>JAWZYU010000022.1:29443839-29766839 GCA_038380435.1 Ryuthela nishihirai
AGCATAAAAGGTTGAGAACCACTGTTATAGGTAATGTTGATAAAATTCATTGTGAGAAGAGAACAATTTATGTAGGAGAATGATAAAGATAATATTTGTTGTAAAAGCAATAATCATGATATAGTGCAAATGATAGCAAAAAATCATTATGTCATGCATACAAAGGATACAGAAAATTTTGCAACTACGGTTGACTGTCTAATAGAAGATTTGGATAGATCTCACGATACCACTATTTATCAGATAGAAACTTTGTATAAATGTAAAATTGAAGATAGAATTCAGTTAGATAAGATGAATGATTCTGAGGTCAATCAATGTCAAGTAGATAAAGTAAACAATCTTGATGTAGAGTGTGATTTGCAGATAGAAGAGAAGTGTAATTCTGAAAGTAGGAATAAAATTCGGTTAGATAAAGTGTTTAAAATGATGTCGAGAATAATTGTCAGGTAGACAGAATAATTAAGTTTAGATTTAAGACTAAGGTCTGTGTGGAAAACTCAAGAGAGATTATTCAAGAAATCATAGATAATCAAATAATTAATAAATATAGTACTGAGGAAAGAGATGATAAACAAATATTAGATAGATAGATCTGAGGAAATTAGACAGGAAATGAAAATTGAGAGTCTAACTGAGAACTTACTGGATCGGAAATGTAAATATTGAGGAATTAGGTTGTAAATAAATGAATGAGAGTAATATTGAAGATTGTGCCAATAGGAGTCATTACGAGATTTATAGGCAGAAATAATCTTAAGCAATTAGATTCTGTGATTAATGATAAAGAAAAAGTGTCAGAAGTTAAGTGCTGAACAAGGTGTGGAGAGAGAAGGTCCCAGATGACGCTAAAGTTACAGAGATATCCAACAGCCAATGGGCTGTTGCAGTAGACCAGTGTCTCGCAAACTGTGTGCCGCGAGAGATTTTCAAATTGACACTAGATATTCCAAACATTTCATTTTGACTTGTGTTATCGACGTGCTTTAATAAAAATCTTTCAGATTTTATCAACTGGGATCTTGTAAGTATTTATCAAGCTTTTTCCAAATTTTGGTATTAATTTTTGATTATTTCAAGCCATAGAATGGACAAATATTTAAAACAAACACCGAGTTATGATTAATTATATTTATTATTATATTTATTTTAAATAAAATGCATTTAACGAAACTTAAATTTTCCTCTTTTTACGTAACCATCAAAAATTCTTTTTTAGGTGTGCCGCGGAAAAAAATTAGATTCAGTGTGCCGCGGAAAAAAATTAGATTCAGTGTGCCGCAGAGTAAAAAGGTTTGCGAGACACTGTAGTAGACAAAGGAGCAAATAGATATGCAGATAAAATTCCAATTCCTCCAATGAATGATAAGTATAAATGCAAGGTTGATAAGTGCAAACATAAGAATAAAAATAAGGTAAAGAATTTTATTTCAGTAGTAATATTGCTTAAAGATAATGTTTCCAATGACAGAAGCTTAATGAAAAATAATGATATGATAGAAATAATGTTCAGAAGAATGCCTGGGCATAATGGCAGATTTATTAGGAAAAGATCAGATGACAAAAAAAAAAACAAGTCAGTAGGAAAACACGCACCAATGAATTTAAAAAGAATAGAACAACTAGTAAATTCATGATGAAAAGGAAGATTTGAAAGATAAGGCACAAGAAGAAGTATCTGATTATTCAGGATATGTTAGATTAACAGATGCTAATAAAACTGAAAGGGATTATTCAGTTGGATGCTCCATCGGTGTAGGACGGTAAACGAAGTCCAGATGCACACGACAGACTTAGCGCTTCTTTAACACGTCGGGTTTGGCTTTGTCGGAAAGTGCTCTGTCATTAATAGAAACTCCTGGGAGCTTTACTGATTAGAGTTAGGAATTGCGATGAAAGGAGTGGATACGGCAGTTCAAAGATTGTAAAAGTGAGAAGTGATGGAATCCACGAGACATACTTGAGGGGAGATCCAAGTAATCAAGTCTGTGATCTCCGCAAAATTTCCCGCCCTGCCCACGGTCAGTAGGGGACTCCGATGGGCTTGGAAAGGCCGTCGTCCGTCGGATAGGACGTTAAGCCGTGTGCCCGTGTGCGGGAGAGCCATACCCTGTGCGCGTTAAAGAACACGCTGTATGGCCTTGACGGGAGGCTACCATCTGTCTCTCAACAGCTATTCCAGTGGGTCCCCTCCCCCAATCTTCTCTGAGCCTTCGGGGTCCATGTGACCTGGCCATTTAGCCCATGGTGTGCAAAAAAGTGCCGCTCAAAGGTAAGACAACCCAACTCAAGTCTGTGAACACTCAAAGAAAGTGAACTACAGTAAATTATTTCTGAGTGACAGTGACATTTGTTATTGCTTTAGTCAATTAACTGTGCAGTGTTCAAGTAAGGACATTGTTCACTGGACAAGCTGGGATGTCATTAAAGGAACAGTTTTGAGCTTCGCAGTTAATAACACCTTTAGTTAGGGCGTGTCATGACCCTCTAATTTGTTTTATTTTTAAATTTATAATTTTGTGTGTATCTCTATTATATGTTTATTTTCAGAAGTGTCTTAGATGGGTCATTCGTGGTTCTCATTAGCCGTCATTCGTGGCAAGCTGTGTGGTTTTCCACATGCTCCCGACAGCGAGCGCAATAAATGGCTTTATGGTGTCTCTGTCACTACACCCCAACTTGCAGTTAGAAGGAACAAATATTTAAAGGTGATCACAGAGACCCGCAAACGGGGATGGAGGAAATTAGAAAAACATAAAGAGGAAGGCTTAAGAACGGAGAAGTCATGTTCGTTTAGCCCTTCAAAATGACGTAGCTCTTTCTCGAAAACTCTAAAGGACCAGGGTTCGGTGAACCAGGTTGTATAGTTCACCGAACTCTACTCCTTTAGGGTTCAGTGAACCTAAAACTGTTGTTTTGGTTCACCGAACCCTAAACAACTGTTAGGGTTCTGTTGTTTAGGGTTCGGTGAACCAAACAACATTTTGAGTGAACCAGGTTATGTAGGCAGGGATTAGAATATCCTCTCGCCGAGTTTTGAGGTCTGTAATGAGATTTCTATATGGGAAAGTACAGATTCACCCTCATTAAATGAATGCATGCAAAAGCAAAGCAGCATTGAAGCTATGTTAAGCTGGCTAGAGAAAGTCACCAAGAAATATCAATTTAACCCATTTCATTCAGCAAGGCCCACAGAATCTAGTACATTCCCATATAGTATATATGTTACCGCTGAAGTGCAGAAATCAGTTATTCTACAGATTATCTAGGTATTGTGCAGATTAACTAGGGTGATCCGTTAACGTGCAGAAAATTGTTTCATTTCTCAAATTACCTAGGTAATCTGCAAATTACCTGGATAATCTGCACATTACCTACTAGGCACTCGTTAAAGTGAAAATAAGATCTTTGCTGGAACAACAGGAACGTTTCTGTACGCTTAAATTAACATAATGTTATTTATCTAGTGTCCGAGAGTAGAGTTGAAACCAGGGTCATCCCTCTGTCAACATGAATCAGTCGTCCGAATTATAAAAAACGTCCCCAAAATGAGCAGGCCAAGTGAGAACGAATCATTTTAGTGATTCGTTATCAAGAATGAATCACTTTACCGATTCGTTCTCACTTGGCCTCCGCTCATCCGGGGCGTTTTTTATAATGCGGACGAGTGAATCACGTGACACGAAGATTCATATTCAAGAGATTCACCACTATGAGAGAAACAAACTTTTGAACTTTAACGATACGGAAGCCGTTAATGTGCACATTACCTAGGTAAAATGCGGAAAACTCTTGATTCCGCACGTTAACGGAGCAAATCAGTTAATCTGCAGATTAGCTAGGAAATGTGCACATTAACGGCTTTCGAGCTTTAGCGGTAACATATATACACTCAATGAATTATGACCACCCCTTCCATGTTATGTCAGTGGAAGCTAACTCTATAGCTTCTAAACTAAGCGATTTTGACAGAATGGTTGAACAGTTTCAATTTGTGACACAACAAGTTGAATTTTCCTAAGACATTCATTGCTGCTGTTAAATATTCAAACTTCAATAACTCTTTAAATACTAAGGGAATACTGTTGAAAATCGAGATTTAGATAGATTTGATTGAGATCTTTAAATTATTTTCATCATATTTTCTCATAAAACGCTTAATTTTAAAGTTATAAAGCTTAGAAGTTAGCTTACACTTAATAACATGGAGGAAGTTGATCACAATTTAGTGAGCACCGAGTGTATTTGTGTGTGTGAATGTAAATATATAGCGCGTCGTCCTCTATTTAGCGTATTGGAGATTTATTTTACTTTATCAAAGGCACAGCGCAACTGACGTACATCTAAACACGGATGTGTGAGCATTAAGCATGGGACACATCTAAGCACTAATCACAACTAAACATGGGGTGCTCGGACCCATGGATCTGTGATTTCACCCAGAATAACGGGTGAAGATGAATTATAATAATTAATTCAAAAAGTAAAATTAAAAGGAAGTTTGGGACTAATAATCATCAAAGGATAAAACATCATGACACAATCAAACTTCTTATTTCTGTTCTCCGCCTTCATAACTTCGGCCTCCTGTTACGTTTTAAATTTTTCCTATTTTCTCCTTTCTCCTTTCGTTTTTCCTCACTTTTACAACCTCATTTCCAACTTTTCCCATTTCATTTGCAGCTTACTCTTGGAAAACCTCCCAGGTTCGAGTCCCAGCTGGGTCAGCGTTGAGATTTATCTCCGCAAAATTCTTCGCCCTGCCCACGGTCAGTAGGGGACACCGATGGGCTTGGAAAGGCCGCCGTCCGTCGGATGGGACGTTAAGCCGTGGCCCCGTGTGCGGGAGAGCCATACCCTGTGCACGTTAAAGAACACGCTGGATGGCCTGGACGGGAGGCTACCATCTGTCTTCCAACAGCTGTTCCAATGGGTCTCCTCCCCCAACCTTCTCTGAGCCTTCGGGGTCCATGTGACCTGGCCATTTAGCCCATGGTGTGCAAAAAAAGTGCCGCTCAGAGGTAAAACAACTCAACCCAACAACTTTGGAAAACCTTCGCTTTAAAAACTTGGTGTAACGCATTAATTACATGGTATACTACTTAATCATCTTACTTTTCATCCAAAAACCGAATGAAGAATGGTGTTTAGCGAAGATTGGAAACTAAATCTATCAAGTGGCTGTCTCAATGGGCCTTATTCCTTTGCTGAGGTCTTTCCTCTGCAGCCTCTTCGAAGCCTTTCTAGCGAAGGGAGCGAATATCATAAACGACAGCTGTCAGGGCGATCAGCGCTGCTCTCGTGCTGTCACAGAACTCGGACAACAAAAGGCACGGAAGCAGTGCCATGCCTCGCCAACTGATAATTAATATGTCAGTCAGATTTTTTTGCTCCTTCGCCTTCTTATCAGGCTTTGTAACACTCGATTAAAATTTTTCTCCCATGGAATTGCTTTCTAATAATAGCTAACCTCCATAATTTAATCATCTTATTTAAAATTTTAATAATAATAATAATACAATGAAATAAGATAGTAATACAAACGTAATGTATGAACTATAAAAAAGACAAGTTGGCCCGATTTAGAGAAAAAGCAAGGTTCTCAGTTTATTAAACGTTCAAGTGACGCAATCGAGCCGGAAAAAGGGAAAGGGGGGGGGGCAAGAGACTGGATTTCCATTAATGTGAATATTCTCCCCACCTTTTTAAAGGTCTTTAAAAAAATTCTTGAAAAATGTCTCGAAATGTAAAAAAATAAATAAAATAAATACCCCCTCAAGCAGCTGCTTGCCACAGAGGTCTGACAGGAGCCTATCAGTTTATATGCCAAAGTAAAAGATCTGAGAGGATGGCAGGACCTCAGCAGAAAAACAACACATACATCCATGCCTTACCCGGGGCTCGAACCCAGGTCCCTTAGATCCATAGCCAAGCGCGCTAACCACTCGGCCATGGGACGACAGCTCGAAATGTGCACAAGTTAATAACTTTTACCCTCCCTTACCTTCTCAGTTTTCAGTTACATTCTCAGTTTCTTTTTATTCCTTTTTTTGAGAGATGAGTGGGTTGAGAGGGTATGCTCCCTTGGTTTTTCCTTGATCCGGCACTGTATATATATATATACCCAATTATGTTTCTACACGGATATTTTTACACGATTTTGATTTAACACGGTTTAGAAAACAATTCCAATTCACTTTTTACACGAATTGTTTTGATCTAACACGATTCAAAGGGCACCTTTTTAAAAATCTTCATTTGAATTTCATTCTGAAAAAATATTCCTATTCAAGAATAAATTCCTAGAATTTACCTTTATAACAAAGATGCCGCTCTTATGGTCGCATTTTTCTAAGTAGTTTTAACTTTGAAAATGTGCTATAGATGCACATTTTGTGCACTAAAATCCCCAAAATAAAAACTACACTAATATAACTACACAACAAGTTTTCTGTTTTTTATTTTCTATTTTAGGGAAAAATTGTACAAAACCTACGTCATTCGAAATAAAGTGGCAACACTGAGTTCCGGGAATTCCCCTCAATTTTATCTTCAATACATACGTTAGTCTTGGTCTCTCATTTCGTGTTTAAAGTTAGAAGTGTTTAGATGTTTAATAGAAAAAAATCGAATTTTTTTTTGTTTTTTGAAGTTTTGTGGGCGTAATATAACTTTATGAAAATTTTCTGATAGTTAATTTACAATTTTTCGTCATCTGATTTATTAACTACAATTCAAATATTTTTCGTAAGCCTTACCACGATGTCGGATAATTCAAATATACAAAAGCAGAAAAGGAAAGCTATCTCTTTGGATACTAAGATCCAATTTTTAGATCGTCTTGCAGCTGGAGAAGGTTCAACATCCATAGGTAAATATTTTGGTTTGAACGAAGCTACCGTAAGAACCATGAAGAAAAATGAAGATACTATTAGAAAATCTGTGCTTTCTAGAACAAAATTGAGAGCTAAGTCGTCATCGTACACAAGAGATATTGTAAAAGTGAAGATGGAAAAGGACTAGTAATGTGGATAAAAGACAACTCGCAAAAAAAATACCTCTAGACGTATATACCATCAAACAGATGGCATTACGTATATGCAGATACAAGAAATGATACCAGCTCAGTTAAACAAAAATTATAAATTTTCTGCAAGTACAGGTTTGCTTACAGGATTTCTTCAAAGACACACGTTTCATAATGTAAAGATAAATGGCGAAGTTGCATCTGCAGATGAGCCGTCTGCTAAAGAATTTTGTCCAAAATTGACTCAAATTATTGAAGATGGTGGTTACACTTCTGATCAAGTTTGGAAACTGGTCTTTTTTGAAAAAAGAATGCCGAGTAGATCCTACGTAGCAAAATCATAAAAAACTGTTGGTGGCTTTAAAGCAGCTAAGGATCATGTGACCTTTCTATTTTGCAGCAACGCTTCAGGTGATCGTATGTTAAAACCGCTGCTCATCAATCGATCTCTAAGTCTCATCATCATCATCCTCAAGCAGCCATGGGCTACGGAGGTCCTACCAGACAGTGCAATTTAGTTCTCCAAGCAAGTATATCCTGAGCTACATCTACTGCATCTGGCCACTGCACACCAATTTTAACAAGGTCCTGTTTGACATTGTCTGCCCACCGCATCCTAGGTCTCCCCTTCTTTCTGAAGCCTTTAGGCACACTGTTCATAACCCTATTCGCCAATCTATAATTATTCATACGGGCAACATGGCCAAACCAACGGAGTCTCTCTCTGCACAATATGCTGCTTAAAGGAGGTTGCAAACTCCTTTGCCTAACCTCATCATTAGTTACAAAGTTGAACCACCTAATGCCCAAGATACTGCGTAAGCATCTGGAATCAAAAGCATCTAGTTTCCTGTTATCTTGTTTACAAAGTCTCCAAGTTTCACTCCTTAACTAACCCTAGAAAGAACCAAACTATTATACAGTCTAAGTTTAGTCTTTAGGTGTATACGCCTATTTCTCCACACTCTCCATAGATTCTTAAAAGTCCCGGCAGCAATACCTATTCGTCTGTTAATCTCATGGCGCACATCACCATTATCTGTTACATAGCTCCCAAGATAATTAAACTGTGACACCTGCTCAAGACTGCAACCATTCAGATTAACTGAATCACAGCCTGCCTGACCAATTTTCATCACTTTAGTTTTCTCTCTGTATATAACCAAACCTACTCTACTACCAGTCTCATCAACAGCTCGAATGAAAGAGTTCATCTCATCAACATCATCCGCCAAAAGGGACAAATCATCAGCATAATCTAAATCAGAAAATTTTCTATCTCCAGCCCATTTAAGGCCAAAATCCTTCCCTTGAAGTGAATTTCGCATAACATAATCAATAACCAAACTAAAGAGAAAGGGAGACAAAATGCACCCTTGTCGAACACCAGAAGTAACGCTAAACCAATTGCTACAAGCCTTACCAACTCTCACACACGACTCAGTGTTATTATAGAGAGCTTTCATTATGTTAACTAACTTTTCTGGTATACCATATGATCTCACAATCAACCACAAATTATGACGATCAACAGAGTCGAAAGCCTTTTTGAAATCAACAAAGCTAGCAACCAAAGGTTTCTGAAACTCTAAACATTTCTCAAGAATCTGCTCAAGTGAAAATATCTGATCCACACATCCCCTATCACTTCTGAATCCACATTGCTCATCACGCAATTGACTGTCAACCAGATTCTTAATTCTATTAAGCACAATCATGGAAAGAACTTTACCTGGAACAGAGAGTAGGCTAATACCCCTATAGTTATCACAAGAATTGCGATCACCTTTTTTGAAAATAGGGATAACAATAGCTCTGGTAAAATCCTTAGGAACCATGCCTTTATCATAAAAGATATTCAGAATTTCAGTCATCCAAGTGGTAACCGAAACATTTCCAGCTCTAAGCATTTCTGTAGTAATTTCATCTACCCCTGGGGATTTATGAAGTTTAAGTTTAGAAACAGCCAAAATAACTTCCGATTGTGTTATAGGGCCAACATTAAAGCCAACAATGCATCTATCATCATTGCAAACAATGAGAATAGAACTAACCGCATTGTTTAGTACATCACTGAAATGCTCAGCCCACCTAGCCATGACAGAATCCTCACCTTCTATAACCTTACTTTGTTTATCCTTCAATCCCTGTATACCTGTCCGTTTTCTACCACACAAAACATTAACTATCTGGTACAGCTCTCTGCTGTTGTGCTGCCTAACTGCTTCCTCGGCTTTGTCAGCCAAACTATCAAGCCAAAGATTCTTATCAGCAGCTAACTGATCTTTTACACGTTTATTAAGTTCTCTGTAATGCTTTCTATTAGGACTAGTAGGGTATTGATTAAGGACATTCCTGCAGTTCTTTCTTTCCGAAATAAGCTAAAATGCCTTATCACTCAGATAATTCTGCCTTTTCTGCTCCTTTTTTCCTAAAAAAAGTACTGTTAGTGTCCAAAAAAGCCTGTTTAAAATGATCCCATTCTTCCTCAACTTCAGTGGTAAGCATACCATGACTGTCATAATGACTAAGTAACCTATCATGGTAAGCTTTGGCTATAACTGGGTCTTTCAGAGCTTCAGTATTAAAAGCAAATTTTTTAACCCTAGCACAACACATTTTAAGTTTAAGTTGCAAGACACTTTTAACTAGGTAATGGTCAGATTCAATTTCAGCTCCCCTATATGCCCTGGTATTTCTAACAGAACTAGCCCATTTGCTGTTAATTAATATATAATCAATCATATTCCTATGCAGCCCATCAGGTGAAACCCATGTGTACTTATGTATGTCGCGGTGTTTGTAATATGTGTTAGTTATTCTGAAACCATTGAGTTTACTTACCTGCAGGAGACGTTGCCCATTGCCATTGCAGCTACCAATACCAAAAGGGCTAATCATCCCTCCCCAAAGGTCAGAGTCAGTACCAACTTTGGCATTGAAGTCACCAAGAACAAGGGTAATATCTCCTTTCTTGACAGAATTCAAAATATCCTGAAGTTGTTCATAAAACCTATCCTTCTCATCCTCATCGGCATCCTCAGTGGGGGCATAACAGCAGATAACATTCAGGTCTTTAACGCTTGTCTGAAATTTTGCTGTAAGAAACCTTTCATTAATTCACTCATATCCTAGAAGAGCATCACTAGCGTGTCTGCTGAGAAGCAGACCCACGCCTTGGTGATGCTTGTTGTCGTCCCTCCCTGAAAAGAGAAATTTAAGATTATTTTTAAGAATCTGACTTTTATCTGTCCATCTGGTCTCTTGCAAGCCGAGAATATCTAAATTATAATGGTGGAATTCTTGTGTGAGGACATCAAGAGAAAAAGCTCTGTGTAGAGTCCTCACATTCCAACTACCTATGGAGAGAAAATGGTTAGTAGGATGTTTAAAGAAACTATGTTTATTGAGAGAGGGAATGCCGACAATATCAAACAGCCCCCTAATCGCAGACATGGGGCAAAGACCCGTTCCCCCACCACTAAAGGCTGAAGCCATCTACACTGGAAGACTTCCTCCAATGTAGAATTTGACGATGCCAATAGAAGCAAAGAGTTCAGGTGCCTGCGATGACCTGTGCTCAGGATTATCCACCAGCTGATAAACATATCCTGTGAATCTATTCACTTGGGGCTGTCAACCCACAAACAAACAGAAAACACAGCGGAGGATTTTCCCTCCACAGAAGCCCACCAGTGCAGCAAAATCAGGATTCATAATCAAGCTCAGAGCCATATATCTGTCCAGTCTAGTGGGTTTATATGGTCAGCACCAGGACCCTGTGTGGTTGACCACTCCTCAGCACTTTAGAAATAAAAAGAAAAGTAGCCATAGTTGTCCAGATCAGTAGGCCACACTAATCTGGCAGCCCTCCCCTTCCGTTCACTTCCACAAGAGAGTATCTCGTTTGAAAGGTACTAACGGTCTGCACCACGAGAAGGCGGGGTCGGACATTAGGTGCTAGGCCTGGCCGGTTCTATGCATCATCACAGGGGATTGGTGCATAGCTCTCCTTCCAGTGACTACCTAGCTACCATTACAGACCAGTCTCTAAGACTACGGTCAATGAAAGGTGTGAATTTGAATAAATTGTCAGTGTATTGGATGGCAAACAAAAAAGCCTAGGCTACAACAAAAGAAATTTTTAATGAATGGTTCCATAAATGTTTTGTTCCAGTTGGGTTGTTTTACCTCTGAGCGGCAGTTTTTTGCACACCATGGGCTAAATGGCCAGGTCACATGGACCCCGAAGGCTTAGAGAAGGTTGGGGGTGGGGACCCACTGGAACAGCTGTTGGGTGACAGATGGTAGCCTACCGTCAAGGCCATCCAGCGTGTTCTTTAACGTGCACAGGGTATGGCTCTCCCGCACACGGGCACACGGCTTAACGTCCCATCCGACGGACGGCGGCCTTTCCAAGTCCATCGGTGTCCCCTACTGACCGTGTGCAGGGCGGGGAATTTTGCGGAGATAAATCTCAACGCTGACCCAGCTGGTACTCGAACCTGGGAACTACAGATTACGAGCCTGGCGCGCTACCGACTGAGCCACCCCGTTTTGTTCCAGAAGTTAAACGCTACTTGAAGGAAAAAATGTCGAATTTAAAGTTCTACTAATTATAGACAATGCGCCTGGCCATCCTGTTTTGGAACACCCAAATGTGCAATTCTGTTTCCTGCCGCCAAATACGACATCCTTAATACAACCACTAGACCAGGATACAATTGCCACATTTAAAACTTACTACGCAAAACGAACATTCCAATACATTTTTGAAAAACTAGATAAGGATAAAACACTAACAGTTATTGATGTGTGGAAGAAATTTTCTATTTTAGATTGTATGAGACATGCTGTATTGGCGTTATCAGAATTAAAACCATCAACTTTAAACACATGCTAAAAAGCTATTTGGCCAGAATGTGTAAAAGCAAAGATCCTGTACCCCCAAATAGGATTGATTATCCTAATATCATCACTTTAGCACATGCAGTTGGTGGAGAAGGATTAGATGATTTATCATTTGCAGATATTGATGAATTGCTGGTTGACAAAGCTCTTAGCGAAGATGAAATAATAGAAGTTATCCTTGAGATTTCTGTTGAAAAAGGATTGGGTTGTTTTAGCTCTGAGCGGCACTTTTTTGCACACCATGGGCTAAATGGCCAGGTCACATGGACCCCGAAGGCTCAGAGAAGGTTTGGGGAGGGGACCCACTGGAACGGCTGTTGGGAGACAGATGGTAGCCTCCCGTCAAGGCCATCCAGCGTGTTCTTTAACGTGCACAGGGTATGGCTCTCCCGCACACGGAGCCACGGCTTAACGTCCCATCCGACGGACGGCGGCCTTTCCAAGCCCATCGGTGTCCCCTACTGACCGTGGGCAGGGCGGGGAATTTTGCGGAGATAAATCTCAACGCTGACCCAGCTGGGACTCGAACCTGGGAACTGCAGATTACGAGCCTGGCGCGCTACCGACTGAGCCACCCACGCCCCCTGTTGAAAAAGAAAAAAGTGATGGTGATGAAGAGGTTCCACTCACTGCAGGTTTAATTAAAGAAGGGCTTCAAATGGCTAGTAAATTGGAAAGTCATTTTCTTACACATGATCCCATTGTCGAACGAGCTGAGCAGTTTAAACGTTAATTGAAGTCATGTATGGCGCGTTATCAAGAATTATACAAAAGATCTAGTCAAAGTAGGATCTCAAGATTGATTACAGAGTTCGTTGTCAAAACTAATCAAACTTCAGAATCACTGAAACAAGTCATAATTTTATTCTTGAATTAGTGACATATTATTTTCATTATGAAAGATAATTTACTTTAAAAATGTATGTGTTTAAATGAATAAAAATCAAATATAGATTCAATTAAAGATTATATGAGTTGTTTGAAAACAACTTAATATTTGTACTGGGTTTCACGTCTGGAACCAATCTTCTATTTTTTCATGTACTTTTTTTTACACGGTTTTTTCATGAACCTATCTACCGTGTAAAAACAGAATTGGGTGTGTATATATATATATATAATCAAAAAATTAATAAAATAGTGCAAAATAATATTGAGCATTACGATATTGAAGCCAAAAGGGAAAAAAGTGCCCTTTTAGATTTCAAAAGCAAGTTTAGTGCAGCTGAGTCTCAGAGTAAGCGATGGTCAGATTTCTAACAACCCAGCTAAGTGCGAATTCACCTAAGTTGGAGTTTCCTAGAGAAATTATTGTACATATACATTGGATTGGATTGTTTTACCTCTGAGCGGCACATTTTTGCACACCATGGGCTAAATGGCCAGGTCACATGGACCCCGAAGGCTCAGAGAAGGTTGGGGGAGGGGACCCACTGGAACAGCTGTTGGGAGACAGATGGTAGCCTCCCGTCAAGGCCATCCAGCGTGTTCTTTAACGTGCACAGGGTATGGTTCTCCCGCACACGGGGCCACGGCTTAACGTCCCATCCGACGGACGGAGGCCTTTCCAAGCCCATCGGTGTCCCCTACTGACCGTGGGCAGGGCGGGGAATTTTGCGGAGATAAATCTCAACGCTGACCCAACTGGGACTCGAACCTGGGAACTACAGATTACGAGCCTGGCGCGCTACCGACTGAGCCACCCCCGCCTCCTTTTGTACATATACAAAAATAAAACTACGCTATCTCCTACAAGCCATGTACGCGGGTATATAAACTTTGCAGTCTAAATGAAATGTACATAAATCTTAAATAAAGAAAAAAATTTTGAAAAAAGCTCTACCTGAACATTATTTTTTTCTTGATCATCTTCATCAATCTGCTAAATAGATAGAAAGTCGTCGGGATCGACTTCCGCTTGAGTTTTGACAGGCCGTTTGATCGATGGTTTAGCGACCTATTTTCTTGCAGACAACGAAATAGGCGTGTAATAAGTGGATGTTCTTTGCGGCTGAAGACCAGCGAGAGAGAGGCCGCGGCGCACTCAGCGTTTGCTGAAGTCATGTGACCAACTGGGTCTGAGCGATGGTCCGGATCTGAGCCGTCGTCGTGCATGATCGTTTCTAGCGTTTATTTTCATATAGAAATTATCCATTGCATAAGTTTTTTTAAAGTTTATTCTTTTGAAATGTCTTTATTAGCAATATATGAACGTGGATGATAGAAAACACGCAATGAAAAGTAAATATTATCGAAAAAGCATTAAAGATAATGCATAGTGCCTGCGCTTAATGTTTTAATCTTTAAAATAAATTGAAGTATAAATTCTCTTTATATCTTTTGCTTTTACCACCAACAATCAGGAATCGCTGAATTATGACCCCTCCTTTTTATGTCTATGGGAAATTAAATTCGGAGCTTTATAATCATTCTACTTCTAAAATAAGCATTTTTAATAAAAGTCCTCAACCAAGCCAATCATCGATTTTCCAGAATATTAGATTAGATTTTTGGAAGACTTTGAAATACTAACAAACAACAGCGACAAAAAAAATTTACCAGAAAAAAATTTCAATTTGAATAAAGATTATTTTAAACCATTTAATACAGGTGTATATTTGTGTACATAATTCTTTCAATATTTTAAAATGATCTTAGGACTTGCATTGTTTTCACAAAATATTCAAACTTTCCATAACTCTTTAAATATTGAGTGAATATTGCTGTAAAGGGAGAATTAGATAAAGTTTTCAGCAAGTATATCTTCAGTCAAAATTATTTCTAAAACGTTTACTTTGGAAGTTATAGAGCTACTAATTTAGCTTTCCATTCATATAACATGGAAAGAATAGTCGTAATCAATTGATGTTGGTTTTAACTTTAAAAAATAACAATTGACACCAAATAAAATATAATTTAATTTTTTTTATTCCCACAATCACACTACATGTAATGTGAAAAATATTTATCTAATTTAATACATTAATCACCTAGTAAGCTAGTTACAAGAAATCACCTAGTAAGCTAAACTTGAAAGGCAAATTACCAACAAAAATGTTACTAAATGATATGAATATTTCAAATATTATGAATTATAACCAATTCTATGAATATAGACTCTATCATTTAGGATAAGACATTCATTAAAATGCACCAGGTTATTTATACGTGGAATTCACACTATTCTATATATGTATTCTGATATGTGATGAAAAATGCTACATACATTAATGATATTAGTTACACACAAATATAAGATTTTTTTCTCTATATGCTTTATGATGCAATTAATCGAAACTAAATCGAGATTGAAAAGACCGTTTATGCAGAAGCTAACACACTTAACCAAATGAAATGTTGATAGACTTCCTGATAGTTGAGAAAATATATAAAATGTCAGTTGAAGAGGACTGATGGATCAAAATAACTAATGCTATGAAAGATTATTTTCACCCTAATGCACTTCCAAAAATGATCTGATTATAGGTTGCTTGATGCTTTCAGAAATACCCAAAATGCAGTGGTACACAGGTAAAGAAAACTGATGCAAATAAATTATTTCTAATAAACAACCAGTGCTGTGAAATGAACTTTCTTCTATGGAAGGAAGCACATAACCAATAAATCAATTAATACTATGAAATAAGACACAATGGACCTATAATAGAGCAATACAGTTAGCAAAATATAAATATTGACTGTTTAATGCTTTAGAAATCCTCCAAATAAAATGCTAGATAATGTAAGTAACTGATTTGTGTTAAACAAATTAATGCTATCAAATATGACCCATTAACTTTTTTACAGCAATGCACTTAGCAAAATTTGATTATTCACTATTTAATACTTTAGAAATACTCAAAATAAAATGTTATATGATGCAGAGAAGTGACATTGGTAAATCATTTGTATTTAACGAATTAATACTATGAAATATAGCACATGATCTTTACTACAGAATGCACTTAGCAAAATATGATTATTGACTAATTGATGCTTAAGAAATACTCAAGATAAAATACTATATGATGCAGAGAAGTGACATTGGTAAATGACTGGTATTTAACCCATTAATGCTATGAAATATATCACATGACCTCTAGTACCAAATGCACTTAGCAAAACTTGATTATTGACTAATGCTTTAGAAATACACAACATAAAATGCTACATGATGTAAAGAAGTGATATGGGTAAATGATTTGTATTTAACCAATTAATGCTATGAAACATAACACATGACCTCTATCACAAATGCACTTGCCACAAAATGAATATTGACTATTTAATGCTTTAGAAAAACCCCAATAAAATGCTCGATGATGTAGATAAATGATTTGTATTAAACAAATCAATACTATGAAATATAACACTTGACTTTTACATAATACATTTATATAATATGAATATAATTTACTTATTGCTTTAGAAAAGTGATAAGATTTGTATTAAACCAATTTCTGATATGAACTATGATATATATAAATCTAAGATATCAAAGACTTTACTTGAATCTAAAAAGATACAGCATAAAAGTTTGCCTGCATTTAAATTACCATTGACAGCAACAACAAAAGTTTCTAAAAGTAAGCTGCTGCCCTTGTTTATTTTGGGAAACCGTTTTGAGCTAATCAGTTGAATTTGTGAAGATAACTGAAAATTTTTTCATTTGATATCTCTCCATAATTTTGTCAATTGTTGGCAATAGAGCGATAGGCCTATAATTTTTTATGTCACTTTTTTTCCAGATTATAGACTGGTTAATTACGGAAGTTTAGTATTTAAGCATGCTTTGGATATAAGCTTGATCAAAGATTATGTTTATTAGCTTAGCTACAGTACTTGAAATTTATTAATTACAGATTTTTGTATGTTTTATGCATACATATATATATATGATAATTACCAGGTGATTTCTCAGGGCTCACTTCTTTGATTATTTTGAATACATCAGTTTTGTCGATATCTTGAAAATACATCGAGTTCTGTGTACTTAATTTTGTAATCATATTTGAAAAGTCAAATTTGATCGGATTTTTCTGTTTTAGGTCAGACACATATATTAATGAAAAGTTACTAAAATTCTCTACCATTTGACATATTGTCAAATCTTTTGACATAATATTTCAGATTATATCATTAGTATTCCTTTTGACGCTTGCGTCAGAAATTTCATTATTGTAAATCCATGTTTTTTAGCTGTTACCAGAAGCATTTTCAAAAAGCTGAAAACAGTATTCTCTTTTTGCATTTCTAATCAGATTTTTGACTTTTTTTCTCTCTGATGGATAGTCATCTTTTAAATGTTATTATCTTTGATACTAATATACTTTATTATAGTCATTTCGATCTTTGATGACTTATTCCTCCACATTTTGTTTGTCTTGTTTTCTTTTTCATATTTTCTGTGAACGTATTTTTTGCTTCATTGTTAATATTATTGAACGTGTCAACAGTTTCGTAGTTTATAATTTCAGGATTATTTCTTGTGTTTAATAAACCGTCTCAATTTATTCACAATAATCTTTTCGTAATGATTTTCTCATCACAGGCATACACAGATTCCCCTATTTTGTTCTACAATTCATTACAATGTGAACCGTTAGAACCATACATTGCCATTATGAAATAGTGATCTGCTATTTTCTGTGTACATACTGCTGTGAGTAAAGGTAAATTATTTTTTTTGAAACCACTTGATCGATACATCCTGGGCAGACAATGTCAAACAGGACCTTGTTAGAATTGGTGTGCAGTGGCCAGATGCAGTAGATGTAGCTCAGGATACACTTGCTTGGAGAACTAAACTGCACGGTCTGGTTGTACCTCCGTAGCCCATGGCTGCTTGAGGATGATGATGATGATGATCGATACATGTACGTGTCAACTGATCATTTTTGATTTCCGCTATGGTATAATCGTCTATCATTTGATCGTAGCAAAAATCCCTTACAATATTCTATACTTCTCGACCCCAGGTTTATGTGGACATTTTTATACATCAGATCTTATTTTATACATCAGATCTAAAATTCTCACTTTAAAGAATATCTTTTAGATTCTAATTTTCTTCAAACCAATTTTTTTTTTAATTTTGAAGGAAATTTTTCAAATTAGAGCTAGCGGATTTCTATATTACAACAATACGAAGTTTGATATTGAATTTCTTCATAGAGATTTTTAAGTTTCAGCTAGGGCAATAGATTCATCTATCAGTGAACAACTTATATTATTTCGATAATACATTATCACACCTCTCCTATTTGATCAAAAATTTTGTATTTAAGTTGCTGAATCCATTAATTGTATATAAATCGCTAATGTTACTCTCGGTTAGGATAACAATATCAAGTTTATACAACACATATCATGAATATGTACCATAATTGAGTCCCAGTTTTTCCTCATCTTAAATTTATGCCAATTACAAAAATGTTTCCTTAAATAGTCGTTACTTTCGACAACCCATTCTCTCAAAATATCTCTTGTTTGAAATTCACGGTGTAATCGGGTTCATTTTGCGATTTATGTGCCGCTGATTTTATTAATGAAAAATGTTATAAAACTAAAGGAGAGGATTTTATTACAATTATAAATTTAAATTCTGGAAGTTGCAAGATAGATCAACACAACATACCATACCTAAATCACCCTTTCTTAAAAAGATTTCTCATTTTTATACTAAACGTATTTTACATTATTTTATTTATTTTTTTTGGGGGGTGGGGTGGGGGGTAATTGTTTACTTTCCATAGAATTTTTTTTTAATGCAAGTTAGGTTTTCGTTACTCATCATCATCATCCTCAAGCAGCCATGGGCTACGGAGATCCAACCAGACAGTGCAATTAGCTCTCCAAGCAAGTCTATCCTGAGCTACATCTAATGCATCTGGCCACTGCACACCAATTTTAACAAGGTCCTGTTTGACATTGTCTGCCCAATGCATCCTAGGTCTCACCTTCTTTCTGAGGCCTTTAGGCACACTGTTCATAACCCTATTAGCCAATCTATAAATATCCATACGGGCAACATGACCAAACAACGGAGTCTCTCTCTGCACAATATGCTGCTTAAAGGAGGTTGCAAACTCTTTTGCCTAACCACATCATTAGTTACAAAGTTGAACCATCTAATGCCCAAGATACTGCGTAAGCATCTGGAATCAAAAGCATTTAGTTTCCTGCTATCTTGTTTACACAGCGTCCACGTTTCACTACCATAACTAACCCTAGAAAGAACCAAACTATTATACAGTCTAATTTTAGTCTTTAGGTATATACGCCTATTTCTCCACACTCTCCATAGATTCTTAAAAGTCCCGGCAGCAATCCCTAATTCGTCTGTTAATCTGGTGCCGCACATCACAATTATCTATTATATAGCTCCCAAGATAATTTAACTGTGATACCTGCTCAAGACTGCAACCATTCAGATTAACTGAATCACAACCTGCCTGACCAATTTTCATCACTTTAGTTTTCTCTCTGTTTATGACCAAACCTACTACCAGTCTCATCAATACTACTCTATTACCAGTCTCATCAACAGCTCGAATGAAAGAGTTCATCTCATCAACATCATTTGCCAAAAGGGCTAAATCATCAGCATAATCTAAATCAGTAATTTTAGTATCTCCAGACAATTTAAGGCCAAAATCTTTCCCTTGAAGTAAATTTTGCATAACATAATCAATAACCAAGCTAAAGAGAAAAGGAGACAAAATGCACCCTTGTCGAACACCAGAAGTAATGCTAAACCAATTGCTATAAGCCTTACCAACTCTCACACAGGACTCAGTGTTATTATAGAGAGCTTTCATTATGTCAACTAACTTGTCAGGTATACCATATGATCTCACAATCAACCACAAATTATGACGATCAACTGAGTCGAAAGCCTTTTTGAAATCAACAAAGCTAGCAACCAAGGGTTTCTGAAACTCTAAACATTTCTCAAGAATCTGCCTAAGTGAAAATATCTGATCCACACATCCCCTACCACTTCTGAATCCACATTGCTCATCACGCAATTGACTGTCAACCAGATTCTTAATTCTATTAAGCACAATCATGGAAAGAACTTTACCTGGAACAGAGAGTAGGCTGATACCCCTATAGTTATCACAAGAACTGCAATCACCTTTTTTGAAAATAGGGATAACAATTGCCCTGGTAAAATCCTTAGGAACCATGCCTTTATCATAAAGGATATTCAGAATTTCAGTCATCCAAGTGGTAACTGAAACATTCCCAGCTCTAATCATTTCGGTAGTAATTTCATCTACCCCTGGGGATTTATGAAGTTTAAGTTTAGAAACAGCCAAAATAACTTCAGATTGTGTTATAGGGCCAACATTAAAGCCACCAATGCATCTATCATCATTGCAAACAATGGGAGTAGAACTAACTACATTGTTTAGAACATCACTGAAATGCTCAGCCCACCTAGCCATGACAGAATCCTCCCCTTCTATAACCTTACCTTGTTTATCCTTCAATCCCTGTGTATCTGTCCGTTTTCTACCACACAAAACATTAACAATCTGGTACAGCTCTCTGCTGTTGTGCTGTCTAACTGCTTCCTCGGCTTTGTCAGCCAAACCATCAAGCCAAAGATTCTTATCAGCAGCTAACTGATCTTTTACACGTTTATTAAGTTCTCTGTAATGCTTTCTATTAGGACTAGTAGGGTATTGATTAAAGACATTCCTGCAGTTCTTTCTTTCCGAAATAAGCTGAAGCGCCTTATCACTCAGATAATTCTGCCTCTTCTGCTCCTTTTTTCCTAAAAGAGTACTGTAAGTGTCCAAAAAAGCCTATTCCCATTCTTCCTCAACTTCAGTGGTAAGCATACCATGACTCTCATAATGACTAAGTAACCTATCGTGGTAAGCTTTAGCTATAACTGGGTCTTTCAGAGCTTCAGTATTAAAAGTAAATTTTTTAACCCTAGCACAACACTTTTTAAGTTTAAGTTGCAACACACTTTTAACAAGGTAATGGTCAGATCCAATTTCAGCTCCCCTATATGCCCTGGTATTCCTAACAGAACTAGCCCATTTGCTGTTAATTAATATGTAATCAATCATATTCCTATGCAGCCCATCAGGTGAAACCCATGTGTATATATGTATGTCGCAGTGTTTGTAATAAGTGTTAGTTATTCTGAAACCATTGAGTTTACTTACATGTAGGAGACGTTGCCCATTGCCATTGCAGATACCAATACCAAAAGGGCCTATTACTCCTCCAAAAAGGTCAGCGTCAGTACCAACTTTGGCATTGAAGGCACCAAGAACAAGGGTAATATCTCTTTTCTTGACAGAATTCAAAATATCCTGAAGTTGTTCATAAAACCTATCCTTCTCATCCTCATCGGCATCCTCAGTGGGGGCATAACAGCAGATAACATTCTAGTCTTTAATGCTTGTCTGAAATTTTGCTGTAAGAAACCTCTCATTAATGCACTCATATCCTAGAAGAGCATCACTAGCGTGTCTGCTGAGAAGCAGACCCACGCCTTGGTGATGCTTATTGTCGTCCCTCCCTGAAAAGAGAAATTCAAGATTATTTTTAAGAATCTGACCTTTATCTGTCCATCTGGTCTCTTGCAAGCCGAGAATATCTAAATTATAATGGTGGAATTCTTGTGTGAGGACATCAAGAGAAAAAGCTCTGTGCAGAGTCCTCACATTCCAAATACCTATGGAGAGAAAATGGTTAGTGGGATGTTTAAAGAAACTATGTTTATTGAGAGAGGGAATGCCGACAATATCAAACAGCCCCCTAATCGCAGACATGGGGCAAAGACCTGTTCCCCAACTACTAAAGACTGAAGCCATCTACACTGGAAGACTTCCTCCAATGTAGAATTTGACGATGCCAATAGAAGCAAAGAGTTCAGGTGCCTGCGATGACCTGTGCTCAGAATTATCCACCAGCTGATAAACATATCCTGTGAATCTATTCACTTGGGGCTGTCAACCCACAAACAAACAGAAAACACAGCGGAAGATTTTCCCTCCACAGAAGCCCACCAGTGCAGCAAAATCAGGATCCATAATCAAGCTCAGAGCCATATATCTGTCCAGTCCAGTGGGTTTATATGGTCAGCACCAGAACCCTGTGTGGTTGACCACTCCTCAGCAGGTTAGAAAAAAAAGAAAAGTAGCCATAGTTTTCCAGATCAGTAGGCCACTCTAATCTGGCAGCCCTCCCCTTCCGTTCACTTCCACAAGAGAGTATCTCTTTTGAAAGGTACTAACGGTACGCACCACGAGAAGGCGGGGTCGAGATCCTGTTTGACATTGTCTGCCCACTGCATCCTAGGTTTCCCCATCTTTCTGAGGCCTTTAGGCACATTGTTCATAACCCTATTCGCCAATCTATAATTATCCATACGGGCAACATGGACAAACCAACGGAGTCTCTCTCTGCGCAATATGATGCTTAAAGGAGGTTGCAAACTCCTTTGCCTAACCTCATCATTAGTTACAAAGTTAAACCACCTAATACCCAAGATACTGCGTAAGCATCTGGAATCAAAAGCATCTAGTTTCCTGTTATCTTGTTTACACAGCGTCCAAGTTTCACTACCATAACTAACCCTAGAAAGAACCAAACTATTATACAGTATAATTTCAGTCTTTAGGTGTATACGCCTATTTCTCCACGCTCTCCGTAGATTCTTAAAAGTCCCGGCAGCAATCCCTATTCGTCTCTTACATTACAAATATTTGTCGTTAAAAACCACTATTAGAAAGCGTTAAGACCCAATGTAATAAGGACGTGAAGAATTTGAATGTTATTGGCCGTTTATTTATCATTTGATATAGATCAAAGGCATTTTTTCCTTGCAACCAGAAAACAAAAGACAAACCGTTTATTGAAATGTGTCAGTCTACGTTGAAGTCATTTAAAGGTATCTGGTAGTGCTCAGAAAACAGCATCCATCAATTTGGAAAAGACTCCTTCATCGAGAAGTAAAAAAAAAATATGTAGCGCCTACTATTATACACATAAACGTGAGCGATTAATACACTGAATTGCGATCTTTACTTCCAGGTGGAGCGGGGGTGGCTCAGTCGGTAGCGCGCCAGGCTCGTAATCTGTAGTTCCCAGGTTCGAGTCCCAGCTGGGTCAGCGTTGAGATTTATCTCCGCAAGATTCCCCGCCCTGCCCACGATCAGTAGGGGACACCGATGGGCTTGGAAAGGCCGCCGTCCGTCGGATGGGACGTTAAGCCGTGGCCCAGTGTGCGGGAGAGTCATACCCTGTGCACCTTGAAGAACACGCTGGATGGCCTTGACGGGAGACTACCATCTGTCTCCCAACAGCTGTTCCAGTGGGTCCCCTCCCCCAACCTTCTCTGAGACTTCGGGGTCCATGTGACCTGACTATTTAGCCCATGGTGTGCAAAAAATTGCCGCTCAGGGGTAAAACAACCCAATCCCTCCGATTTTTTTTTCTACATCCGGGCATCTGCGCATGTTACCAGAGCCTCGTTTTAGCCATTCATTGTCTAAGAATTTCTCTAAAGATAAAGTCACATTTAGAGAAATCGAAAGACAATACATGTTGCCCGCCCCTCACGACGTGGATGTACGAGGATGGATTTTAGAGAGGCGCCCACCCTCCCACCTTCCTTTCTTTTTTTAAATCATGACTATGATCTTTGACTTCTTTAACGCTGGATGGCCTTGACGGAAGGCTACCATCTGTCTCCCAACAGCTGTTCCAGTGGGTCCCCTCCCACCAACCATTCCTGAGCCTTCGGGGTCCATGTGACCTGGCCATTTAGCCTATGGTGTGCAAAAAAGTGCCGCTCAGAGGTAAAACAACCCAACGTTAAAGAACACGCTGGATGGCCTTGACGAAAGGCTACCATGTGTCTACCAACAGCTGTTCCAGTGGGTCCCCTTCCACAACCTTCTCTGAGCCTTCGGGGTCCTTGTGACCTGGCCATTTAGCCCATGGTGTGCAAAAAAGTGCCGCTCAGAGGTAAAACAACCCAACCCAAATTTACTTCCAAGCCAGCGAGAATTTAAAGTTGTCTGATCATTAATATGAAGTAGAAGTTTTATGTAAATCCAATTTGATGCGCAGCTTTAAATATCATTGACGGCATTATTTTTTATTGCGGTATAATCCTGTTAAGGTTTACGCAGTTCAAACATACTGCTTAGCATGTAACGATCTGCAATTACAATCCATAGAAACTTCTCTTTTTCATAGATAGAGGAGGGAAAATATCAAAAAACAAATCCCTTGGAAACTAAATCGACCCTGACGATTCATCGAGGCGAAAAATGTTTGTTTAAAAGCGTCGTTAACGAATTCTCAAATACTGTGTGAACTAAACGATCTTTCGCAACCACTAGGCGACAGAGATTATGAGTGATATCTCGCATTTAAAATGAGAAGCATGTAAACAGTTTAAATCATGAATCAAAACACTTATTTAAAAACGTCTTTTACAACTATTAAAGATATTAATCCCTCACTTTGAATTAAAAACTATTATCCTTTAAAGAATGTAATGAATGTTTGCCCAGATGGTTTTTCCTCATGAATAAATTACACTTTTTTAGCGAAAATGTAGAATATCCGTGAAAAGAATGTTTCGAATGCCAGTGACATTCTCTCTCAGATATTATTAATGCCCTCAGTTAATTCTAAGTGTCATTGCTTTATTTATTTACGTTTCATTATTGCCTTTGAAATGCTCAGTTCTTTGCTTCTGCAAGAAAATATAATCTGTAAGAGAATTAAATGGAAGAAGAATGATCTGAAGATTAGAAAAATACAAAAGTTCGCTGACTAAGGACATGTTTACAATGATACCTATCATATATAATGCTGTAATGAGCGGTTAGAGGGTTTTTGCTGCGTTGCAAAAGAATTCGGTTCTGAGAAGACAAGAATGTTTGTGTATTCTTTCTTCAGAGATATCTTCTTCCTTAGAAGTGTTCTTTATAGTCAAAATTCCCCGCCCTGCCCACGGTCAGTAGGGGACACCGATGGGCTTGGAAAGGCCGCCGTCCGTCGGATGGGACGTTAAGCCGTGGCCCCGTATGCGGGAGAGCCATACCCTGTGCACGTTAAAGAACACGCTGGATGGCCTTGACGGGAGGCTACCATCTGTCTCCCAACAGCTGTTCCAGTGGGTCCCCCCCAACCTTCTCTGAGCCTTCGGAGTCCATGTGACCTGGCCATTTAGCCCATGGTGTGCAAAAAAGTGCCGCTCAGAGGTAAAACAACCCAACCCAACCCAGAATGTCCCCTCCCCCAACCTTCTCTGAGCCTTCGGGGTCCATGTGACCTGGCCATTTAGCCCATGGTGAGCAAAAAAGTGCCGCTCAGAGGTAAAACAACCCAACAACTTCTTTATAGTCATATTAATTTGGAAGGCTTTGGGGAGCCTTAAGGGAAATTATTTTATTAATGTTAATTAAAGACAAAGAAACACTTTTTCTTCAAATTAAAAAAATTCTACGTTGTATTAAAATATCTGTTTTGCTCTCGTTTTTTGCCTTAACTCTTTCAGGGCATAAGGTTTCTAAGAGTAAATATTAGTATGTAACTGTTTATTTTAGTTTGTTTAGACGTAAAATAAATAAAAATCATAAGAAAATACATAACAATGTGTAGTTTTTTTGGAATTTTATGGGAAATATTTTTCCCAATGGACTATAAAGGTAACACAAATTATAGTTAGGCTTTTTATGCAATGTCTTTTATTTATTGGTTTATTAGAACAAAATGTTAACTAAAATAATACAAAATTATGAAATAAAATTACTATACAAAATGATGTGCTAATTATGATATTCTGCGAAGCAATTTCTTTTGGTAGTGAGGCAAAGATGGACATTGCACATAGTACATATATTATGCGTCCTGACAGTTCTGTTTTTGTTTTCTAAACGTTCCCGTTTACGCAATTGCGTTCGGCATACGTTCTATTTTGACATTCTGTATAAAAAATGCAGATAAGGTTATAATTAAATACCACAGTCACCAATTTTAAAATGGGAAAAATGTTTTCCTTGGTCGTGAAAGGGTTAATGAAAAATCATTGTTGATACCATTTCTCCATCAACTCATAACCTTCACTGTTTCTCCTACATACAGCAGCAACAGAATCTTCCACACAAAAAAGATCCATCACCAGCAGTCTAAACTTCAATATCACACTAATAACGTCTAATATCAAGGTTATGCATATTCTTACAATTGTTTTTAAAACCTATATTGGGACCAATGTCGAGATGACAATGCACTAATTTTGTTATTAAATGACAAAATGTGATTGCTTAGGATCAGAAAAAGAATTATCTATGTCAGCGCAAAATAATAAACGACCTTGTAAATCATCACCTTCTAGATGTTTACTGATAGATTTGGGTTGGGTTGTTTTACCTCTGAGCGGCACTTTTTTTGCACACCATGGGCTAAATGGCCAGGTCACATGGACCCCGAAGGCTCAGAGAAGGTTGGGGGAGGGGACCCACTGGAACAGCTGTTGGAAGACAGATGGTAGCCTCCCGTCAAGGCCATCCAGCGTGTTCTTTAACGTGCACAGGGTATGGCTCTCCCGTACGCGGGGCCATGGCTTAACGCCCCATCCGACGGACGGCCGCCTTTCCAAGCCCATCGGTGTCCCCTACTGACCGTGGGCAGGGCGGGGAATTTTGCGGAGATAAATCTCAACGCTGACGCAGCTGGGACTCGAACCTGAGAATTACAGATTACGAGCCTGGCGCGCTGCCGACTGAGCCACCCCCGCCCCAGGTACTTCATGTATTCTTTTTCGATTATAACACTTGTAATAGGATTTACCTATTGTTAAAATACCAACATGGGTATAATTCGAAACGAAAGGTTTGCCTACATTTTGCTTACACTTGCCAAGAGAGGGAATAATGTATTCACCCGCAGAAAGATTCGCCTTCTTCAATATCACACGCAATAATAAAGCGATATCCGACATCTTTTTGCCACACTTTTAATTCGCTTCTCTGTTTTCTGAGTATTTATCGTTCAGAATAATTGAATTAATTACAAACCTGGAGTCGAGAGTTTCTAAATTTTCGGACACGAGAGTTAATCACTCGTGCAGCTTCGCACATAAAAGAAGCTGCGAACGATCTCGTACTCATTTGAGCACTTCTGAGGTTCAATGAAGTCTTCGCCACCTTATCGATCGCAACACGTTGGTTGACGGAATTCGTGCGTGGTTGATTCCGTGGTGAGAGGATTGAATTTTGAATAAAGAGAAATCTGATGTGGCAGAAATTAACGGATTTTCATGCACAGCGAAAGAAACTCAAACAGAACAGTCCTTGCCTGTAGGGGGCGGGGGTGGCTCAGTCGGTAGCGCGTCAGGCTCGTAATTTGTAGTTCCCAGGTTCGAGTCCCAGCTGGGTCAGCGTTGAGATTTATCTCCGCAAAATTCCCCGCCCTGCCCACGGTCAGTAGGGGACACCGATGGGCTTGGAAAGGCCGCCGTCCGTCGGATGGGACGTTAAGCCGTGGCTCCGTGTGCGGGGAGCCATACACTGTGCGCGTTAAAGAACACGCTGTATGGCCTTGACGGGAGGCTACCATCTGTCTCTCAACAGCTATTCCAGTGGGTCCCCTCCCCCAATCTTCTCTGAGCCTTCGGGGTCCATGTGACCTGGCCATTTAGCCCATGGTGTGCAAAAAAGTGCCGCTCAAAGGTAAAACAACCCAACTCAAGTCTGTGAACACTCAAAGAAAGTGAACTACAGTAAATTATTTCTGAGTGACAGTGACATTTGTTATTGCTTTAGTCAATTAACTGTGCAGTGTTCAAGTAAGGACATTGTTCACTGGACAAGCTGGGATGTCATTAAAGGAACAGTTTTGAGCTTCGCAGTTAATAACACTTTTAGTTAGGGCGTGTCATGACCCTCTAATTTGTTTTATTTTAAATTTATAATTTTGTGTGGCCATTTAGCCCATGGTGTACAAAACATGGTGGCCATTTAGCCCATGGTGTACCTGGCCATTTAGCCCATGGTGTGCAAAAAAGTGCCGCTCAGAGATAAAACAACCCAACCCTTGCCTGTAGGAGTCTCTCTAGACAGTGGTTCTCCAGTCACCCAAACTTATGATTTAATTTCAATCAATGATTTTTTTTCATTCGGTATTAAATTTGATACATTACAATTAACCTTGTTGAAACATGAGGACAAATGCATATACATCTGGGTAACAAAAATAACAGTCATGAATTAATTTTAGTAACAATATTCCGGAGTCGGTAACCTCCTCTGAGCATTGTGCAGAGAGAGACTCCGTTGCCCATATGGATAATCATAGATTAGCGAATAGGGTTATGAACAGTGTGCCTAAAGGCCTCAGAAAGAGGAAGAGACCTAGGATGCAGAGGGCACACAATGTCAAAAAGGACCTGTTAGAATTGGTGTGCAGTGGACAGATGCAACAAATATAGCTCAGGACAGATATGCTTTGAGAACTAAATTGCGCGGTCTGGGTGGACCTCCGTAGCCCATAGCTGCTTGAGGATGAGGATGATTATGTAACTGGTACCACATATTGTTTGTTTCCAAAAGGTCTAATCAAATGTTGGGAACGTGTTCTATTTCGCATAGTGATGAAAAAAGTTCCAATGACCTTTGGGCCAGGAACGCTCCCTTTCTGAGTTATAGCACATTTCGAGCGTGCAAGTAAGAAAGCCTATGAAATTATTTTTTATTCCAGTTACTACAGAACACTGTAAATGATTGATGACAGGGCCGGATCTAAGAGGGGAGGGGGAACAAGAGGCGATGCAGAATGAAAGTAAGGGTAGAAGAAGCAAATATTATAATTCATACATTTCTCAAGATTTTAAAAAAAAAACCTGTAAAATGGAGGGTGAAATGTTATACTGCATTGGAAATCAAGTCTCCTGGCCCCCACTTTTGCATTTTTTCGGCTCGATTGTGTTGGGGGGTCCCACAAATGTTTTCTTGATCAGGGCCTGGATGAGAACAATTATGTTAATCTACCTTAGAGCAAGTGTTCAAAATGGCATCTTTGAGAAGCAATAACATCCCACAACGTCTTCTCATCGATGTCAAACAGGTTTAAAAAATCATTGAGTGTTCTGAATTATTTGACAACCATCCACGATCTGTTTACATTTGCAACCGGTGGTAGCTTAAATGGGGTGGGGGTGGCTCAGTCGGTAGCGCGCCACGTTCGTAATCTGTAGTTCCCAGGTTCGAGTCCCAGCTGGGTCAGCGTTGAGATTTATCTCCGCAAAATTCCCAGCCCTGCCCACGGTCAGTAGGGGACACCGATGGACTTGGAAAGGCCTCCGTCCGTCGGATGGGACGTTAAGCCGTGGCCCGTGTGCGGGAGAGCCATACCCTGTGCACGTTAAGGAACACGCTGGATGGCCTTGACGGGAGGCTACCATCTGTCTCCCAACAGCTGTTCCAGTGGGTCCCCTCCCCCAACCTTCTCTGAGCCTTCGGGGTCCATGTGACCTGGCCATTTAGCCCATGGTGTGCAAAAAAGTGCCGCTCAGAGGTAAAACAACCTAACGTACGTGCATAATCTCAGAATTTGTGTGCATTTCGAAAATAGCTCATCAACACTGTATATTGAGAGGGTAAATAATTTTAACCCTGACTAAGGCCGGATATTTTGGCTAGTTTTATTCATAAATGTAAATAGCGAAGAATTTCAATCTACAGTTCTATACTTGGAAAAACCAATTCACAAACTCTTGCAAAATATGTAAAAACTCTTTCAGTATTTCAACATGTAACAGTCTTTGAACATGGCAAACTCTTTGATTCATTGTGGTATATGAGAGATTATTGTGTGAGCTGAAAAACTTCGTACACTGGATTAAAGTCAACTACATAAAATATTTAGGTTTATGAGCCACATGAAATACCATTGATTTAGCCTTATAAATTAGGAAGAAGGTCGATTCCAATAAAAAAAAATACGTATATTCCTGTATATACTCTGAAACGTAAACTATGAAAGAGAAACATAAAAGCAATTATGAAATCAGTTATTGAATTCACATTAACTTCAAAGGAAGGTAGAGGCACTTGCAGTAGTGAAAGTGTAGAACGGTGCGCCGTACCAGCAAGAAATTGTTTGGCAGACGGCAAGACATTTTTCAATAGTAGTCAGTTAATGATTTCTGTTACACTTTACTGCTCTTTCAACATTTAAAACCCCTCAATCATTCGTTACTTACAAAAAGCATAGGGATAAATAGAAAATACTGTGGTACTGCACTTTCGTCACTGAAAATTAAATATTCCCTCAAGCAACTGCTTGCCACAGAGGTCTGACAGGAGCCTGTCAGCTTAACACGTCATAGTAGGTCTGTGAGGATGGCGAGACCACAGCAGAAAAACATCACAAACATCCATGCCGTACCTGGGGCACGAAACGTGGTTCCTTTGATCAGTAACCAAGCCCCGGCAACCATTCACACTTCACTTTATTATTAAGACGACCGCCTATGCATGATTTTCCACAAATAACTATACTTTGAAGCTTACCGGTAAGAAATTAAATCTAATTTCAGCACTAAGCAGCGGCATTATAAATTCTTTTTTCTCTTCGAACTTCATATCTTATCACAACGTTAATCATTGAGACGAATAGGGATTGCTGCCGGGACTTTTAAGAATCTATGGAGAGTGTGGAGAAATAGGCGTATACAACTAAAGACTAAAATTAGACTGTATAATAGTTTGGTTCTTTCTAGGGTTAGTTATGGTAGTGAAACTTGGACGCTATGTAAACAAGATAACAGGAAACTAGATGCTTTTGATTCTAGATGCTTACGGCAGTATCTTGCGTATTAGGTGGTTTAACTTTGTAACTAATGATGAGGTTAGGCAAAAGAGTTTGCAACCTCCTTTAAGCAGCATATTGTGCAGAGAGAGACTCCGCTGGTTTGGCCATGTTGCCCGTATGGATAATTATAGATTGGCAAATAAGGTTATGAACAGTGTGCATAGAGGTCTCAGAAGGAGGGGGAGACCTAGGATGCGGTGGGCAGACAATGTCAAACAGGACCTTGTTAGAATTGGTTGCAGTGGCCGGATGCAGCAGATGTAGCTCAGGACAGATATGGTTGGAGAATTTAAACTGCACGGTCTGGTTGGTACGGCCTCCGTAGCCCATTGCTGCTTGAGGATGATGATGATGATATCGGCCAAATATTTTGGGACTCTGAGCTTTTTTTTCTTATCATTCCCATAAGCCCATCTGTTGATGGGCTTATGGGAATGATAAGAAAAAAAAACAAATTATTCCACTGATACTTCTTAAAAAGGATAACTGGTATATTTTCTGATTTATCGTTTCAGAGTCAGATGACGATCAACAGAGGCAAGTGTAGAGTCATTACTAAAATGATATAGAAGCGATACTATTTTAGGATGTAACCTAATGTTTGCTATGGCTAGATTTAAAAATAATATTAAAGAATTTGAATTGTATTCAATGACGTACCCTCTCTTAAACAACCTTATGAGAACGAAAATGGCTACTAAATTAATTAGGACTTTTGAGCTAGAATGCTTGACACTTTTCATTGAATTTCAGTTAAAATTTAAAATTATAAATATTTCTTCTTTATTTTAAGACCATTGATAGTGTTCTGTCCCAGACTAAAATTTTATTAGAGCTCTCATTTAAGCACTGGGTAAATGGTAGTATTACTATGCCTTCGCACCAATTAAATATACATCACGCCAACGACTAGGCGAAGTTTTATTTTAGCTTAAAATTCAAATTATTTGTTTTCAGCTTAGGTTTGCAAATAAAATTTCATCCTGCATTTAAATTTCAGAGCGTAGTACACATTTCGTAAATATTGGTAATCACTAATACAAAAGATGTGATAAGTTTTCGAATCGATGTGCAACTGGGTTTTAACGGCACTGATGGAGTCCATTGCACGATACTTCAGGAGCTTATTCCTCCTCCCTTCCAGATATTTCAGTGGAGGAGAGGTATTGTAAACAACTTGACTATAAAACCCAAAAACCCATTTCCGTGCTTGATTAGCCCTTAATGAATAAGTTGTTTGCTTTGAGGTTCATGATGCGCTAAGTAAATTCAAATGAAATACGCTTATGTTCATGCATTAGAGAAAGAATGGTAAAGGTTGAATAAAAATAAAGTAACTTACGTCTAACTGAAATGAAATTGAAGGATTAATTATAAACTGCTTGTCTAGCATCCTAATTCCATTTTTGTTGAGATATCATTTGGTTTTTCCTTTTCACTCATCTTCAGGTAAAAGGGCTTTTCTAGGGAATAAAGTTTCTCCCTGTCGCAATATGGACTTATTTTTTAAGTACGAGCAAACAATGTCCCCGGCATTCAGAAAAAGTATCTCGTGAACTTATAGAAAAGAAAATTGTCGCCAGGAAAAAGAAACTTTTTCGTGTATTGAACGACTGAAATATAGTTAAGAAAAAAGAAAAACCTTTTCGTTTTTTCTTAGCGTGTTAATTCTGCATGATTATGAATAAACTGCAGTGCGATATTTCAAGAAAAAAAATAAGTTAAAAAAGTCTTCCCAAAATATTTTCTTGCTAAGGATACTTTTTTTTGTGCGAGATCAATTTTTATCCGTCGATCCACTTTATCAATCCTTTGTAAACATCATCCCATTCCTCTCACCTCGATTTGGATCGTAGTTTCCCTTCGCAGTCAGCTGTTTCTCGCATCCATCTAACTGTGTTGCTCCCAGTCTTCTCTAACTGTCGACATCCCATCCTTCTTATCCTCGGGCAGTGTCGCCATTGTTCGTCGTCACCTGACACCTACATTTGATGTGTAGGTCAAGGCATTGTGACGATGGAAGGCGGACTCGTTTGTCTCGCTGATGTAATAGCTGCTGCCAACCGAGTGGTTGCTCTTTTCTCATCACTTGCCACACAGTCAAGATTTTGCTTTCAGAAAGTCGAAAAGACTTCCACATCATTGATTTTTCTTTTTCCGTTCCTTGCACTAGCTGAACGTCGGAAGTAATTCCATGCAAACATCCCTGCTGAAGATAATGTTCCGTGTGGAAAACGAACAATGAATGCTGTATTTTTCTGTCATATATTGAACTGTGGCAGAAAAAATGTTTCTGAATATAAAATACGCTGCAGTGATACAGCAACTTAACGCTTTGGTCAGAAGTAATTTTAGTTTAGCGAGAAATGGAAAATGAAATGGTTTGGAAAGTTTTAACATTACGTTAGGAATCAAGTATCGGAAAACAAGACTGCCGCAAATTCTGTTATTTCTTGTAAAGTGTTGTAAACAAAATTAGAAACAGGTGAAAATGGAATTGTATGCCTAAGAGGATCTTTTCAGATGTTATTATGGTGTTTCTATCTTACAATCCCACTCTACAAATTGTTCTAACACTTCTTTCAAAGAATGAAATTTGAAACACTTTTTACTCAGTTGTTATTATTTTTGAATTTCAATGGAATTGTATTCTATTGAAGTATTACTAAGAGGATCTTTTAAGATGCTATTATGGAGTTTGTATCTTACAATAGTAAAAGCAGATTATAACATTAATCAGATGTTTTACAAGAAATGTAAGCGAACCTCTAACTTAAGGGTAGCGTAAAAGTACAATTACTCTTAAAATACTCTTAAGTCTCATGAGGTGGGGGCGACTCAGTCAGTAGCGCGCCAGGCTCGTAATCTGCAGTTCCCATGTTCGACTCCTAGCTGGACTCAGTGTTACGATATATCTCTGCAAAACTCCCCGCCCTGCCCACGGTCAGTAGAGGACACTGATGAGCTTGGAAATGTTGACGTCCATCGCCTGGACGTTAAGCCATGGGCCTGTGTGCGGGAGAGCCATACCATGTTAATGTTAAAGAACACGCTGGATGGTATAGATGGGCGGCTTCCATCTGTCTCCCAACAGCTATTCCAAGGGGTCCCCAACCCCCTGAGTGTTCGGAGTCCTTAAGTCCTGGCCATTTAGCCCATTGTGTGCAAAAAATTACCGCTCAGAGGTAAAATAGCCCATCCCTTAAGTCCCATAATATAAAAATAAATCTTTTTCGACCTATGATTTTCTTCCTGGAACAATAAAAGAATGGAAGTGTGATTTTTACAGCGTCAAGGGTTGATCATCTCCATTCTCAATTTTGAATCTAAGGATATGCTGTTGTGGCCTTTACGTCAATGCTTCCAAGGCAAAACCATAATTTATTGAACAAATTACCCATCAGTTACAGCAATGAAGGCAAAAAACAACATTGGTATTTCGGAAACAAGTCTCTTTCAGAATCCTCTATTTATTTTAAAGATATCTACAGATAGACAAGTGTGAAAAAACCCAATCATTTGAAGTAACAAGAAGTGAAATCCCAAAACCTACTTCCTTTATGGCCTTACCCAAACAAGTGTGAAAGGGCCATTCATTGGTAGAGCAACTAGTCCCAAAATAAGAGGTTTACGACTTCGAGTCCCGCAGGAGGAAGGTGCGGCTTTTCATTATTTCTTTCTGATTTCCTAGTTTCCCAAATGTGAATTTCTACGTCTGCAGCATTTATTAATTTACTGTGTGATTCTTACGCCATGATAGGATTACGCAGTCATTATGACAACCGCGGTTTTCTTACCACTGAAGTTGAGGAAGTATGAGACCATTTTAGGTAAAAAAAATGACTTAATAGACGCACCTTAATGCTATTAATAACAGCAACCATTAAATCAGTGATGAAATACAGGCGTTCCACTTTTTATCTCAGCTCCCACCTCTTACTGTTGTATCGTTTCTCATACAAATCAAGCAGCTCTAAGATCAGCGACTTGTCTTCCCAAAACCACACCTTAACCACTTATTTATGCTGTAACGGGGACACTTCCCCTCTCTTCACTGGTTCGTCTTACGTCTGATAGGAGCAAAATAAAGGAAATGACTTCTTCGGTACCATCGGTTCTGCGAACAATCTGCCATCAACCACTGTTTTTTAATTTCATCGTTGGAATCGGGAGGAAAAACCCTTCCCATTCTTAACACATGCTCAATTGGAATCGTTATATATCAATCACGCTCCTTCAGTCAGACAACTGTCTGCAATTCCGCCTAGGGCGGGGGTGGCTCAGACGGTAGCGCGCCAGACTCGTAATCTGTAGTTCCCAGGTTCGAGTCCCAGCTGGGTCAGCGTTGCGATTTATCTTCGCAAAATTCCCCGCCCTGCCCACGGTCAGTAGGGGACACCGATGGGCTTGGAAAGGCCGCCGTCCGTCGGATGGGACGTTAAGCCGTGGCCCCGTGTGCGGGAGAGACATACCTGTGCACGTTAAAGAACACGCTGGATGGCCTTGACGGGAGCCTACCATCTGTCTCCCAACAGCTGTTCCAGTGGGTCCGCTCCCCCAACCTTCTCTGAGCCTTCGGGTTCCATGTGACCTGGCCATTTAGCCCATGGTGTGCAAAAAAGTGCCGCTCAGAGGTAAAACAACCCAACCCAACGCAATTCCGCCCTGGATCTGTCAAACAAAATTCATACTAACTCTCTCAACTTTCAGCAGTTATCTTCACAGCCTACTGCCGTGATCAAGCCATATTTCTACTCTGAATTAAAACAAAGTTGGCCAGAGGCTGTATGGGTCGGAGCCGATGTTTCGGTATCTAATGAGCAAACTGGAATTAGAATTATCTTCTGTTCTCGAGGAATTTTCATATATGAAATATTTTCAACAGGAGCATCAATATTCTCGGCCGAAGTTACAACACTGATCAGAGCCATCAACTCTGTTATTCAAGAAAATAATCATTTTCTCTTATTATCTAATTCAAAATCGGCGCTCACAGCACTTAACATATCGACAAAATCACATTCGGCACTATTTGATCTACATCATTCTCTTCAATAAGAAATGTTTCGGGCCTCTTCCATTACTTTTCATTGGATTCTTGGATATCGGAATCTTGAGATCAACGCGTCAGCAAAAAAGGGCAACAACTCTTCCGAATTTGATCCAGACTCTGTATGCAGAATACATCATCGATTTATGCCATAAGGAATCATATAAAGATCTAAGGTTCGAATAGGAATATTCTTCTCTGTCAAATGTCTTGTCAATTCAACTCGATTCCATGTAAAAGCAAGCAACATATACACTTCAAGAAAGCTTATATTAAACCTTAATAACTCTCTTTCGTCTTGATGTGGCCTCTCCCCAAACATTTCTCCACAGATGTCATCTTGCCAACAGCAGCAATTGCCCTTACTGTGGGCAACATGAAACAACAGACCAATTCTCCATTGCCCACGTCTTTGATAACATACGAGCTCCAATAATAACATTCTTTAGATTTACGGACTAAACATATATGCTCCTTACATCAGTTGGGAGATTTTCTAGCTACCAAAAAAAAAACCTTCCTTCCGAAGTTTGAAAACTATATCAGATTTCACTTAGAATTTGTTAAAAACTCTCGATTGCAGCAGGAAATACTTCTTTAATTTAACTTTTTGATATTTGAAAAAGGAAATACTTAACCATCCATGTCAATCTCTTAGCAGATGACTGATATATTGGGATATAAAGCCTTGAACTAAAGATTCCATTAGCTACAGACAAGAAAAGGCAAGACGAGACAATTATTACTCTACACTTTTACACTTACAGGATGCTATTATTATTATTATAGATCAGTATCTCGCAAACTTTTTTACTCTGCAGCACACTGAATCTAATTTTTTTTCCGCGGCACACTGAATCTAATTGTTTTCCGCGGCACACCTAAAAAAGACTAAAAGCAAACTCTATATAATCGTCATTATATTCGCGCTTTGTTGAAGTCATCAGCCTGGTTTTACTTGAAGATTTGCTCTCGTTCTTTAATTCATAACTCAGTGTTTGTTTTAAATATTTGTCCATTCTATGGCTTCAAATAATCAAAAATTAATACCAAAATTTGGAAAAAGCTTGATAAATACTTACAAGATCCCAGTTGATAAAATCTGAAAGATTTTTATTAAAGCACGTCGACATTAAAGCCCGTCGATAACACAAGTCAAGTCAAATGAAATCTTTGGAATATCTAGTGTCAATTTGAAAATCTCTCGCGGCACACAGTTTGCGAGACACTGTTATAGATGCTTAACATCCATTGCCAAGCTGTTGGAAATCTCTTTAGTTTAAGAATTTCCTAAGAATTGTGGCTGTTTCCAATAACTCCGATTTTCGCAGCTAATCTTCAGTGTATAATTAAATTTTCCCGATCAGTGATTTAATTATTATTTGTTGCTGTTTTATTATTATTACTGTTATTATTTTATTTATTACTGTTATAATATTGAATTAAATACTATTTTAAATTAAATTAACATAACGAGTGTAATATATGTCATCATCATCATCATCATCATCATCAAGCAGCCATGGGCTACGGAGGTCCAACCAGACCGCGCAGTTTAATTCTCCAAGCATATCTGTCCTGAGCTACATCTGCTGCATCCGGCCACTGCAACCAATTCTAACAAGGTCCTGTTTGACATTGTCTGCCCACCGCATCCTAGGTCTCCCCCTCCTTCTGAGACCTCTAGGCACACTGTTCATAACCCTATTCACCAATCTATAATTATCCATACGGGCAACATGGCCAAACCAGCGGAGTCTCTCTCTGCACAATATGCTGCTTAAAGGAGGTTGCAGACTCCTTTGCCTAACCTCATCATTAGTTACAAAGTTAAACCACCTAATACCCAAGACTCTGCGTAAGCATCTAGAATCAAAAGCATCTAGTTTCCTGTTATCTTGTTTACACAGCGTCCAAGTTTCACTACCATAACTAACCCTAGAAAGAACCAAACTATTATACAGTCTAATTTTAGTCTTTAGGCGTATATGCCTATTTCTCCACAATCTCCATAGATTCTTAAAAGTCCCGGCAGCAATTCCTATCCGTCTGTTAATCTCATGACGCATATCACCATTATCTGTTACATAGCTCCCAAGGTAATTAAACTGTGACACCTGCTCAAGACTGCAACCATTCAGATTAACTGAATCACTAACCACATTGCTTTGAAACATCACTGAAATGCTCAGTCCACCTAGCCATAACAGAATCCTCACCTTCTACAACCTTACCTTATTTATCCTTCAATCCCTGTATACCTGTCTGTTTTCTACCATACAAAACATTAACTATCTGGTACAGCTCTCTGCTGTTGTGCTGTCTAACTGCTTCCTCAGCTTTGTCAGCCAGGCCATCAAGCCAAAGATTCTTATCAGTAGCTAACTGATCCTTTACATGTTTATTAAGTTCTTTGTAATGCTTTCTATTAGGACTAGTAGGGTACTGATTAAGGACATTCCTGCAGTTCTTTCTTTCAGAAATAAGCTCAAGTGCCTTATCACTTAAATAATTCTGCCTCCTCTGCTCCTTTTTCCCTAAAAGAGTACTGTTAGTTTCCAAAAAAGCCTGTTTAAAATTGCCCCATTCTTCCTCAACTTCAGTATTAAGCAAACCATGACTGTCATAATGACTAAGTAACCTATCATGGTAAGCTTTAGCTATAACCGGGTCTTTCAGAGCTTCAGTATTAAAGGTAAATTTTTTAACCCTAGCACAACACTTTTTAAGTTTAAGTTGCAACACATTTTTAACAAGGTAATGGTCAGATCCAATTTCATCTCCCCTATATGCCCTGGTATTTCTAACAGAACTAGCCCATTTGCTGTTAATTAATATATAATCAATCATATTCCTATGCAGCCCATCAGGTGAAACCCATGTGTATTTATGTATGTCGCAGTGTTTGTAATATGTGTTAGTTATTCTGAATCCATTGAGTTTACTTACCTGTAGGAGACGTTGCCCATTGCCATTGCAGCTACCAATACCAAAAGGGCCTATTACTCCTCCCCAAAGGTCAGAGTCGGTACCAACTTTGGCATTGATGTCACCAAGAACAAGGGTAATATCTCCTTTCTTGACAGAATTCAAAATATCCTGAAGTTGTCCGTAAAACCTATCCTTCTCATCCTCATCAGAATAGATGATATTAATACACGATAATGCATATATGGGAATATTGCCTGAAAATGCTTTTAGAAATATTTTGGAACAACTAGTAGAATTATAAATAATAGTTCCACTTACATTAGTCATGCATTTATTTAAAGGGAAATAGCTAAGAATTGTAATATATTTGTTCAAGACATTGGTATTACAGATCACTGCTTGATTAAGATTAACCTAGAGAATAAAATACAAAAAATAATAAAAAACAATGTGCCAAAAATGATAGATTTTTATAAATTTAAGGAAATAAGTGCAAGGTTAGATTGGAATTCAAAATTTGTTGAAGGATGTGTGTCAAGCTAGAGGCCTTTTTAGATATTTTTTTTGTTCAGGCTTTGTATATTTATTTTGGATTTCACCAACAAGGCTTATGCTACGTGGGAGGCCTCTGCCCCGGCATCTGGAAAGTTAATTGAAGTAACAGTGCCCAGAGGGGACGGAGGTCACCCCACTGCTCGCGAACGCCCAGATGGTCAGGCAGAGAGAGAAAGAGATAGGGTTGGCAACAACGAGAAGGACAGAGCCGGTCGAGTTTCGAAAGCATGCAGACATAAAATTGAAAAGCTGGTGAGTACCGACTGGTATTAGCGGTACGTAGGCTCTCGGGAAAACAGCTGAACGGGGATAGTAAGCTGGTTTGTAATTCATAGTAAATGAGTGACGAGTGTGTTTTTCCTCATCAGTCAATGTAGTTTATATCAATAAAGGATAATTATTGTTTTACCAAGGACTAAGTTGAACCAATTTATTGGGAAGGAGCCTCAGTATCGAGTCCCTTCAATTGTGACAAAATCTTTGATTTTTGATCTGAAAAACTCTTTCACCCGTCGCGTATTGCGATCGAACCGAGGGGACATTCCTAAGTGGTCCCAATAGACAAACAAACGAAGAAGCAACATCACAGATGTGTAAACCCAACATTTTAAAATTTAAATAATAAATTACAACGGTTAATAAGCTAGGTTAAAATAATCAAAAATAAAAAAAAATCGTAAAATAAAACCATGGATTACTAACGAATTGGTACAGTTAATTAACTATAGAAACCAGCTATACAGGATGTTTCAAAACGCTCTGTATAAATTTCAATGGGATATAGGGAACACCAAGACAAACTTTATCGTCTATGAATGTATGTCGCTGACGTAACCCTTCGGTGCTGGAGGGCGCTGACAGAAATATCGGTAGAGCTCATACGTAAAGGAATGGAAACAAGTGTAAACAACATGTTTATTTAAAGAAGGTGCTCAAAGTTGCGACCGGCAACAGCATTGCATGCATGACAGCGTCGAAGCACTGATTGCCGTACATGTTGAAAGATTCCCGGAATTTCGCGAACAGCTGCAGCGGCGATTCTTGCGACAACGTCTTCTTCTGAGTCAATGGGAGTCTCGTACACGAGATTCTTCAGGTGTCCCCAGAGGAAGAAATCGATAGATATTAAATTGGGCGATCTTGGTGGCCAGGAGACAGGTCCGTCCCAGCCTATCCATTGGCCCCCAAAAGTGGCGTTCAGATAATCCTGCACATCATTGCTGAAGTGTGCTGGAACCCCGTCGTGTTGAAATCACATTCATCTGCGAATAGCCACGGGAACATCTCCAGCATATTTCCGGCAACGTTTCTTCAAGAAATACCGGATAAATCTGCCCGTTGAGTCGGGGAGGCAGCAATTATGACCCAATCAAAATGTTATGGACGATACCCGCCCAAATATTGACAGCGAACTGTTGATGATGACCGTGCGTCATTGTGGTATGTGAATTTTCGTTCGCCCAAACGTGAGAATTTGTGCACATTAAAGACACGCTCACGTGTGAAAGAGGTTTCATCTGAGAAGAGCACATAAGCTGGAAACTGAAGCTGCACACCGGTCTGCTGCAGAAACCAGCGCACGAATTCCACACGAAGAAGGTAATCCTGAGGTTGCAATGTCTGGACTCTCTGACGATAAAACGGATGTAACTGCTGCTCGTGCAACTCTACACATGAGGGCGTGGTTCACACCAGCGCTACGTGCAACAGCTTGAGTGCTTATGCCTATATTGTCCTCAGTCCGTCGTAGGATCTCTTCTTCCATGTCAGGAGTGTGCATGGTTCTCTCCCGACCAATGTCTTGCATGTTTGCATGGAATGTTCCAGTTTCTCATAGTTGCCGGTGAAAACGCGCAAATGTTTGGTGGTTTGGCACACGTCTGTTTGGGAAGCGCTGTCAGTAGAAACTCACAGCAGTTCTTCCGTTTTCATTGGCAGCCCCATACATCAGATACATGTCAGCCATCTCAGCAGTCGTGAAACACTCCATGTTACACGTAATGTGTCTGATTTACGAATGCCGACAGCAAACACTAGTGCGTTCTCCGTTCCCACTTCGCCCTTCAGCAATTGCAGCACCGACAAACAGCGCCCTCTAGCACGGAAGGGTAACGTCAGCGGACATAGATTCAAAGACGAAAAAGGTTTGCCTTGGTGTTCGCTATCTCCCATTGAGATTTGTACGAAGAGTTTTGAAACACCCTGTATAAAAAAATGAAAAACGATGGTACGAATTTATTTTCTTTTCTGAATTTAGAAACTTTGTAACTAATAAAATTAGAGAAATTAAAATTCAATATCAGGAAAATAAACTTTTAATTGCAAATAATAACTTTAAGAAAGTGTAATGCAATAAATGAGGTAAATGGTAGTTATTAAAAAAAGGGAAATTTTCCAACCCTAATTAAATATACACTGGTGGAAATTGAAATAAATAACACCATTAACAATTGAAGCGTAATCTATGAGATCTATTTAGTAGAAACAACTTGTTGAGAAAGGACAGTCATCACACGTGTGAAGTGATTCGATGCTTATTTTACCTTTTAATGAGTATTACATTTTTCAGAAGGCACATTTTAATAAGGTGTTCAAACTATTCGAGCAGCAATTCAAGCTTCCAATTTGGCATGCAAATGGTAGTACAAATGCTGCATATCACTCTGGGGGATGCCATTCCATGTACTTTCAACTTGGGCGCAAAATTCAGAGATGGTCGTTGCCTTCCACGGTCCGCGGAAGAGTCTTTGTTCTATCCAGTCTCAGACATGTTCGATTGGGGTTGGTGAACTGCCTGAAGAGCATGTTGAGTTGCCCGGGTGGAGTGTGGGCGGGAGTCATCCTGCTGGAATATCGCATTTAGGATTACACTCAAATATGTCAGGACAGCCAGCTGTACGATATCGCTGACGTACGTATTGCTATTCAGTGTACTCTGTACAAACACCAGACACGTGCAAGAGTGATAGCTAATCGTTCCCCCAAACCATGATGCCCGGCGTCGGCCCTGTGTGTCGCTGGCAGATGCACGATGGAAGAAGCCGCTCACCCTGTCGCCTTCGAACGCATAAGCGACCATCATATGCTCCTAAGCAGAATCGGCTTTCACATAGACTGCCATTCTTTCCCTCCAACGAACTCGTTCTTAGCACCACTGCTAACGTGCTCAACAGTGACGAGGTGACAATGGTAACTGTGCCAGTGGCACACATGCTTGTAATCCTGCTTCCAAAAGACGATTGCGCATCGTTCTTGTAGACACCCTTGGTACGACACAGGATCGAATTTGTGATGCTGCTCTGCCACCACCGCCCTCCTGCTACGCCGATCCTCTCGTTCATCCATAACTCTGTGTTGCCCAGAACCATGCCTGCGAGTGTACAAATGCTCTTCTGACCATCGACGCCACCATCGTACCACTGCCGATACGTCTCGTTCAGCGATATGCAATTTCACGAAAAGACCAACATGCTCCCCGAAGACCCACTACCCTATCTCGCTCAAACTCCGCTAACTGAACAAATGTTGTGCGCCTGCGTAGTACAGGCGTGATAGCTTCTTTAAAAAGCACTAAACAACATGACACAAGATGAATAACTTATTTCTTCCCGCCATATAACTTAAATACAGGCTGCATGCATTTGCATGTTATCATCCTCAGTGACATCATTATTTCATCCAACGACTTTCAATCTTGGATCACGGTTTCTGCTGCCTTAACTATTAATATATTATAATATGACGTTCCTAAAGGAATTCCTTTGGGTGTTCTTTTTTTTTTCAACTTCCGCCAGTGTATTAACGAAATTTTTAGGTATAATGATGAACCACATAAATTTGTAGATTTATTTAAAGGAGGATGCCGACTCGTTTGCCTAAGCTCATCATTAGTTACAAAGCTGAACCACCTAATGCCCAAGATGCTGCGTAATAATCTACTTTCCTGTTATCTTGTTTACAAAGCGTCCAAATTTCACTCCATAAATAACCCTAGAAAGAACCACACTATTATACGGTCTAATTTTAGTCACGTGTACATGCCTGTTTCTCCACATTTTCCACAGATTCTTAAAAGTCCCGACAGCAATCCATATTCGTATGTTAATCACATGCTGCGCATCATCAGTATCTGTTACATAACCCCCAAGAAAATTAAACTGAGACACTTGCTCAAGACTGCAACCATTCAGATTAACTGAATCACTGCCTGCCTGACAAATTTTCATGATTTTACTTTCCCCTCTGTTTACTCTACTAACAGTCTCATCAACAGTTCGAATGAAAGAGTTCATCTCATCAACATCATTTGCCAAAAGGGTTAAATCATCAGCATAATCTAAATCAGACATTTTCGTATCTCCAGACCATTTTAGTCCAAAATCCATCCCTTGCAATGAATTTCGCATAACATAATCAATAACCAAACTAAAAAGTAAAGAAAACAAAATGCACCCTATCAAACACCAGAAGCAATGCTAAACCAATTACTACAAGCCTTACCAACTCTCACACACGATTCAGTGTTATTATAGACAGCTTTCATTATGTTAATTAATTTGTCTGGTATGTCATACTATCTCACGATCAACCACAAATTATGACGATCAGCAGGTTCAAAAGCCTCTAATATTGCTCTAAACATTTCTCAAGAATCTACCTGAGTGAAAATATCTGATCTACACATCCCCTACCACTTCTGAATCCACATTGCTCATCACGCAATTGCCTGTCAACTACATTCTTAATTCTATTACGCACACACTTCCAAGTAAGTGCAAAGAACTGTACTTGGAACATAAAGTAGCGTGATACCCTTATAGTTACCACAAGAACTGCGATAACTTTTTTAAAAATAGGGATAATAATAGCTCTCATAAAATTCTTAGGAATCATGCCTTTATCATAAAAGATATTCAAAATTTCAGTCATCCAAATGGTAACCGAAACATTCCCAGCTCTAAGCATTTCTGTAGTAATTTCATCTACCCCTGGATATTTTTGTAGTTTAAGTTTAGAAAGAGCCGAAATACCTCAGACTCTGTTATAGGGCAAGATTAATGACAGTAATGCATTTACCATCATTACAAACAATGGGAGTAGGACTAACCACATTGTTTAGAACATCACTGACACCCTCAGCCCACCTATAACCATGACAGAATTCTCATCTTCTATAACCTTACCTTTTTTTATCCTTAATTCCTGTACACCTGTCCGTTTTCTACCACACAAAACATTAACTATCTGGTACAGGTCTCTGCTGTTGTGCTGCCTAACTGCTTCCTCAGTTTTGTCAGCCAAGCCATCAAGCCAAAGATTTATATTAAGCTCTCTGTAATAATTTCTATTAGAACTAGTAGGTTATTAATTAAGGACATTCCTGCAGTTCGTTTTTGCTGATATAAGTTCAAGTGCCTTAATCACTCAAATAATTCTGTCTCCTCTGCTCCTTTTTTCATAAAAGAGTACTGTTAGTGTCCAAAAAAGCCTGTTTAAAATGGTCCTATTCTTCCTCAACTTCAGTAGTAAGCAAACCATGACTGTCATAATGACTAAGTAACCTATCATCGTAAGCTTTAGCTATAACTGGGTCTTTCAGAGCTTCGGTGTTAAAGGTAAATTTTTAACCCTATCACAACACTTTTTAAGTTTAAGTTGCAAGACACTTTTAACAAGTTAATTCGTCAGATCCAATTTCAGCTCCCCTATATGACCTGGTATTATTCCTAACACAACTAGCCCATTTGCTGTTAATTGATATATAATCAATCATATTCTTATGCAGTCCATCAGGTAAAAACCCATGTGTACTTATGTATGTCACGGTGTTTGTAATAAGTGTTAGATATTCTGAAACCATTGGGTTTACTTACCTGTAGGAGACGTTGCCCATTGCCATTGCAGCTATCAATACCAAAAGGGCCTATCACTCCTCCCCAAAGGTCAGAGTCAGTACCAACTTTGGCATTGAAGTCACCTAGGACAATGGTAATATCTCCTTTCTTAACAGAATTCAAAATATCCTGAAGTTGTCCGTAAAGCCTATCCGTCTCATCGTCATCGGCATCCTCAGTGGGGGCATAACAGCAGATAACATTCAATTCTTTAATGCTTCTCTGAAATTTTGCTGTAAGAAACCTTTCATTAATGCATTCATATACTAGAAGAGCATCACTGACGTGTCTGATGAGAAGCAGACCCACGCCTTGCTGATGCTTATTTTCTTCTCTCCGTGAAAAGAGGAATTTAAGATTACTTTTAAGAATCTGACCTTTATCTGCCCATCTGGTCTCTTGCAAATCGAGAATATCTAAAAGTTAACGGTGGAATTCTGGCGTGAGGACATCAAGAGAAAGTTTAACGGTGGAATTCTTGCCTGAGGTCGCTCTATGCAGAGTCCTCACATACCAACTACCTATGAAGAGAAAATAGTTAGTAGGTTGTTTAAAGAAACTCTGTTTATTGAGAGAGGGAATGCAGACAACATCAAAGAGCCCCCTAATCGCAGGCATGGGGCAAAGACCCGTTCCCCCACCACTAAATACTGAAGCCATCTACACTGGAAGACTTCCTCCAATGTAGAATTTAACGATGCCCATAGAAGCAAGAGTTGAGGTAGCTGCGGTGACCTCTGCTCAAGATTATCCACCAGCTGATAAAACATATCCTCTGAATCTATTCACTTGGGGCTGTCAACCCACAAATAAACAGTAAAGACAGCGGAAGATTCTCCCTCTACAGAAGCCCACCACTGCAGCAAATTCAGGTTCCATGAGCTTGATTATGGAACCTGAATTTGCTGACCTACCAGACTGGAAAGTTTATATGGTCAGCACAAGGACTCTGTGTGGTTAACCACTCGTCAGCAGGATAGAAAAGAATTAAAGGTAGCTATTGTTGTACAGATCAATAGGCCATACTGATCTGGCAGCCCTCCCCTTCTGTTCCCTTCCACAAGAGAGTATCTCTTCTGAATGGTACTTACGGACTGCACCATGAGAAGACAGGGTCGGACATTAGGTGCTAGACATATGTCCGACCTCGCCTTCATTTTTGGCCTTAATATTTGGCTGGTTCTATGCATTATCACAGAGGATTGGTGCATAGTTCTCCTTCCAATGATTACCTAGCTACCATTACTTTCCCTTAATTTTATATACTTCCCGCCCTACCTCCGCAAAATTCCCCGCCCTGCCCACGGTCATTAGGGGACACCGATGGGCTTGGAAAGCCCGCCGTTCGTCGGATGGGACGTTAAGCCGTGGTCCCGTGTGAGGGAGAGCCATACCCTGTGCACGTTAAAGAACACGTTGGATGGCCTTGACAGGAGGCTACCATCTGTCTTCCAACAGCTGTTCCAGTGGGTTCCCTCCCCCAACCTTCTCTGAGCCTTCGGGGTCCTTGTGACCTGGCCATTTATCCCATGGTGTGCAAAAAAGTGCCGCTCAGAGGTAAAACAACCCAATCCAATTCCGCCTTACCTTCAGTCACTGGAACATCGATGGGATTGGAAAGGTAGACGTCTGTCGGATGCGACGTTAAGGCGTGCCGCCGTTTGCGAGAGAACTTTATACTGTTAAAAAACACACTAGATGGCCTTTACGGGAAGCTACGATCTGTCTCCTAACAGCTGTTCCAGTGCGTCACCTATCCCCAACCTTCTCTGAGCCCTTGGGGTCTTTGTAACCTGGCCTTTTAGCCCATTGTGTGCTCAGAGGTAAAACAATCCAACACCAACCTTAATTTAATACGTGACAGGTTATATGACGTGTACTAAGTAACACCAAACAAAACTTTTTTTAGACACTTTTTTAACTGTAAGACCAACATCAGCCAGAAAAATGAAAGAAATTTCTCAACTTCAGGAATTTTTTTAAGCAAAGAATAAGATTATCTGATGAGGCGATTGATGGTTTGTTTTTTAAAGTATTACTTTTAACGCAATGCATAAGTAGTTGCATTTATAAAAATAGTTTGAATACTGAAAAATGCAAATATAAAACAGAGAATAGGTGTGTTTAATAATCCTAATAAAGTTAATGATTATAAAAATGTTTGTTTTATAAATACAATTTTGTTGCTTAGTAAGTTTTTTTTTAGCAATTAGAATTTTAGTTAGTTTAAACAAGATATGAAAAAAAATAGTTTGAATACTAAAAAATGCAAATATAAAACAGAGAATAGGTGTGTTTAATAATCCTAATAAAGTTAATGATTATAAAATGTTTGTTTTATAAATACAATTTTGTTGCTTAGTAAGTTTTTTTTTAGCAATTAGAATTTTAGTTTGTTTAAACAAGACATGAAAAAAAATAGTTTGAATATTAAAAAATGCAAACATAAAACAGAGAATAGGTGTGTTTAATAATCCTAGTAAAGTTAATGATTAATAAAAATGTTTGTTTTATAAATACAATTTTGTTGCTTAGTAAGTTTTTTTAGCAATTATAATTTTAGTTAGTTTAAACAAGACATGAAAAAAAATAGTTTGAATGTTAAAAAATGCAAATATAAAACAGAGAATAGGTGTGTTTAATAATCCAGTAAAGTTAATGATTAATAAAAATGTTTGTTTTATAAATACAATTTTGTTGCTTAGTAAGTTTTTTTTTAGCAATTAGAATTTTAGTTAGTTTAAACAAGACATGAAAAAAAATAGTTTGAATATTAAAAAATGCAAATATAAAACTGAGAATAGGTGTGTTTAACAATCCTAATAAAGTTAATGATTATAAAAATGTTTGTTTTATAAATACAATTTTGTTGCTTAGTAAGTTTTTTTAGCAATTTATTTAGTTTAAACAAGATATGAAAAAAAATATCCCAGAAAAAACAATTATTTTATATATATATAATTAGAATTTTTAGGATTCTAGAGAATTCGGATATCTAATTCCCGATTCTCGAGATTTCAAAATTGTCAAATAATCAGAAATCAAATTATCGAAAATCCTGCTCCGAATTTAGCCTGTAAAGTTATGCAATTGAAATATTTCAAGTTCGAAGTGAATATTTGCTTTTCACAGGATGTCATAATTCAGTATGTTTATTGTGTTTATTACACTAGGGAATTTGTAAGCATCGGGCTTACGTTTTATATCATTACATTTTACAAAATAATTATAGATGAATCCTAGAGTCCTAAAACTCTAGTACAACAACTATTTTGTCAGTAACAGACAAAATAATTTGATATTGAATTGTGTCAGACAGCAGATTCTGCCGTATCAGTTTCGCCTCTCAACGCTTCTAAAACAGGATTTGCCCTAGTTCTAGAATTTCGAAACACCATCCACGTATCCCCAGATTAACAAGCTGTCGCTCGAGTGACAATAATTGGTTCCTTATTACTATTACGTTCCGACACTGGCTGCGGGATGCTTTCCTCCTTTCATTAATTATTCAACACTGCGGCTCAATGAAGAGGAATTAAACGGATAGTTCAGCGTGCCGCTTTATATCTCTCTTACTTCTCTGTAAATGAAACAGCGCAACAATCTGTGAATGCATTCATGTGTTCGCTACAAATAGATCACGATCACGAGAAATGCACAACGACTTAGAGTTGTTAAGTAACTTCTCACCCCCTTCCCATCCCCTCCAAGAATACATTGTTCCCACCTCCCTTTATTTTTTCTTAATTCATCGCCTAGACGAATTTCGTAAACAATGAACAAGGAAGTGGTTATCAGTCACATCTTCCCACCAAACAGATTAGAAGCAACAAATCCAGTGATGTTAAGGAGCGGAATTTATCTCCCACCTTCATCCATACAATAAGCACAGAACACGTTTGGAAAATAACTTTCCTACTCTTTGTGGTTTGTAAATTCTTTCCCATGAGACAAGTATATGCTCAGCAATGCTAGGTGTCTGCATCAGAATGACGAAATTTCATTAGCTTTATTAATTTTCAGCCATTTATTTAGAGATAAAAATGTGCCGCACTCCTTTTTTCCTTGTACCTTCAAAGATCGTAATAAGCTAATGAAAGAGAAGAGAGGAATTAAGTGCATGATGAAAAAAAGACGAATTAAAAAACTGAATACGTGATTATCAAAATATATAAAATCTAGTGCACTGCTCGTGAAAGGATAAACACGGATCGGTTGGGTTGTTTTACCTCTGAACGGCACTTTTTTGCACACCATGGGCTAAATGGCCAGGTCACATGGACCCCAAGGGCTCAGAGAAGGTTGGGGGAGGGGACCCACTGGAACAGCTGTTGGGAGACAGATGGTAGCCTCCCGTCAAGGCCATCCAGCGTGTTCTTTAACGTGCACAGGGTATGGCTCTCCCGCACACGGCGACACGGCTTAACGTCCCATCCGACGGACGGCGGCCTTTCCAAGCCCATCGGTGTCCCCTACTGACCGTGGGCAGGGCGGGGAATTTTTGCGGAGATAAATCTCAACGCTGACCCAGCTGGGACTCGAACCTGGGAACTACAGATTACGAGCCTGGTGCGCTACCGACTGAACCACCCCCGCCCCCACGGATCGGTAAAATGTGCATTATCTCGAAAGATTTTTCAACAAAATTTAATCAAATTTCAAAAGTAATATTATGATATAGTAGACTCCCTCTTATTCTGCGCTTACGGGACCCGACCCTTTGCCGTATGAAAGAAAGGCCGGTTAATCCGATAATTACGTCAGAAAATTAATTAAAAAAGTCAAATGACATAATAACTAACTGTACTGTATTTTAATTAATAATTTGTTGTACAATATTAACAATTTATTCAAACTCACTTGAAAAGTCTGCGATTTTCTTTTGTTTCTTTGAACTTAACACTGCAAAGTCTTGCCATTTTTCAATAACATCACATCAATCGTAGATGAGGCCTGTTGCTGTTCAATGTATCTTACTGCAACATCAAAAGCTTCTTTATCTTCAATATGGCTAACTTTCCCTTCTTTCTCTTCTCTCTCTTCTTCTTCATTCTCCGCTTCTTCTCATTTCCCTTCTTGGCAGACTGCATTGATAATTTCGTCATCATTCAGTGTTTCATTTTCCAACTGTTCATCACCTTTTAACCATTTTTCAGTGTTATCTTCTTCAAGTGTATCACATCCAGGCAGCAGTTTAAAGTCATTAAGCAGCGAAATATTGCCATTATCCGTCATATCGTCAGCAGGCGCAGGCTCATTCGAAGCTTTCGTGTTTGGTACTTTCTACACAGTAGTAGTGTAGTCCCATTATACAGTTCCCCCTTTGCACAGTGCTTTCCCCCTATGACGTCACCGGCCCGAAGTGTGTGGCCACTTTGGATTTTGACCCCTGTGTCGCAACCGCCCTGGACTTTGACCCCTATGTCGCAACTGTCCATGTTGCCTTCTCATATTAAACTTTGACCCCTAAGTCCCAACTGCCATGGGATATGCACCACCACCCTGTCTCGTGATATGTCGCAACCGCCCCGGATTTTGACCCCTATGTTGCAACAGGCCACGTTGCCTTCTCAGATTGAACTTTGACCCTTATGTCACAACCGACCATATTTTAAACCCTCCCCACTTCATAGACCCCCCTGGTTGAACCACCTATATTTTAAGCCCCCTTCTCGAATAGTCTCGTTTTTCTTGATTTCTGACCCCCTGGTTCACCCACCTATATTTTAAGCTCCCCTTCTCGAATAGTCTCGTTTTTTCTTGATTTCTGACCACCTGGTTCACCCACCTACATTTTAAGCTCCCCTTCTCGAATAGTCTCGTTTTTTCTTGATTCCTGACCCCCTGGTTCACCCACCTATATTTTAAGATCCCCTTCTCGAATAGTCTCCATTTTTCATGTTTTCAGACCCCCTGGTTGACCCACCTATATTTTAAGCCCTCCCCTCTTTAAAGCAAATCAGTTTTCTCTACAGGGTTATTCAGAATTCATCATCAATATTTGGTGGGGAGGTAGGTAATAAGAAACGAAGGAGATTTCACATAGGAAAGATGGGCGCATATGCCATGTAGTAGGGCAAAATGACCCCAGTTCAATGATGGAAAGAACACATAAGAAGGAAGTGGTAAGGAAAAAACATTTATTATCTTACATGTAACATTTCTTTGCATTGGTTGTACAGACTTACAAGAGGTGCTCGAACTGCTGACCATGTGCTAGAATGCATGACTCACAACGGCGTTGCATGGACAGCCGGACCCTGTGGAAGATGCCTGGCATTTCCCGGATGTTTGAGGCAGCAACTGATATGCGTGCTACAAGATCCATAGCACTATCAACAGGGGTCTCGTACACCATGTTTTTCATAGCACCCCATACAAAGAAATCGATTGGAGATAAATCCGGTGAACGTGGTGGCCAAGAAACCGGTCCACCGCAGCCAATCCATTGACCACCAAACTGTCTGCGTAGGTAAGCACGCACAGCATTTGCGAAATGTGCAGGAGCGCCGTCATGCTGGAACCACATTCGCCGGAGACTACCATCAGGAACCTCGTTCAGAAGATCCGGTAACACAGTCTGAAGAAATGTTAGGTACTTGGCACCGTCCAAACGGGATGGTAGTAAATACGGGCCCAACAAACAGTCACCGACAATCCCAGTCCACACATTGACAGCAAAACGTTGTTGCGCAGCTCCAGGTCTTGTACCGTGTGGGTTCTGATGAGCCCACACATGCCAATTGTGTGTGTTGAAGACACCCTCTCGAGTGAACAACGCCTCATCGGTGAAAAGAACATACGTTGGGAAATTGGGATCAACGGCTGTTCTCTGCATGAACCACTGACAAAAAATAACACGCTTGGGATGGTCGTCTGCTGCCAATAATTGCACTCTTTGCAGATGAAACGGATGTAACCCTTCATCGTGTAATATCTGCCACGCTGTTGCTTGCGAAATTCCAAACTGCCTAGCCATACCTCATGTGCTAGCACCAGGTTGTTCCTCGATTTCCTGTAGGACAGCTTCCTCTACTGCTACTGTCCATGCTGATCTGCGCCTCCCTCGATTAACATTACTAGCAGCAAACGATCCTGTTTCACGCAGTTGGCGATGAATACGTGAAAACATTTGATGCTGTGGCACACGGCGGTTTGGGAAGCGCGCTGCATACAATTGCCTGGCTCGAAGACATCTTTCTCCTGCCGCACCGTAAGTTACATGCATATCTGCACATTCATTCCACGTATACCGGTTCATGTTACTTCTGCAAATTCACTTGTCGAATGACAACTGACTGCATGCGTCAAACAGCTGTGCTTCTGTATGAGAGGTGTGTACACACAGCGCCCTCTACACCACCATGCGTTCGTCTGCCCCCATACTTTCCTATGTGAAATCTCTTTCTTTTCTTATTCCCTTCCTCCCCACTAAATATTGATGATGAATTCTGAATCACCCTGTATACAGGTTTAATCGGTGTCATCCAACGTCCGTACTATTTTCAGTACATCTCCTGTATTTAAAAAAAAATTGCCTCCAACGCCGTGATTTGAACCCGTTACCTCGGTGACAATAGCTGGAGCGTTATCGCACTCGACTATGCGTTGCTACTTGATGATGTGGCTTAGATTTGTCTCAAACGGGGTATAGCCCATCGTTCTGAATTAGGTATCTCTTTATTATAGCATGAGTTTTATATTTCAGATATTAACCTAGTATGTTTTTACAACCTTCGTATTTATTTCTTTATAACTAGCTTTTTTTTCTGTGTAACCTTCGTTCTTAACCTACGTATTTCTTTTAATTAATTCCATTATTGTTGGTTGTCGCATTTTTACTAGAAGAAGGACTATCCCACAGTAACGGTTTTAAAAGACTGCCCCGCAGAAAATGCCGATGGGTAAAATTTTTATAAAAGGAAATAATCTGATTTAAAAACTTATTCGTCATTATGTAAAAAGGAGTAGTATGGTGACCTGTATGGATGACCTAAAAATCCCGCTTTAGAACCAGCGTTCAGCACCGTACCACGTTTTATTGACGGATGGTTAAGTCCTGTGAAATTAAAAAATATTAAACAATGAATCACAAGGGGACCACGATTTACTGTTGGTTTTACCATCCCTTTGATAAACTCGTTAATCATTAAAAAGTCCTCCTTTCTTAAAAACACTACATTAATTAAAACTCTCATCAAAAGTTCCGTCCCTCCCTCATTAACAGTTCCACCCCCCTTTCAAGGACTATCCCACAGTAACGGTTCTAATAGAATGTCCCACAGAAAATGTCATAGGGTAAAAAAGTTTATTAAAAAAAAAATCTGTTTTAAAAACTTATTCGACATTATGTGTGATATGGTCTGGTAACCTAAAATTGTCCCTCACAATGGGTCACGTGTTACTGACGGATAGTTCAGTCCTATGAAAATAAAAAAAATTTAACTTCTACCCTCATCTGAAATTTTTCCAAGTCCACTAAACTTTTTTTTGAATGGCAACGAGGTTGTTGCAATTCTTTTACCCATAATTTGCGAGTTCGACCTTTCATCAAATCGTGTGATGGTATTTCGCAACAAGCAGGATGTGTACGTGACAAGGTCACTTTCTTAACGGGGTTGGGGGGTCAACGGGTGATTGCAGACAGAAATGCACACTATCCACCCAGCAATATTTGCATTTGCTACAGATAAAAGATTTCCTTCATTAAAAATAGAAACTAGGTAAATAATACCGTTGCATTCATTAAAAACACAAACTGATTTCGTGCTAAAATATCTACTAGATTTCAGCTTACTGGAAAAATTATTGTTAGAAATGAACCAGTGGCTTGAATCACTCAACTTCCATAAGAATATACAATTATGGTACAGTGTCGGGAAGAAATATGTTTCAACAAAATTTAATTGCATGTATTACGATCAGAAAAATAATTTAGTGGACAAAGTTTAAAATAGTTATTAAATGGTACCTTACCGTGCAAGTGCGATTCAGGCGAAAAGCCTCCGCTTCGAACACTACACCCAATTTTTCCGAAGTAGCTGTGTCACAAGTCTTCCTACATCATCAGTAAACAGAGAATTGGATTCAGTGTGCAAGAATGATCAAGACCTCATTTGAAGGAGCACATAGTGGATACTGTACTCCATAGTGAAATGAACATTGGAAAATATATCCCTCTTGCAGGACCTAGTTATATCCCTACTCCAAGAGAATTACTATCAAAAACGTGCTATTGTTAATGTATGTAATTCCGACCAAAAATGTTTTGTCTGTTTTAGCCACTTTGTATCCTGCAATAGAAAACACTGAACACCTTAAGAACTACGGACATTTAGAAGAAAACACATCTTGCCTAATTTTCCCTTTAACAACAAATCAATATCTAAATTCAAAAATATGAACAACATTTCTGTCTGGATACGAGAAAGAGATGTTCCCACTCTACATCACACCATTCAGATTTAAAGCGCACGCAAATCTCCTACTGTTATCAGACGATGAAAAGCAGCATTATTGTTCCATTAAGAATTTGTTTTTATGAAATTCAAAGGGAGAATGCTGTTTTCCATATTATAGGGAATGCAATTAATACCGATTCCTTGCAGATGGCTGTCCTTTAGGTTATGAAATGATCTTATTAGAACGCTTAAAATTGAGATGACACACATTAGCTCTTCGGAGAAGCGCTAGGGGGGTAGAAGACTATACCCATGTAATGAAAGTATTCATTCGACATAAAAAAACCTAGGCCAATATCATGTACACTAACGTGCTCCTCTTAGCTGATGTGCTGGGTGGCAGATACTGATCCCTGTCATGTTTACACATCTCCTGCTTTCATACCTGAAGATGAAAAATATAATTGATAAACTACAATATATCTGCTTATGATGAAAATCTCACAATAGCCTGAAATGGACAGTACTTTACCAACGATGCAGCATGTGACTAGGTCGTTTAATCAAATTACATGCATAAACGAAAATTAGAAAAACAACGAAATGGTTAGTAAATTCAATGAGAATCACTAAAATGTAAAGGGTGTTGGAATACCTTTAAATGCGCACACATTTCACTGGACAGGTGAATATTTTCACAATTCTTTGGAAGTGGAAGGCACGATAATTGTAAAAAATGCAATGGGATGGCTGTAAAAATCGCTCCAAAGCAGCAAATTACAGCGCAAATACTGTAAGATAGAAAAAAGACTTAACAAGCGCCATCTAGTGTGTAAAATAAGTGAATCTAAGGAGTAACTAATAAAAGTCGCTCTTTAGCGGAAGGAGTAATACAGGAAAAATCATAAAATATTAAGGTCCCACGCTATTAAATCACGGTCCATTTCGTGCAAAAATTACTTTGCATATAGAAAACATCAGTAAAAAACCACAGAAGTTTGGAAATTTAAAATCTGAAAACTCACTGTTTATAAGAAAACAACATTTTCAGTATTTCCACGAAAAGTTGGGTCCCAGAATCGATCCGCTAGACCTAACTTTGCATTCTCTGACTTCAACCGCCGATAAAACGTAACGTAGGAAACGTAAGCTCTCTCAGCGGTTATTCAATGGCGCTCTCTCACGCTCTTTTCAGAGTTCCTGGTGCCCCGGTACGTTTGAATAACCGCATAGGTGTGTGAAGGTGGCTATTTTTCGCTGCAAACACAAGTTTTTCGACAATGCTATGGTATTTTTCATTACACACAAACAAATCTAACACACACATTTTCATGTCTAAGAATCGGTTTAGTTATTTTTCCTGCATGAGAATATTTCTACACTAGTGTGGAATTCTTAGAACAAGTGGTACCATGCTCATGTGAAAGTGGTTCTGACAAAAAGTTTAGCATGCTAAACTTCTTGTGTTACATGTTACACTTTCCTATATTACTAAACGAAGTGTACGACGAACTGGTACGTTCCTCTCAATATGTACTAAATAAATGCTAATAGTGCTACTAATTTCTGTTCTGTATCTGATTGGTTCTCGTTGTAATTTCTTAGTGTATGAATAAAAGATTTTTCCCGCAATGCTGTTTCATTGTTCGACTTAACTGAATCGAGAAATGTAAAAGAATGACTATCTGAAAACTGTACGATATTAGAGTAATAATGTTGTAGATTTGATATGAGTGATGGCTATGAAAGAAATCATCTCGTTTTAAATTGTTAGCTTTTTCTGTAGCAAGCAACTGCTGGATAGATAACATGCTTATTCTTCAACACACGATTCACATTCACAGAAACAGACATGAAAACATAAACATACGCACACGCACACACGCAACGCACACACGGACACGCAATGCACGCACACACAAACATACAATTACAGAGACGAAACAAGTATGTGACAAAATATGAAGAAAAACTTAGTCATTCGCAATCATGCGATTGACTAAGTTTTTCTTCATATTTGTTTCTCCATACATGTTTATTAGTTAGCGTGCTAAACTTTTTGTGTCAGAACCACTTTCACATGAGCATGGTACCAGTTGTTCTAAGAATTCCACACTAGTGTAGAAATATTCTCATGCAGGAAAAATAACTAAACCGATTCTTAGACATGAAAATGTGTGTGTTAGATTTGTTTGTGTGTGTAATGAAAAATACCATAGCATTGTCGAAAAACTTGTGTTCGCAGCGAAAAATAGCCACCTTCACACACTTATGCGTTTATTCAAACGTACCGGGGGACCAGGAACTCTGAAAAGAGCGTGAGAGAGCACCTTTGAATAACCGCCGAGAGAGCTTACGTTTCCTACGTTACGTTTTATCGGCGGTTGAAGTCAGAGAATGCAAAGTTAGGTCTAGCGGATCGATTCTGGGACCCAACTTTTCGTGGAAATATTGAAAATGTTGTTTTCTTATAAACAGTGAGTTTTCAGATTTTAAATTTCCAAACTTCTGTGGTTCTTTACTGATGTTTTCTATATGCAAAGTAATTTTTGCACGAAATGGACCGTGATTTAGTAGCGTGGGACCTTAATATTTTATGATTTTTCCTGTATTACTCCTTCCGCTAAAGAGTGACTTTTATCAGTTACTCCTTAGATTCACTTATTTTGCACACTAGATGGCGCTTGTTAATAGTCGTTTTTTCTATCTTACAGTATTTGCGCTGTAATTTGCTGCTTTGGAGCGATTTTTACAGCCATCCCACTGCATTTTTTACAGTTATCGTGCCTTCCACTTCCAAAGAATTGTGAAAATATTCACCTGTCCAGTGAAATGTGTGCGCATTTAAAGGTATTCCAACACCCTTTACATTTTAGTGATTCTCATTGAAGTTACTAACCATTTCGTTGTTTTTCTAATTTTCGTTTATGCATGTAATTTGATTAAACGACCTAGTCACATGCTGCATCGTTGGTAAAGTACTGTCCATTTCAGGCTATTGTGAGATTTTCGTCGTAAGCAGATATATGGAATCAGATCTTACTCAGATGATGCTTGCGATTTATCTACTTTGGTCGTATGGTTTATTAGAAAGATACATGTAGGGAAGATGTATTAGTGTTTGAACTTTAATTATCTTGTGAGATGTGTGAGAAAGCAAAGAATACATAATGAGAGTTTTACGAATCTATGGAGAAACGTGCATCTGAAGTTTAAACAAACTTGCAATCGTTCTTTCATTCTAAATGCTTGTTGCTTTGCCGAGCTAAAACGGTTCACTGAAATTCCCCCTCGTATGCCTCCCAAAAAGGTATATTGTAGTTTATCAATTATATTTTTCATCTTCAGGTATGAAGGCAGGAGATGTGTAAACATGACAGGGATCAGTATCTGCCACCCAGCACATCAGCTAAGAGGAGCACGTTAGTGTACATGATATTGGCCTAGGTTTTTTTATGTCGAATGAATACTTTCATTACATGGGCATAGTCTTCTACCCCCCTAGCGCTTCTCCGAAGAGCTAATGTGTGTCATCTCAATTTTAAGCGTTCTAATAAGATCATTTCATAACCTAAAGGACAGTCATCTGCAAGGAATCGGTATTAATTGCATTCCCTATAATATGGAAAACAGCATTCTCCCTTTGAATTTCATAGAAACAAATTCTTAATGGAACAATAATGCTGCTTTTCATCGTCTGATAACAGTAGGAGATTTGCGTGCGCTTTAAATCTGAATGGTGTGATGTAGAGTGGAAACATCTATTTCTCATATCCAGACAGAAATGTTGTTCATTTTTTCGAATTTAGATATTTGATTTGTTGTTAAATGGAAAATTAGGCCAGATGTGTTTTCTTCTAAATGTATGTAGTTCTTAAGGTGTTCAGTGTTTTCTATTGCAGGATGCAAAGTGGCTGAAACAGACAAAACATTTTTGGTCGGAATTACATTCATTAACAATAGCACGTTTTTAATAGTAATTCTCTTGGAGTAGGGATATTACTAGGTCCCGCAAGAGGGATATATTTTCCAATGTTCATTTCACTATGGAGTACAGTATCCACTATGTGCTCCTTCAAATGAGGTCTTGATCATTCTTGCACACTGAATCCAATTCTCTGTTTAGGGATGATGTAGGAAGACTTGTGACACAGTTACTTTGGAAAAACGGGGTGTAGTGTTTGAAGGGGAGGCTTTTCGCCTGAAGCGCACTTGCACGGTAAGGTACCATTTAATAACTATTTTAAACTTTGTCCACTAAATTATTTTTCTGATCGTAATACATGCAATTAAATTTCTTTGAAACATATTTCTTCCCAACACTGTACCATAATTATATATTCTTATGGAAGTTGAATGATTCAAGTCACTGGTTCATTTCTAACAATAGTTTTTAAAGTAAGCTGAAATCTGGTAGATGTTTTAGCACGAAATCAGTTTGTGTTCTTAATGAATGCAACGATATTATTTACCTAGTTTCTATTTTTAATGAAGGAAATCATTTATCAGTAGCAAATGCAAATATTGCTGGCGGATAGTGTGCATTTCTGTCTGCAATCACCCATTAACCCCCCAACCCCGTTAAGAAAATGACCTTGTCAGTCATGTACACATCCTGCTTGTTGCGAAATACCATCACACGATTTGATGAAAGGTCGAACTCGCAAAATATGGGTAAAAGAATTGTAACACCCTCGTTACCATTCAAAAAAAAAGTTTAGTGGACTTGGAAAAATTTCAGATGAGGGTAGAAGTTAAAATTTTTTATTTTCTCAGGACTTAACTATCCGTGAGTAAAACGTAACCTGTGGTGAGGGACAATTTAAGGTCACCAGTCCATATCACACATAATGATAAATAAGTTTTTAAAACATATTTTTTTTAATAAATTTTTTTACCCCATGACATTTTCTGTGGGACATTTTATTAAAACAGTTACTGTGGGATAGTCCTTGAAAGGGGGTGGAACTGTTAATGAGGGGGATGGAACTTTTGATAAGAGTTTTAATTAAAATAGGTTTTTTTAAGAAAGGAAGACTTTTTGATGATTAACGAGTTAATCAAAGGGATGGTAAAACCAACAGTAAATCGTGGTCCCCTACTCTTCATAATGTGACTACACTACTCACAGTTTTCAACTTCGGGCCAAAGTTTTCTCCATGACTTCACAAACGTTGTACGAGGCATTTCTTCAAATGATCTTGCCAACATGTAGATCACATTCTTGATGTTTATTGTTTTAAAAGCATTTAAAAGTATTATTCCGTCATTTTCAGTTTGCTGTAGAATTTCAGACAGAAGCTTTCTCTTGTATCGCCTTTTTAAACTTCGAGCACGCCTTAATCCATTGGTTGCACTAAAAATGTTACATTAGGTGGCTTTTATGTTGTTAGAAATTAGTTCAGTTAGGTGTGTTGGGGCATTGTCTAGAATGAGTAGAGCCTTTACAGGCATTTTAAGACTTATCAATGAGTATTTTTGCTTTTGGAACAAATTCTGTAAAGAACCACTCTTTCAACAAATACGGATCTATCCAAGCAGACTTTTGAGCTCTGTAGTAAACTGACAGAGCAGCTAAATTTAAATGCTTGAATGCTCGGGGTTTTGCCGATTTCCCAATTACAAAAAGAGGAAGTTTGTGTGTACCTACAACATTTGTACACACAGCCACAGTGATTCTTTCTTTGTGTGTTTCAAATTTTGATCCTGAGGTTTCTTGCGCAGTTACAAACGTTTTCGTTGGAAGAAGTTTAAAATTTACCCCAGCCTCAGCTACATTGTAAATCTGTTCTGCGCATAGGCCTTCTTCTTCAATAGCCATAAAATGTTTTTCTGAAAATTCCTCTGCTGCTAAAGGATCAGCTGACAATTACTCATCACAAACACCAAGGTAATGAATACCATGGCAGTTTTTTCACAGCGAGAAAGCCATCCGTCGCTTGCTAAAAAATCTCCCCCATTATCGATTTTAAAATGAAGGATTAATGCTTTTTCTTTCAAGATTGGCCGAGTGATTGGCGTTCCTTTTCGACGCTCTTGCGTGAACCATAACCAAATTGCATGAAGACAATTTCATTTTTCGGCTTTTTAAAAGTGCACCGAGAAGAAAGAGTTTTTCCAGACTTCAGTGCAAAACTCTTGTAAAGATTTTCTTTTCCTTCTCCAGTCATTTCCGTGCTCTTACCAACACCTAGTTCATCACAAATATGCTTTACTGGATCACCTTTGTAATACATTCTAAACGCCTTTAATTTCATTCCCTTCGTAACGACATTACGCTTACGTTTGTACTCACTCATTTTGTACCACACAATAATTAATAGATCACAACACACACTCCTGTATGCTCACAGTACACTGTACATTGTAATATTTACAAAGAGGAACTGAAGCAAATATGTACTCTATTTTAAACAAAACTCGCGGCGACTTGCTTCCGCTTCTTGTAACTGAAGCAAATAAACAAAACACGTGGCGACTTGCTTCCGCTTCTTGGAACTGAAGCAAATAAACAAAACATGCGCGACTTGCTTCTGCTTCTTGGAACTGCAGCAAATAAATAAAACACGCCGCGACTTCCGCTTCTTGGAACTGAAGCAACTAAACAAAATACGCGGCGACTTGCTTCCGCTTCTTGGAACTGAAGCAAATAAACAAAACACGCGGCGGCGACTTAATTCCGCTTCTTGGAACTGAAGCAAATAAACAAAACACGCGGCGACTTGCTTCCGCTTCTTGAAACTGAAGCAAATAAACAAAACACGCGGCGACTTGCTTCCGCTTCATGGAACTGAAGCAAATAAACAAAACACGCAGCGACTTGCTTCCGCTTCTTGGAACTGAAGCAAATAAACAAAACACGCACCGACTTGCTTCCGCTTCTTGGAACTGAAGCAAATAAACAAAACACGTGGCGACTTGCTTCCGCTTCTTGGAACTGAAGCAAATAAGCAAAACACGCGCCGACTTGCTTCCGCTTTTTGGAACTGAAGCAAATAAACAAAACACGCGCCGACTTGCTTCTGCTTCTTGGAACTGAAGCAAATAAACAAAACACGCGCCGACTTGCTTCCGCTTCTTGGAACTGAAGCAAATAAACAAAACACGTGCCGACTTGCTTCCGCTTCTTGGAACTGAAGCAAATAAACAAAACACGCGGTGACTTGCTTCCGCTTCTGGGAACTGAAGCAAATAAACAAAACACACGGCGACTTGCTTCCGCTTCTCAGAACTGAAGCAAATAAACAAAACATGCGGTGACTTGCTTCCGCTTCTTGGAACTGAAGCAAATAAACAAAACACAAATAAACAAAACACGCCGACTTGCTTCCGCTTCTTGGAACTGAAGCAAATAAACAAAACATGCGGCGACTTGCTTCCGCTTCTTGGAACTGAAGCAAATAAACAAAACATGCGGCGACTTGCTTCCGTTTCTTGGAACTGAAGCAAATAAACCAAACATGCACCGACTTGCTTCCGCTTCTTGGAACTGCAGCAAATAAACAAAACACGCACCGACTTGCTTCCGCTTCTTGGAACTGAAGCAAATAAACAAAACACGCACCGACTTGCTTCCGCTTCTTGGAACTGAAGCAAATAAACAAAACATGCGGCGACTTGCTTCCGCTTCTTGGAATTGAAGCAAATAAACAAAACACACGGAGACTTGCTTCCGCTTCTTGGAACTGAAGCAAATAAACAAAACACGTGGCGACTTGCTTCCGCTTCTTGGAACTGAAGCAAATAAACAAAACATGCGCGACTTGCTTCTGCTTCTTGGAACTGCAGCAAATAAATAAAACACGCCGCGACTTCCGCTTCTTGGAACTGAAGCAACTAAACAAAATACGCGGCGACTTGCTTCCGCTTCTTGGAACTGAAGCAAATAAACAAAACACGCGGCGGCGACTTAATTCCGCTTCTTGGAACTGAAGCAAATAAACAAAACACGCGGCGACTTGCTTCCGCTTCTTGAAACTGAAGCAAATAAACAAAACACGCGGCGACTTGCTTCCGCTTCATGGAACTGAAGCAAATAAACAAAACACGCAGCGACTTGCTTCCGCTTCTTGGAACTGAAGCAAATAAACAAAACACGCACCGACTTGCTTCCGCTTCTTGGAACTGAAGCAAATAAACAAAACACGTGGCGACTTGCTTCCGCTTCTTGGAACTGAAGCAAATAAGCAAAACACGCGCCGACTTGCTTCCGCTTTTTGGAACTGAAGCAAATAAACAAAACACGCGCCGACTTGCTTCTGCTTCTTGGAACTGAAGCAAATAAACAAAACACGCGCCGACTTGCTTCCGCTTCTTGGAACTGAAGCAAATAAACAAAACACGTGCCGACTTGCTTCCGCTTCTTGGAACTGAAGCAAATAAACAAAACACGCGGTGACTTGCTTCCGCTTCTGGGAACTGAAGCAAATAAACAAAACACACGGCGACTTGCTTCCGCTTCTCAGAACTGAAGCAAATAAACAAAACATGCGGTGACTTGCTTCCGCTTCTTGGAACTGAAGCAAATAAACAAAACACAAATAAACAAAACACGCCGACTTGCTTCCGCTTCTTGGAACTGAAGCAAATAAACAAAACATGCGGCGACTTGCTTCCGCTTCTTGGAACTGAAGCAAATAAACAAAACATGCGGCGACTTGCTTCCGTTTCTTGGAACTGAAGCAAATAAACCAAACATGCACCGACTTGCTTCCGCTTCTTGGAACTGCAGCAAATAAACAAAACACGCACCGACTTGCTTCCGCTTCTTGGAACTGAAGCAAATAAACAAAACACGCACCGACTTGCTTCCGCTTCTTGGAACTGAAGCAAATAAACAAAACATGCGGCGACTTGCTTCCGCTTCTTGGAATTGAAGCAAATAAACAAAACACACGGAGACTTGCTTCCGCTTCTTGGAACTGAAGCAAATAAACAAAACACGTGGCGACTTGCTTCCGCTTCTTGGAACTGAAGCAAATAAACAAAACATGCGCGACTTGCTTCTGCTTCTTGGAACTGCAGCAAATAAATAAAACACGCCGCGACTTCCGCTTCTTGGAACTGAAGCAACTAAACAAAATACGCGGCGACTTGCTTCCGCTTCTTGGAACTGAAGCAAATAAACAAAACACGCGGCGGCGACTTAATTCCGCTTCTTGGAACTGAAGCAAATAAACAAAACACGCGGCGACTTGCTTCCGCTTCTTGAAACTGAAGCAAATAAACAAAACACGCGGCGACTTGCTTCCGCTTCATGGAACTGAAGCAAATAAACAAAACACGCAGCGACTTGCTTCCGCTTCTTGGAACTGAAGCAAATAAACAAAACACGCACCGACTTGCTTCCGCTTCTTGGAACTGAAGCAAATAAACAAAACACGTGGCGACTTGCTTCCGCTTCTTGGAACTGAAGCAAATAAGCAAAACACGCGCCGACTTGCTTCCGCTTTTTGGAACTGAAGCAAATAAACAAAACACGCGCCGACTTGCTTCTGCTTCTTGGAACTGAAGCAAATAAACAAAACACGCGCCGACTTGCTTCCGCTTCTTGGAACTGAAGCAAATAAACAAAACACGTGCCGACTTGCTTCCGCTTCTTGGAACTGAAGCAAATAAACAAAACACGCGGTGACTTGCTTCCGCTTCTGGGAACTGAAGCAAATAAACAAAACACACGGCGACTTGCTTCCGCTTCTCAGAACTGAAGCAAATAAACAAAACATGCGGTGACTTGCTTCCGCTTCTTGGAACTGAAGCAAATAAACAAAACACAAATAAACAAAACACGCCGACTTGCTTCCGCTTCTTGGAACTGAAGCAAATAAACAAAACATGCGGCGACTTGCTTCCGCTTCTTGGAACTGAAGCAAATAAACAAAACATGCGGCGACTTGCTTCCGTTTCTTGGAACTGAAGCAAATAAACCAAACATGCACCGACTTGCTTCCGCTTCTTGGAACTGCAGCAAATAAACAAAACACGCACCGACTTGCTTCCGCTTCTTGGAACTGAAGCAAATAAACAAAACACGCACCGACTTGCTTCCGCTTCTTGGAACTGAAGCAAATAAACAAAACATGCGGCGACTTGCTTCCGCTTCTTGGAATTGAAGCAAATAAACAAAACACACGGAGACTTGCTTCCGCTTCTTGGAACTGAAGCAAATAAACAAAACACGCGGCGACTTGCTTCCGCTTCTTGGAACTGAAGCAAATAAACAAAACATGCGGCGACTTGCTTCCGCTTCTTGGAATTGAAGCAAATAAACAAAACACACGGAGACTTGCTTCCGCTTCTTGTAACTGAAGCAAATAAACAAAACACGTGGCGACTTGCTTCCGCTTCTTGGAACTGAAGCAAATAAACAAAACATGCGCGACTTGCTTCTGCTTCTTGGAACTGCAGCAAATAAATAAAACACGCCGCGACTTCCGCTTCTTGGAACTGAAGCAACTAAACAAAATACGCGGCGACTTGCTTCCGCTTCTTGGAACTGAAGCAAATAAACAAAACACGCGGTGGCGACTTAATTCCGCTTCTTGGAACTGAAGCAAATAAACAAAACACGCGCCGACTTGCTTCCGCTTCTTGAAACTGAAGCAAATAAACAAAACACGCGGCGACTTGCTTCCGCTTCATGGAACTGAAGCAAATAAACAAAACACGCAGCGACTTGCTTCCGCTTCTTGGAACTGAAGCAAATAAACAAAACACGCACCGACTTGCTTCCGCTTCTTGGAACTGAAGCAAATAAACAAAACACGTGGCGACTTGCTTCCGCTTCTTGGAACTGAAGCAAATAAGCAAAACACGCGCCGACTTGCTTCCGCTTTTTGGAACTGAAGCAAATAAACAAAACACGCGCCGACTTGCTTCTGCTTCTTGGAACTGAAGCAAATAAACAAAACACGCGCCGACTTGCTTCCGCTTCTTGGAACTGAAGCAAATAAACAAAACACGCACCGACTTGCTTCCGCTTCTTGGAACTGAAGCAAATAAACAAAACATGCGGCGACTTGCTTCCGCTTCTTGGAATTGAAGCAAATAAACAAAACACACGGAGACTTGCTTCCGCTTCTTGGAACTGAAGCAAATAAACAAAACAAGCGGTGACTTGCTTCCGCTTCTTGGAACTGAAGCAAATAAACAAAACACGCGCCGACTTGCTTCCGCTTCTTGGAACTGAAGCAAATAAACAAAACATGTGGCGACTTGCTTCCGCTTCTTGGAACTGAAGCAAATAAACAAAACATGCGGCGACTTGCTTCCGTTTCTTGGAACTGAAGCAAATAAACCAAACATGCACCGACTTGCTTCTGCTTCTTGGAACTGAAGCAAATAAACAAAACACGCGTGGACTTGATTCCGCTTCTTGGAACTGAAGCAAATAAACAAAACATGCGGCGACTTGCTTCCGCTTCTTGGAATTGAAGCAAATAAACAAAACACACGGAGACGTGCTTCCGCTTCTTGGAACTGAAGCAAATAAACAAAACACGCGGCGACCTGCTTCTGCTTCTTGGAACTGAAGCAAATAAACAAAACAAGCGGTGACTTGCTTCCGCTTCTTGGAACTGAAGCAAATAAACAAAACACGTGGTGACCTGCTTCCGCTTCTTGGAACTGAAGCAAATAAACAAAACACGCGGCGACTTGCTTCCGCTTCTTGGAACTGAAGCAAATAAACAAAACAAGCGGCGACTTGCTTCCGCTTCTTGGAACCGAAGCAAATAAACAAAACACGCGGCGACTTGCTTCCGCTTCTTAGAACTGAAGCAAATAAACAAAACATGCGGTGACTTGCTTCCGCTTCTTGGAACTGAAGCAAATAAACAAAACACGCGCCGACTTGCTTCCGCTTCTTGGAACTGAAGCAAATAAACAAAACATGCGGCGACTTGCTTCCGCTTCTTGGAACTGAAGCAAATAAACAAAACATGCGGCGACTTGCTTCCGTTTCTTGGAACTGAAGCAAATAAACCAAACATGCACCGACTTGCTTCCGCTTCTTGGAACTGAAGCAAATAAACAAAACACGCACCGACTTGCTTCCGCTTCTTGGAACTGAAGCAAATAAACAAAACACACGTGGACTTGCTTCCGCTTCTTGGAACTGAAGCAAATAAACAAAACATGCGGCGACTTGCTTCCGCTTCTTGGAATTGAAGCAAATAAACAAAACACACGGCGACTTGCTTCCGCTTCTTGGAACTGAAGCAAATAAACAAAACACGCGGCGACCTGCTTCTGCTTCTTGGAACTGAAGCAAATAAACAAAACAAGCGGTGACTTGCTTCCGCTTCTTGGAACTGAAGCAAATAAACAAAACACGTGGCGACCTGCTTCTGCTTCTTGGAACTGAAGCAAAAAAACAAAACACGCGGCGACTTGCTTCCGCTTCTTGGAACTGAAGCAAATAAACAAAACAAGCGGTGACTTGCTTCCACTTCTTGGAACTGAAGCAAATAAACAGAATACGCGCCGACTTGCTTCTTGGAACTGAAGCAAATAAATAAAACATGCGGCGACTTGCTTCCGCTTCTTGGAATTGAAGCAAATAAACAAAACACACGGCGACTTGCTTCCGCTTCTTGGAACTGAAGCAAATAAACAAAACACGCGGCGACCTGCTTCTGCTTCTTGGAACTGAAGCAAATAAACAAAACAAGCGGTGACTTGCTTCCGCTTCTTGGTACTGAAGCAAATAAACAAAACACGTGGCGACCTGCTTCTGCTTCTTGGAACTGAAGCAAATAAACAAAACACGCGGCGACTTGCTTCCGCTTCTTGGAACTGAAGCAAATAAACAAAACAAGCGGTGACTTGCTTCCGCTTCTTGGAACTGAAGCAAATAAACAGAACACGCGCCGACTTGCTTCCGCTTCTTGTAACTGAAGCAAATAAACAAAACACGCGGCGACTTGCTTCCGCTTCTTGGAACTGAAGCAAATAAACAAAACAAGCGGTGACTTGCTTCCGCTTCTTGGAACTGAAGCAAATAAACAAAACACGTGGCGACTTGCTTCCGCTTCTTGGAACTGAAGCAAATAAACAAAACAAGCGGTGACTTGCTTCCGCTTCTTGGAATTGAAGCAAATAAACAAAACACGTGGCGACTTGCTTCCGCTTCTTGGAACTGAAGCAAATAAACAAAACACGTGGCGACTTGCTTCCGCTTCTTGGAACTGAAGCAAATAAACAAAACACGTGGCGACTTGCTTCCGCTTCTTGGAACTGAAGCAAATAAACAAAACACGTGGCGACTTGCTTCCGCATCTTGGAACTGAAGCAAATAAACAAAACACGCGGCGACTTGCTTCCGCTTCTTGGAACTGAAGCAAATAAACAAAACACGCGGCGACTTGCTTCCGCTTCTTGGAACTGAAGCAAATAAACAAAACAAGCGGTGACTTGCTTCCGCTTCTTGGAACTGAAGCAAATAAACAAAACACGCGGCGACTTGCTTCCGCTTCTTGGAACGACCGGTTAAAATGGATGCCGGTTGAGCGGGCACCGGATAAGAGAGTCTACTTAAGTTATAAAAATTAGAGCCAAACTATGCATAATTAAAAAATGAATGAATAAAGTATCGTAGATTATGGGAAGTAAAAAAAAATACCCCCTCAAGCAGCTGCTTGCCGCAGAGGTGTGACAGGAGCCTTTCAGTTTATATGCCATATTAGAAGATCTGAGAGGATGGCAGGACCTCAGCAGAAAAACAATACATACAACAATGCCTTATCCGGGGCTCAAACCTAGGTCCCTTAGATCAGTAGCCAAGCACTCTAACCACTCGGTCATGGGATGGACTTATGGGAAATATAATAAAATAATAAATAAAATAAAAATAACAGAAATAATATATATATATTTATATATAATAAAGGTTGTGTTGGATTGTTTTACCTCTGAGTGGCACTTTTTTGCACACCATGGGCTAAATGGTCAGGTCATATGAACCCCGAAGGCTCAGAGAAGTTTGGAGGGAGGGGACCCACTGGAACAGTTGTTGGGAGACAGATGGTAGCCTCCCATCACTGCCATCCAGCGTGTTCTTTAACGTGCACAGGGTATGGCTCTCCCGCACACGGGGCCACGGCTTAACGTCCCATCCGACGGACGGCGGCCTTTCCAAGCCCATCGGTGTCCCCTACTGACCGTGGGCAGGGCGGGGAAATTTGCGGAGATAAATCTCAACGCTGACCCAGCTGGAGTGCTTCATTGGTACATCTATCATGTGAAAGAGACAGGGGTATTGATTACAATCTGAGGGAAACAGGACTTGATATTTTAATTTCGTCATTCAAGCAACATTGAATAATCTGAAATACTGTATTCATTGTACCACTTCCGAACAAAACTATTACGCAAAAACATTATATATTTTTGGCGCCTAAAATATTTAACCTGATTACCTGAAACTATAAAGAATGAAATAAATTTTCATACGTTTTCTCGAAAATTAAGAGATTGGATTTGTGACATCGATGATATAGAAAAATTTCTTTAAGATTGGAGGGATTGACCCTATATTTGTGATTATAAAATTTTTTTATTTGTTTTGCTCTTTAGGATGTTAAAATTTTGAATAAAAATTGGTGTATTTATAGTTTATTTACTGATTCTGTAACTATGTTATTGATGTAAGCATGACAGAAATTATTAATATTGTAATATACTTAAAATGTTGTTTCTAATGTCTATATATGTGTTTTTTATTTTAACCTTAAACTCCACGTGCGAGTCTTTGAACTCTTGTGGTGGTGTAAATTTCCAAAATTATTGTAAATAATTATACTGCATCATAAATAATATAAATGGAAATAAAGGCTACTACTACTACTGTTGCATAGCGTAAGAGATGTCTTTAAGACTGATGTGCCAAAGGATATTGGGTTGATAACATTTGTTTTGAAGAATGGTAGTAAATTCCAATGGTAACCAAAATTCGTCGGCTACAATAAATTATGCTATACTCGCCAAAACATTGCGCGAAAAGTACATCCGCTCTCCATTGATAAATTTCCCCGCCAAAAGCTTAGCACATATCTCTCCTCGGTATTTTTTCCGCCAAAAGTTTGGTAGGTAATTCTCCATTCGCAGCTGTCGCAACGTAGCCGAGGGAATGGCAACGATGCTCGGCAGATGGCAAAGTATTAAACCTATTTCACAGCAAATAGGAACTTTTAGTTTTCATCCAAATTGGAGCCACACAGGGGCTCCCGCATATGAAATCTGGGACTAATCGGTCAAGCACTTAAGGAATTGCAGGATGCCGAAATCTGTTGGTAAACGTTTCTCATTAATTTGCATTGCGCATGCGCTGATGTCAGAGTTGGGTTGGGTTGTTTTACCTCTGAGCGGCACTTTTTCGCACACCATGGACTAAATGGCCAGGTCACAAGGACCCCGAAGTCTCAGAGAAGGTTGGGAGAGGGGACCCACTGGAATAGCTGTTGGGAGACAGATGGTAGCCTCCCGTCAAGACCATCCAGCGTGTTCTTTAACGTGCACAGGGTATGGCTCTCCCGCACACGGGGTCACGGCTTAACGTCCCATCCGACGGACGGCGGCCTTTGCAAGCCCATCGGTGTCCCCTACTGACCGTGGGCAGGGCGGGGAATTTTGCGGAGATAAATCTCAACGCTGACCCAGCTAGGACTCAAACCTGTGAACTACAGATCACGAGCCTGACGCGCTACCGACTGAGCCACCCCCGTCCCACTGATGTCAGAATATCATAGAGGAAATGCATGTATCGCTATCCACTCGAACCCTTTGAGGCGCTCGTCCGTTTGAAATATTCCTATTACTATTCAGGACGATACTTTAGTTAAAACTGTATCACAAAATTTCCTTGTTATGATGGCATGGAGTTAGCACCAGATGGATCAGTTCGTTACAAAATTTCAAATCGCTGGTAGAGGTAGACCGATTTCGTGACCCCCGAAGAGTCTCGATTTAACATCATTGGACGTCCTTTGGGGAACATCGTTTACTCCTAAACAAATCGTAATTTAAAGCATTTAAAGCAGGCATGTCAAACTCGTTAACCACCGAGGGCCATATTAAGTATTATATATTAAATCGCGGGCCGCAAAACAAAAAATAAAACAAATGGAAATAAAGATGAAACATAGCTTTTATTATAAACAAATCAATATATACAAAATAATAATACACAGAATATAAACATATTAAAAAATACTTACGTATGTAGGAAAGTTTCTTTTCTCCAATTTAACATTATTCAAATAAAATAATATCATCTTTTTTTTTGAAGAAATTTGGCAACGTTTCTCATTAATCAAATCTTCAAAATTTGATTGAATTTGTTGAGCTGTAGTTATTTTTAAAATTGCTTGTACATGCTTGTCTGTTAATCTTGATCTTTCCGCAGTTTTATAAGGGGCGGGGGTGGCTCAGTCGGTAGCGCGCCAGGCTCGTAATCTGTAGTTCCCAGGTTCGAGTCCCAGCTGGGTCAGCGTTGAGATTTATCTCCGCAAAAATTCCCCGCCCTGCCCACGGTCAGTAGGGGACACCGATGGGCTTGGAAAGGCCGCCGTCCGTCGGATGGGACGTTAAGCCGTTGTCCGTGTGCGGGAGAGCCATACCCTGATGCACGTTAAAGAACACGCTGGATGGCCTTGACGGGAGGCTACCATCTGTCTCCCAACAGCTGTTCCAGTGGGTCCCCTCCCCCAACCTTCTCTGAGCCTTCGGGGTCCATGTGACCTGGCCATTTAGCCCATGGTGTGCAAAAAAGTGCCGCTCAGAGGTAAAACAACCCAACCGCAGTTTTATTATTTTTTAAAGTGGAAAATAGTTGTTCGCAATTCTACGATCGGGCTCCGACGTACACATTTATGCGCAATAGTTTCCTTATATATAAATGGAAATGTTTTCTGAAATAAGTTTATTTAATTCATGTACCGTGTACGTACTTATAATTTTAATTAAAGAAACCAGTGTTGTCAAAAGTTAAATATACGTATTGGTTATCAATCTTGGCAGGCCGCAGAACAGTTCCCGGCGGGCCGCATGTTTGACATGCCTGATTTAAAGGGAAGAATTACTGTGGTTGTTGCAAGTGTAGTAATGAGACGTGATGAGTCCAGTATGAAAGGGAGTTGAATATCGCATGGATTGGCGCCACATATTGAAGTCTGCTGAATACGAAATGAATCTTTGAGAGTTCCTTGACATTTTGTACGCACAATTATTGGATGGATTTCCTTTTGGAACAGTTTAAGTGATGGGAAGCGAATACAACGAATTCTTAAACAGGAACAAAGATTAGTATTATTTTTATTATACTGACAGTCTCCTGTCAGACCTCTGTGGCAAGCAGCTTGAGAGGTGTTTTTTGGAGCGGGGTGGCTCAGTCGGTAGCTCGCCAGGCTCGTAATCTGTAGTTCCCAGGTTCGAGTCCCAGCTGGTCACTGTTGAGATTTATTTCCGCAAAATTCCCCGCCCTGCCCACGGTCACTAGGGGACACCAATGGGCTTGGAAAGGCCGCCGTCCGTCGAATGGAACGTTAAGTTATGGCCCTGTGTGCGGGAGAGCTGGGCCTCCAGTCAAGGCCATCTAGAGTGTTCTTTAACGTGCACCATACCCTGTGCACGTTAAAGAACACGCTAGATGACCTTGACGGTAGGCTACCATCTGTCTCCCAACAGCTGTTCCAGTGGGTCCCTCCCCCAACTTTCTCTGAGCCTTCGGGGCCTTGAAACCTGGCCATTTAACCCATTGTGTGCAAAAAAAGTTCTACTCAGAGGTAAAACAACCCAACCCTTTTGACAATGGCTGTGTTTAAGAATGATGAAAATTAAAATTAAAAAAATTCAAGAGAATCTTGCTTATTATCAATACAAATGGCCTGTGCAGGAGTTTTAATTCATACTTCGCAGCTTTGTATATAAATTACTATTTATTCTCTCGCTCATATGTCCTCTGAGTGACAAAAAAACTGATGAATCCTATTAAAATTCCAGACGTTTCCCCCTCACCCACCTCCAATTTGAATTTCTCGAAAAGAACACTTTACCGAGCACATTGTTACGAGATTTGTGCTGCCCGCGGCCTCCCCATTTGGTCCATTTTACAGCCAAAAAAAAGCACAGAAATTGTAATGTCTCTGTTATATAAATGCATGGAGAAATGACTGAGTTGAAAAACGCTGCAATCCGATAGCGACATGTTTCAAAAATATATACATTCGAAAGATTTTTGATTCTATGATACCTGGAAGCTTCCGTCATCTCTTGTATCAAAATCTGTCCCTTCTTAGATTTCGTGGAACAGCCGTCCCCTCAGAAAGTAGAATCGTTACATTTCCAATCATTCGTCTCTGTGATTTCTTTGTACCTATCCCGACGAAAAAATATTCGTTTTATATTTCGTCGACTTCAGACTTTGTTGGATTTTAATCTTGGTATTGACGTTCCCGCTGAATAGATTGCTTACTTTTCCTGAATGACTTTTCCAAATCAGATTTAAGCTCCAAAACTGAAAGGACTGTAAAACTTCTCCTCTTCATTTGTTACTGAGATTTCAGTTTTTTACTTAGGAATTTTTGAAAAAAAAACAAAAGATTAAAAATCAAGAAAGTAATCAGAAAGGCTTCCAAAACATTCATTTATTCTCTTGTACTTAAGAAAAATTTCGATTTTATAAGTTCGTGAACAAATGACTCGGTTTGATAGCGACAAATTTTGAAATTATTGAATTGGATTGAATAAGTTTATTTCACCCAAACATACACATATTGGTAGATAAAACACAGACAAGTTCACAGGTGAAAAAGGAGAACATAATAAGCCGTAGCTTTTGAATAAATGTTTCCTGAAATACACTTAAATTTAAAACATTGCAGGTGACCATAATTTATACATTTATACATTTATTTGAGCACATAAATTTTTGTGGTCTGACTCTATCATTGACTTGATAATAAGTGTAGTTTATATTTATATTTAAAAGTTCTATATTGTTCCATTGCAGCAGTATCCTCTGGTATCTCGTCATTCCAAATCTTAATGCCAATGTACCGTATTGATCTCTGGCCTATAGATTTCTTATAAAGGGGCAACATGATCTTGTTCTTAAGTCGAGTATCATAACTGAAAGTCTTCGTTCTTTCTAAGCAGCAGTAAAGTTCCGAGTACTCTATCATTTTATTCTTCACTCTGTATACAAAATTCCCCATAACATACTTGTAAATATTATTTATATTTAGTATTCCATTTTCTGCCATCAAGTTTTGTACCTGATTTCTGTAATTTAATCTTAGAATATATCTCATAATTCTCTTTTGCAGACAAAATAAACTATTCAAATTGGCTGAACTAGTATCTCCCCAAACACTAATTCCATATATTAAATGTGGGTACACTAATGCATAATATAAATTTATGAAAGTTTGTTGATTTACATATTTTTTATTCCTCCCAATCGATACAATATTTTTTGAAATACTAGCTCTTAGCTGGTTAATATGATAATTCCAAGTTAAATTAGCATCTACCCAGAGTCCAAGAAATTTTATATATTCACATATTTCAATCTTTTGATCATTCATCAAAATATTTATTTCGTTATAATTCAGTTTTTTATTCTTGTTCTTAAAGACCATACACTTTGTTTTAGAAATATTTATAGCTAGTTTATTATATGTGATCCATTTATGCATATTTCCAATTAGAGTATTTGTTTCTTCTTCTAAAGTTCTTGCATCAGTATGGAAAGAAATGACATTTATATCATCTGCATACATAACTAGTTTAGCTGCTCCCTTTTGTGACTGAATAACATTTATATACAAAAGGAATAATAAAGGTCCCAGCACAGAACCCTGTGGCACTCCCCTATTGAATTTTGATTTGTTCAGATATAGTCCTATTGACTTGTGCAAACGCTGGACTTTGAAATAGGTAGCTTTTAAGCCAATTATTTATTTTCCCTCGAAGCCCATAGTGTCTAATCTTTTCCAAGAGAATTTCATGATCTACACAATCGAATGCTTTAGCCAAACCTAAATATACAGCCAAGCCAACTCGCTGATGTTCAAGATTATTAACAATATAATCATAGGTATCTATAATAGCACCTTGTGTAGATTTGCCATGTTGAAAACCATATTGTTCTGGTATAATTAGCTTTCTGTTTGATATAAATTTATATATTACATTTATGCATTAATTTCTCAAAAATCTTGGCGAAAACTGAGAGTAAAGAAATTGGTCTGTAATTCTTTATGTCTTTCAGGATTTTACTCTTATGAATAGGTAATATTTTTGCTAGTTTCATTTCATTTGGAAAAATTTCCTTCTGAAGTGACAAGTTGAAAATATATGTGAGGGGGATCTTAATTTCATTTTTAACATTTTCAATTACATTTATTGAGATATCATCAGGCCCACAAGAAGTATTAGATTTCATTATACTTATAACATGACACATATCATCTTCAGAAAAAGGTTCAATATATAAACTATCTGGAAAACTGTATCCATAATATTTATATTTGATTTGATTTTTTGTGTTGAAATCAGCTGCTAGATCTTCTGCTATACTTTTAAAATACTGTTTGAAAGCTGTAGCTTTTCGCGCATCGTCTGTTAGTACATTATATATCTCCAATGATCTTTTTCTTATTCTATGATAAACAGTTTCCGACATATATCTTTGCTATACTTAAAATATTTCGCCATTTAACTACTACTGCGTTTTGTAATGTACAGTCATTTCTTACTTCATGCCTGCTCAGAGCATATTTTATGAGTTAAAATTTTAATTAGAAGAATTGCAATATCGGCTATCGGCATAAGAAAAGCTCGTTTTCAAAGAGCATGAAGCTTATCATTTCTCGCCATATAACCGTGGAAATTCGAATTAATGAATGATCGGCAGTATTAATATTTCTTTAGTGCCCATCCAATAGATAAAGAAACTTTTCATTTATCTCATAAAACAAAATCAGTTGCGCTTTCCTTCCCCCCAGAGGTTTGGGTTGGGTTGTTTTACCACTGAGCGGCACTTTTTTTGCATACCATGGGCTAAATGGCCAGGTCACATGGACCCCGAAGGCTCAGAGAAGGTTGGGGGAGGGGACCCTCTGGAACAGCTGTTGGGAGACAGATGGTAGCCTCCCGTCAAAGTCATCCAGCGTGTTCTTTAACGTGCACAGGATATGGCTCTCCCGCACACGGGGCCACGGCTTAACGTCCCATCCGACGGACGGCGGCCTTTCCAAGCCCATCGGTGTCCCCTTCTGACCGTGGGCAGGGGGTGGAATTTTGCGGAGATAAATCTTAACGCTGACCCAGCTGGGCCCCCCACAGGTAATTAACGAAACAAATCGTTGTTGTTAATGCAAAGCCATGGAGCACTATATTCTACCAACGGAATTTGAAATTTCTATCGTGAATAGATCGATTACAATAGTGGTTTAAAATTTTGCTGTTTTCAAACTATAGCACTCCTTAATGGTGGAAATTTGAACTGTTAGGAGAGCTGAAAATTAAGATATTAATATATGATTAATATTTATTCGATCTCAAAAGAAATTTTCCTTTTTTCTCCAAAAACAAAAAAAGTCGAATATCTGCAGACAAAATGAAAACAATACTTTTCGTCTCATTTTGAAAACGAACTGAAAACAAATGTAAGAATATTTCGAGAATGGTAAACAATATCACTTTTCATCAGTAGCACTTACAGCAGATGGAAGACCTAAGCACTTCTCAACTGTGATGGGCTTCCAGAACAACTTAGATGCCCTTTCAAGACATACTCACATTTTTACCCCACACACACCAGTGGTAAAAACCTCATAATATCTGTAAAGCGACTCTGCCAAAGGGCTCACAAAGACAACTTTTCCAGAAATATTGGATATTAACTGCTATCGACATAGTTCAAGAGCTGAAATCCAGAGTACTAATCATCACTGAGAATGGTCTGTTACGAAATCTACAAATACTTTATAAGTGGATTTACGAAAAATGAGGGTGCTGACAGAATGAACTTGTCAAGTATTTGCTATGAATTATTTTCAAGTTAATTTATAACAGTGCATCTCTTTGATTGTCTCTAATGGAAAACCATTATCTCTACAAAAACGAAAGGCACAAAAATAAAAATTAATTCTAAAATATTGCATCACAGTAAAATTGTGGCTGCTTACAGCAATTATGCAAATTAAAATCTGTCATATGACCCTCAGGGGCATAACGAGGTTAATAATAGCCGGGTGGAAGGTTAATAAAAAGGTCATCTCACGCACGTGGAACTCATTAACTCTTATCATATAGGAAACAATAAATATATATGTAGCGTCAGATATGTAAATGTAATATTCCAATCGGCATATTGATATAAATAAATACCCCCTCAAGCAGATGCTTGCCACAGAGGTCTGACAGGAGCCTGTCAGTTTATATGCCACAGTAGAAGGTCTGAGAGGATGGCAGGACATCAGCAGAAAAACGACACATACATCCATGCCTTACCCGGGGCTCGAACCCAGGTCCCTTATATATACAATATATATAATAATATATATTAATATATATTAATAGACAAGCGTGCTAACCCGTCCCGTGGCCGAGTGGTTAGCACGCTTGGCTACTGATCTACGAGACCTGGGTTCGAGCCCCGGATAAGGCAAAGCTGTTTGTGTTGTTTTTCTGCTGAGGTCCTGCCATCCTCTCAGACCTTCTACTATGGCATATAAACTGACAGGCTCCTGTCAGACCTCTGTGGCAAGCAGCTGCTTGAGGGAGTATTTATATTTATTTATTTATATTGATATATAATGATAGAAATAGTATAGAAATAGGAGTGCAATTTGATACCTTGAAAATGGCTCTTCGAGTTTCTGGACCCATACCATCAGACCCCTTTGTTTTATTGTACACACACCGGCCACTGAATTAGAAACCTGTTTGCAGACGTATGTAAACGTCACTTGCGCAGCGTGTATGCAAAATACGTGGTCATCTGCATAACCACGTGATCTAGGCAACTATTTAAGACTGCTGCTCGTCAGTGATAATCAGTAGTGTCGATCGCAATGGGAAAAACAATGGATCTTTCGGGGTTCGATAAAAGGCTTATTTTGGGTGCCTGTCTGGCTAGAGCGACGATTTTAAAAGCAGCAGAGCTGACTGGTTTCTCAAAAGGTGACATATCTCGGGTCTTTAATCAGCGGAAAAATAATCCACATTACTTGTTTAAGAGACGTAAGTGTGGCGCGACGACAATCTGTCAGGAATGAGATCGCCGTCGTCTGAGAAAGCTTGTACGGAGAAACAGGACTTCCTGTGTACAGCATTTGATTGAAACATTCAATGAAGTCTGTTGCCGACCCATATCTCAATGAACTAAGCGCAAGGAATTGAAGAGGATCTGTATTAGCAGTCGCATGCCTATACGGAAACCACTGATTTCTGAGAAGAACCGATAAAGTTGATGATTTCTGACTGAGTGATTTCCACTGATTTCTGGGAAGAACCGATAAAGTTGATTTCTGACTGAGTGATTTCCACTGATTTCTGGGAAGAACAGATAAAGTTGATGATTTCTGACTGAGTGATTTCCACTGATTTCTGGGAAGAACCGATAAGTAAGGTACATTGGTCTCAAGAACACTGTGACTGGACACTGCCTACCTGAAAAGACTGGAAAAAATTCATGTGGTCCGACGAGTCGCGGTATACCTTTTTCCGTACCGACGGTAGGCAGAGAGTTTGGCAGGAGCCCCATGAAGCAATGGACCCAGCTTGCCTTGTAAACACAATCAAGGTTCTGGAGGCGGTATGATGGTGTGGGGCACGTTCTGTTGGTACAGAACGGGTCCCCTGATATTGCTAGATGGTAAGGTCTCCTCCAAGGATTATCTGAACATTGTTGTCGACCAAGTCCATCCTGCAATGTTGACTTTTATCCAGCAGGTGACATCTGTTTCCTGGACGATAATGTTACTGTTCATCGCGCAAGATGTGTTCAGCAGTGGTTCAACAAGCATGACAACGACTTCCACCATCTGCCCTGGCCACCACAAAGCCCGGATCTGAACCCCATTAAGAATATATGGGACATGTTAAACAGATCCGGGAGCAAAGTCCTCTTCCGTCAAATCTGAGCCAATTAAAGGACTGTCTGGTGAACTCCTGGTATGCTGGAGATGTAAAGGCACTTCAACACCTTGTGGAATCTATGCCGAACCGCATACATGCTATAATTCGGGCTAAAGGAGGTTCAACTCGGTATTGAATAAATGTTTTTCTTTCATTAGCCGGTGTGTGTAGTTAGGTCCCGTATAACTGATTGTAAAACCTACAAGAGTAACCGGAACGGCCAGTAAAAGTTCATATGGCACACGACATGAATGATACATTATTGGTGAAGTTTCTTTAGCAGAACAACATTTTGGTTGTACTTCAGAAAGTTCCTTCATAAAATGGATTGCGCAAAATGATGAAATGCGAAACAGCAGATGATTTATCTATAGCCTACGGCTGTTGTTGACGAAGTCGCTGCTGTTGTGACCAGTAATATATCAGGAAATTAGGACACAGCAACTGGTATCAGAGTGGTATCGCCACAGACAGAGGTCCTATGGTCAACAGTCATTCGGAAAATGCTACTCGATATCTTTCCTCAAAAATAACTGACCACTTTAATTAACGAATTTTTTTTCTTTTATGTAATAAATCACTTAAGCATGTTCATCAATAACATTTTGAACCAATTCGGAAAGAAAGTTTTTTATTTTGTTACGTTTTTCTTTTTTGCTAAAGAATGGAAACGAAATTTTCCTTTTCATTCTTATTTCGTTTTCATTTCAGTGAACTGAAATAAAAGAACTCGTTAAAACTAGTTTTTATTTTCTAATAAATCAAAAAATCATGGAACACAGCTATATGTAAATTTAAATGATATACCTCAAATTTTTTATAAACGATATATAAAAGGATGCTTTTCTAAATGTAAATAATATGTTGTCATATACCTATGGCCGTCTCGTAGCCGAGAGGTTAGCACGCTTGACTGCTGATCAAAAGGATCTGGGTTCGAGCCTTCGGTAAGACATGGATGTCTGTGTTGTTTCTCTGCTGAGGTCCTTCCATCCTCTTAGACCTTCTACTACAGCGTTGAAACTGACAGGCACCTGTCAGACCTCTGTGAAAAGCAGCTACACAGGCAATATTTATTTTATTATTTTATTTATTATATAATAAAATATAACTCTATAGGTGCTATATAACTCTAGAGGTGTTGTATATAAGTGTATATATAATGTTGTATTTTAAATATTTATTATTGGTGATCCATGGTAAGAAATGAGTGTTGTTTTTGTACTGAGCACCTTCTACTATGTCGTATGAAAGGATTCTGTAACCGTTATGACAAATAGTTGCTTAAAGCCATATTTATTTTTAAAGATACATATTCATGCATACATGAATGCGTTCGACTAATTTTTCTTCATATATCTATTTTGTCACATACTTGTTTCATGTTCGTCTCTGCAAGTGTATGTGTGCGCGTGCGTGCGTGCATGTGCGTGCGTTCTATGCGTGCACGTATGCACGTGCGTGCATCTGGGCGTGTGCGTGTGCGTATGTTTGTGTGTGTGTACGTGCATATGTTTTCATGTTTGTTTTTGCAAATCGAATGTGTTCATTAATTCGTGGAGGAAAAGTGATCTTAAAGACTGATAAAAGTCCCTCTTTAGCCGAAGGATTATCACCGGAAAACCATTAAATATTAGTATACTAGGATCTCACTGTAGAAAATCACGATCCATTACATTCATTATTATATATATGAATGACAGAATATATTCAAAATACATAGCAATGTCAGAGAAAACAACTGTAAAAACCAACGAAATCGTTGGTAGAACTGTTTGAAAGACATTATATGTAGTGAAATTAGAATAACAGTAAGTACACACACACTGCAGTGGAAGGGAGAATATTTTTCAAAATTCTTCGAAGTGGAAGGCATTACAGTATGCATAATCAAACAGTACTGGAGATGATAGAATACCTTCAAAATATGCTGGAATGGATGACAGAAATATCGGAAAAATCAACAACATACATGGGAAAATATCAGGAAATATCTCGCAAACAGGAACATTTCCTAAAATTCAACACAACAAATATCGCTACTTGAAAACCAGAAATATCAATCAACTATATCTAATAACTTAGAAGCAGAAATGACGAACACATGTTTGGAAAATATAACTGAAGCGTTTCTGTCTATATCAAATAGCCACGTCTCAGAGTTTCCAAAATAAATTCAAAAAGTCGCAAGAACCATCCAGCACAGGAGGGAGTGGCACCACCTACGCAGAAGAGCCTTTGCTTCCTTTGCGTAAGGTAAAAGTAAAGGTAAGGTAAAAGTTTACAGTGGTAAAGACCATTCACCCACTATACTGTAAGAGAGATAGTTAATCCCTACAAAAATCCAATCATTCTCCATCTGGCGAAGAACGCTCAACGTGCCAGAGAGACGCAGCCCAATAGAGGATCCTCCACTGTGCCAGCTGGAAGAGTACTGAGCTGTCAATCATCCTGCACCGAGCAGATCCAAGCCCGATCATTTGGTTTAGAGTTTAAGTGCAGATTCCCTCAAGAGGATGCAAGAAACTTGTCCCTTTGATTTTCTCCAAATATACCCATTACTGTTGATTAAACTGATTCATAATATGGTTGATAGTTTTAATAAATGTGTGCAAAATTGCGAGAGGGAGATTCTACAAGAATGTGTAACATCTAAATTTTAAAAGTGGAGAGGGATTCTAGCAACAAAAACTACTTATACACTATAAGAGTTGTTAATCCTAACATAGTGTGTAAAATTATCATTTTAACTGAAGGTTAAACACCGTATAAAATTCACTCTGTTAATCAGGGAGACAATGGGTTGACTGTGGAGATATAGAAGAAACATGTAGATTGAGAAGTAAGAGTTGTGAACAGAAAGAAAAAGAAGTACGATCGGTAATTCTTTCTACACAAATGAGGTGGTTCTGAAAAGAACCTTTGTTTTTTTCTCGTGTTATGGCGCCACTTCAACAATATTAGCTATTTATATGGAGGTCATAGCATCCTCCACCACGGCCCAATAGTCCATGCTTTCAGCATGTTTTAGTGCCGTTTCTTCTGCAAAACAGACTCTGCATAATTATTCATGAGCCACTTCGTCCAGTTCAATGGTGATGGTCTCTCCATCACACACGATGTTTAAAGCTTGCCAAATTTCTTCTCTCAATATATTCATTAAAATTCGTAGACATTCTTCGTACGATATGGGTTTTTGGTACGACGGGATACCGACACTCTCGAGCATAGATAGAACAACTTCACCGAAGGATAGCGTGGTTTTCTCCATGGTGACCAACGACAGACTGTAGCTCAGAAGAAACTAGTAAATGCAGGTCTTATGCTAACCTTTATATGCATCCAAAACAGTGACCTTTACCATATCTCATAAACACCCGTGGGGGTCAAGATAGATCTTCGACATGAACAAGGTCAAGCAAAACAGTGACCTTTACAACATCTGATAAACCCCTCATGGGAAAGATACGTTCGAAGTAAACATTGGGAGTAAAGCGGTATCGGAATTATTTACTTAGCTTCTATTTTTAATGAAGGAAATCGTTTATCAGTAGCAAATGCAAATATTGTGGTGCAGATAGTGTGTATCGACAGTTCGATCTCCAGTGACCCTTTGACAATGTAGCGATAAGAACCGACCCCTGTCACTCGCTCTGCGAGGTTAAAGCTTGTGGATATTAAAATACGAATTCAGATCTTATCAGCAACAAATGCAAATACTGCTGAGTAGTTAGAGTGCATCGGCAGTTCTGTCTGCAATCACTCCTTGACCCCGTCGATAAGAACAGACCATGACCTCTGCCAGGAGCGCGTCCGTACTTTGCATAAGATCAGAGAAACTCTCATATTCTCGTACATACATAATCTTTACATAGTCATAAATCTATGAATATGTAAAATTAAACAGAATTTTTATTCCGCTTGAAAGTAATAACAGCTATTCAGATTGTCTTCCGTTTACTCGAATCAGACTTCAAGTGAATGTTGTCAACATACTATAATTGCTTATTATAAGACTGTTCATGCTTTTGTATTAATTTATAAACAAACTTTCCTTTTCATATGTTAGGAGATGAAAGGTATAGGTCCTAATATGTGCATCTATTGATTGCATGTAAGAATCTTAGTGAGTTCGACATCAGTGTATCTTTAAAAATAAATATGGCTTTAAGCAACTATTTGTCATAACGGTTACAGAATCCTTTCATACGACATAGTAGAAGGCGCTCAGTACAAAAACAACACTCATGTCTTACCATGGATCTCTAGGTTTCTTCGATCAGAAGTTGAGCATGCTAACCTACTGTCTATGAGATAAATCTTTTAATCTGATGGTTTTCATAACTTATAGCTGTATCGTGGTTAAAGTACTCAGTAGTGTCCATTTCAGGCTATTGTGAGATTTTCAACGTAAAGAATTAGCAGGTCTAGATATATGGAAAAAATAATAATCGGACTCAGATGAAGTTTGCGATTTTACCTACTTTGGTCGTTAAAGTATGGTTTATTAGAAAGCAAATATGCATACATGGAAGATGAATCAGTGATTGTGTTCTTTCGAGCAGATTACTTTAATTATCTTGCGAGATGTATGAGAAAACGCAAAGAATAGATATTGAGAGTTTACGATTCTATGGAGAAACATGCATCTGAAGATTAAGCTATATAATGAGTTAGATTATCTCTAAGATTGTATGACAGTGAAGCTTTAATAAGCAAACTTGCAATCAGTTTGTCTTTCATTCTAAATGCTTGTTGTTTGCAGTGCTACAACGATTGCATATCACTGAAATTCCCCCTCATATCCCTTTTTCCAGGAAAAGGTACATTGTAGGGTCTGTAATCAATTCTAGATGAATATTTGTCATCTTCAGGCATGCTTGCCAAGTTACTCCAGGAGCTGTGTAAACATGACAGGGATCAATTTCATAGTATCTGACACATAGGTTTCTGATATTCTCAAATACATCAGCTAAGAGATGCATGTCGGTGTACAAGTCGTGATATTGGCCTAGGTTTTTTATGTCGAATGAGTTCCATACTTTCATTGCATAGATATAGTCTTCTTCCCCTAGTGCTTCTCCGAGGAGCCACTCATAATGCGTGTAATCTCAATTTTCAGCTCCCAAAATAAGATTCCAGTTATATTTCGTAACCTAAAGGGATATGACAGCCATCTTATTATGCAAGGAATCGGTATGATTAAAAATAAAAATATTAATTGCATTCCCAATAATATAAAAAAAAACACAGCATTCTCCCTTGGAACTTTGAATTTCATAGATTCTTATCAATTTTTAAGTGCATCTCTTGAGAAGCTAGTCAATAACCTATCGGCAGAAGAATTCCATTTTTTGAAGGAACATGTCGAATTGCTGCATTTCGTCATGAAACGAATAATTATTTCAATCTGTCGTTAAGACAAAAAGATCCCTGAGGAAAATAAAACTCACAAAGCAGACCCCTCTTCCTGTAAGTAAATTATTTAGATAAATAGTAGCATATCTGTTTTCATGTCGAAGGGCGGCATCATAGGTCAACGCATAAGTGCTGCATGACCTATGAGTCATCCCCGGGTGGACTGGCGGTTCGTGCGCGCTTGCCTCCCGTCCATTTCTTCAGATTAAGTGACAATAATAGTAGGAGCATGTGTGGAGGGAATTTCCTATTTTTTAAGGAGGGTATTTCTGGACTTGGGATGTTTCACACCGAGTGACTCTTAGTTTGTAAAGGCATTATTTTTTTCTGTCGCTTCTTGTAAGCTCTATGCGAGAACATCGATTTTCGTGACAAAAGTGTAGAATTCATTTATAGAGGTCTGATCACAACATAATCAGTGTCGCTTTACTGCACACGGGAAAAATTCCTTTTCACCGGTGTCACTGAACAGTAATAAGTATTTAAAACTTATTGCTGAGGTTTGTACTTTTTAAATTATTCCTGAAAATTTTTAGTTAGGCGGATTTTTACGTTATCGAATCCAAGAAGCTTTCTCATGTAGGTTGTTCCATAGATATATACTGATATAATCGCTGAAGTATTTGCTAAATTTTGACTATCAGTCCAGCTGCAAATAATATTTTGGTGGAATAGCTCAGGTAAGTTGAGAGGGTACGATCAAGTGAGACTTATTAAATGTATTTTTTTTATAGTAGGTTAGTGTATTTCTTAAAACTAATATCCCCTACTCCATTAACATACATTCGTGTTGGATATAGAACTAAAGTTTTTTACACACCGATAGCTGAAACGCAAAGTTACCCGCAACGTATGAATTGTTTTCTACTTTTAGCATTGCTTACTTTCTATAACATTCAACCGCGTACAAAAAATTCTTTGCAGAATTATTTTTTACCCGATGAAAACAACTGACCTTGTGAAGCATAACGAACAAGCGTGTACTAACGAGAGGTCGCAACGCGAAATAAAATTTCATCAGCGTGATGAGTCCTTGTGATCACAAGTTCGCCGGTAAACGGTGGAAAAGACGATTTTTAAAATAGTAAGAGTGTTTACATTTGGAGATTTTTTTTTAATTGATTACTTCCAAATAATTAGCTGATTTTGATTCCGAGGAAGAAATTGTTATCGACTGTTACTGCGTAGCGTTACTTCCTAGGAACGAGTAATATTTTGCATCATATGTTGAGGATACAGCAGCAATAAGTATTAGGAATAAAAAGTTTTAAACCGTGTCACGTAACGGATATACATTTAGAGAGTAATTAATTGAGACATGGCAGAGATAAGAATTTAACGTAAAACCACTTTATCTTTCCATAACAAGTCCTGACGCGGAAAGTGCAGAATATGTGTGAACACAAATATCTTATGGCAACATCCTTCAACCCAATGGAGACTAAATTTAATAAGAGAAGCTCAACTGTTGGAGGTTTAGGGGCGCCTAATTTCAAAAGGGCTTGTCTTCTTCCGACGGGGTACATTGAAACAAATAGCTGACCTATCATACAGGGTAGATGCGATGTTTCGATAAGAGGATATTCCAAAACATTGTTTCCATACCGTATCTCGTGTGATGGCCTGAGACAAAGGGGGGTAGAATTGGGGGTGACAATGCGGTTTAGTCAGAAGGGCTGTCAGCCGTATCTGGACTTAGAAAAATTTCGAGATGGGTCTTAAAACAGTGGTTAAGGCTGCGAGTGGGTTTTCATGTTGTAAGACATCACGTCTGATACGGAAGCAAAGAGGTATCGACAGAGCAGGGGGTGACGTGATCCAAAATTCATCCTTCAATAAAACGTGGTCCATAGTAGGGGTGAGGTACCAAACGCTTGTTGCGTGTTCTAAAGCGGGTCTTTTATGTCACCCATACAGGTCACCAGACCATATTACCCCTCAATATTTTTCATAATTATGAATAATTTGTTTTTAAAACAAATATTTTTTTCGCCGTTTTCCTTTTATTAATTTTTTTTTATTTTTACCCAATAGCATTTTTTCATTTCATTTTCTGCGGGACAGCCTTTTAAAACAGTTTCTGCGGGATAGTCCTTAAAAGAGGGGGGGGGGTGGAACTTTTGATAAAGGATTAATTAACGAGGGTGTGGCAGTTATGATAGGGTTTTTAATAAAGGGGGCTGAACTTTTGATAAGGGGGGGTCAAAAAAATGGAAAAAATTCGATTAAAACAAAATGCTTACTAAAGTATACACTAGATGGCGCCACCCAAAATCGTGGGGATTTTCAGGTGTTAGGAATTCAGGGGGCTTAAAAAATACAGGTGGGTCAACCAGGGGGTAGTTTTGATGGGGTGTTTAATAAAGGGGGTGGAACTTTTGATAAGGGATTTTTTTAATAAAAGGGGGCAGAACTTTTGATAAGGGTTTTTTTTAATGATGGGGGAGTCAAAATTTAGGAATAATTTCAGTTAAAATAGAAGGCTTTTCTAAAGTATAGTACTCATAATATACACTAGATGGTGCCACAGGTTTTTAATAAAGGGGAAGGAATTTTTAATAAAAGAGTTTTTTAATAAAGGGGATTAATTAATTATGAAATATTAATTATTAATTAATTATTAATTATGGATATTAATAAGAGGGCGTGGTCGTTGATGTCATATCATGTGACCGAAAGGGACGTCGCCGGTGACGTCATACCGGAAGTATCAATTACTCTGAAGTGCGACACCACTACTCCTGCTCCTGAAGCTACTTTCTGAATTCCTCTTTGACAGCTGATACAATGGAAAGCGTCGTGCATGGAAATGCTTTTTCAGCTTCACAAACAAGTGAAAATTCGACGAACTGTACTGCGGGTTGTGAATAGATGCTCATTACCAGGTATAGAGTCGCCGTTTAATAGAGTCACACGACCATTTCTGAACTTAGAGCCCTCGTTTCCTCACGTTGCACTGATATCCGACCTCTACACAGTCACAAGCTGTCGGTGATTTCTACTGGTTTGGACTACTTCATCAACAGAAACCGAATTCCTGCGTAGACCTTCAGCTTCGTGTATATACATGCAGTACCTTCGCCCTATTCGTTCTGACTCTGCACCTCATAACAGCGTAATGTCCACTGTCACTTAGTGACACTATTTGACACTAATATGCGGTGGCGGCACAGCCCCAGTACTTGTTAGTTTGGTGGTGAACAAATTGAGAACTTGACTTTATGATATACCCTCGTATATTATAGCTTCTGAATGAAATTATGAGTGTAAGGATGCATTAGGGTTCTGAATGAGATTAAAACTGTAAAGACTTTAAATGACACCTTCTTTGAAATGCATGAGACTTACTCTTATTTTGAAAATTTTTATAGGGTTGGGTTGTTTTACCTCTGAGCGATACTTTTTTGCACACCATGGGCTAAATGGCCAGGTCACATGGACCCCGAAGGCTCAGAGAAGGTCAGCGGAGGGGACCCACTGGAACAGCTGTTGGGAGACAGATGGTAGCCTCCCGTCAAGGCCATCCAGCGTGTTCTTTAATGTGCACAGGGTATGTCTCTCCCGCACACGGTACCACGGCTTAACGTCCCATCCGACGGACGGCGGCCTTTCCAAGCCCATCGGTGCCCCCTACTGACCGTGGGCAGGGCGGGGAATTTTGCGGAGATAAATTTCAACGCTGACCCAGCTGGGACTCGAACCTGTTAACTACAGATTACGAGCCTGGCGCGCTACCGACTGAGCCACCCCCGCCCCTGAAGTGCATGAGACTTACTCTTATTTTGAAAATTTTTATAGCCACTGCAAAGTGAGCTGTAGGTGTGAAGAGGAAAGGAAAAGGATCTATAGAGTTTACGTAGAAAAATCTTAATGAAAAGAGAGTAGAGAGCCAAATGGCTAAACCATTGACCTCGAAAGTTGAAGATTATAGTCTTAATTTAAGGGAAATGAATGAGGCAGGGAGCGGTAAATTTTTGAATTTAAGAAAGTAAAGACTTAACATCCTCTGTCTTAACATCATTGTATTGCTTAAATAAAAAAACTTTGTTTATGGCTTTTAGTTCAAACAATGAGCCGTAACAAAAGGTAGCTGTTTCCTTCAATTAATAAAAAAAAGGGGGGAATGATGTCTAAGAACTTTCTATAAAGCTCAAGCGTAAAATTTGTTTCTCCGCTATTTTTTTCTCAGTAAAGATTTTGGTCTAACAGCTGCAAATGGAATCCTAAAAAAATGATGTTACGCTTTTTGTGGAGCTAAGGTTGTCTTTGTTAAGATGATTACAAAACGCGTTCGTTTTGCAATTCGGTCTCTTCTGAATTGTGACTGTCGTTTCCGTCGATCAATGATGAAATAAATGAACCATTCTGAAAGCACAAAACGGGCAGCCAACGCACTGAGTATAGATTACCTGCGATGAACCTTGGGCCGCTCTCAGCCATAACACTTGCTCTAATTGGCTCGTGATCGCCTCACAACCAATCTAATTTACTTTCAGCGGAAATGGGCTCGTGCTACGACAACAACAACAATGCGACCAGGAAGAAAAGTGCTAAAGAGCAGCTCAGAAGCTCGGGAATTTCAGTCCTTTATCCTCCCCTGGAAAAAAATTGAATACTGCTCTGAACCGTGCATAAAAAGGAAACTAGGACCGAAGAAAGGAAGAAAGAAAGGGAGTGGAAGATTAAATGGAATAGCTCTAAAGGCAGGAAACAGCGATTCTTACTTTGCAGGTGGAACAACAATTTAAATTAATTCGTTCAAAAGAAAGTGTTTTCTGATTATTTTTCTTCCCCTGTTGCATTCTTTATTGGCAAGGGATCTCCAACGGAACTAAATTTGAAAAAAACATGAAACATTTTATTTCCCTTAATTCTATTTTATCTTAGAAGCTGAGTTTCCAATCCTTTGCCTTTCTCACATTTTATTATTGATTTAAAGTTTTGTCGATTTATTTCGTTATTTTTATTAGAGAAACCGCATATTGATTTACAGTTATTTTCCAAATAAATCAATGCATTAATAAATTCTATTGACGTTAATGCTATAAACATAATGAAACCTCAATTTGTTGTCTCTTGCATTCATCATTTTCCTAGAGTGTAAAATCCACATTTTAAGATACCTATTAAATCCCATAGAAGCAATGTCACATTTTCTCGCATTCATACATCCTTCGAAGTATGATTTTCTCTATCTATACAAAATTCTATGTAACGTAGAAAGACATTTTGTTCAACTGACTGGAGAATAGTTGCGCACAGCATTTTATAACATATCTATATAAACTTAATAAAATATTCCACTGTTCCATTGCGTTTCCTTTTACAAAGTGCTTTTTTGATGGGAAGGTATTCTTTTAATTTTAATTTTTGAGCTCTGGGGCATAAAATGTGTCTTCAATTTCTTCTCACAATAAATCATTAAATTTGTACACGTCAGAAATTTGTACAATAGAAATACTCGTTGAAAAGGTAAATACTTCTTTTGTACGGTTGGAATCGTATCCTTTAGGAAATTGAAGTTCAGATTTCACGATACGAACAGAGTTTTTCGCTTTCAACTAGTAGGTTGGGTTGTTTTACCTCTGAGCGGCACTTTTTTGCACACCATGGGCTAAATGTCCAGGTCACATGGACCCCGAAGGCTCAGAGAAGGTTGGGGGAGGGGACCCACTGGAACAGCTGTTGGGAGACAGATGGTAGCCTCCCGTCAAGGCCATCCAGCGTGTTCTTTAACGTGCACAGGGTATGGCTCTCCCGCACACGGGGCCATGGCTTAACGTCCCATCCGACGGACGGCGGCCTTTCCAAGCCCATCGGTGTCCCCTACTGACCGTGGGCAGGGCGTGGAATTTTTGAGGAGATAAATCTCAACGCTGACCCAGCTGGGACTCGAACCTGGGAACTACAGATTACGAGCCTGGTGCGCTACCGACTGAGCCACCCCCGCCCCAATGAGGAATAGAGTATACATAACTTATATACAGACACAAAGGAAATATATACTTTATCAGTTAAAACATTATACTCTATCAGTTAAAAAACTAACAGTAAATAGTAGTGAAATGCAAGACACATCATCTTCCTTTCATTCAGTATAAACTCTTCAAGGAAACTCCCTTTATAATAATTCTTTTATGAAGTCGTGTCGAACGAAGATCTTAAAAATTTTAAGACAGATGAAACGCTTACGACAGTGAATCACCTCGCTTACTGGAGGAGTTCCCCTAAATGATCAGCGTTAATCCCCAGCTGGATCAGCTTTGAGATTTATCTTCGCAAAATTCCCCGCCCTGCCCACGGTCAGTACTGATGGGATTGGAAAGGCCACCGTCCGTCGGATGGGACGTTGAGCCGTGGCACCGTGTCCGAGAAAGCCATACCCTGTGCACGTTAAAGAGAGACTTCGTGGGAGGCTACCATGTGTCTCCCAACAGCTGTTCCAGTTGGTCCCCTCCCCCAATCTTCTCTGAGCCTTCGGGGTCCATGTGACCTGGCCATTTAGCCCATGGTGTGCAAAAAAGTGCCGCTCAGAGGTAAAACAACCCAATCCCCTTTGTGACCGAGAGCACGTTACGGCGGTCTTTCCAAGTCCAACGGTGTTCCCTACTGACGGTGGGCAGGGCGGGGAATTTTGCGGAGATAAATCTCAACGCTGACACAGCTGGGACTCGAACCTGGGAATTACAGATTACGAGCCTGGCGCGCTACCGACTGGCCACCCCCGCCCCTTGAGAACCTGGCGTTCTATAGAATGTACTCTCCCGAATTTCGGAGCTGTTACTGCTGAATGGTGTCGCTCTTATTCACAATCTGGAAAAATTTTATTTACTGAGTTGGGTTGGGTTGTTTTACCTCTGAGCGGCACTTTTTTGCACACCATGGGCTAAATGGCCAGGTCACATGGACCCCGAAGGCTCAGAGAAGGTTGGGGGAGGGGACCCACTGGAACAGCTGTTGGGAGACAGATGGTAGCCTCCCGTCAAGGCCATCCAGCGTGTTCTTTAACGTGCACAGGGTATGGCTCTCCCGCACACGGGGCCACGGCTTAACGTCCCATCCGACAGACGGCGGCCTTTCCAAGCCCATCGGTGTCCCCTATTGACCGTGGGCAGGGCGGGGAATTTTGCGGAGATAAATCTCAACGCTACTAACTGCAGGATAATCTCTCATACCTACAAACTGCAGGATAATCTCCCATACCTACAAACTGCAGGATAATCTCCCATACCTACCAACTGCAGGATAATCTCCCATACCTACCAACTGCAGGATAATCTCCCATACCTACCAACTGCAGGATAATCTCCCATACCTACCAACTGCAGGATAATATCCCATACCTACAAACTGCCGGATAATCTCCCATACCTAGAAACTGCATGGCACGTTACCGACTTCACTACCTCCGCTTCAAAATAGGAACTTCATAAATGCAACGTGTTTGCGAACACAAAAGCCATGCAAGCAGCTGATATCAATATTCCAAGAACACCTAAGGGCATTTTCTTATTTCATGATTATTAATCGTTGTCGTATAACATAATGGGGCGGGGGTGGCTCAGTCGGTAGCGCGCCAGGCTCGTAATCTCTAGTTCCCAGGTTCGAGTCCCAGCTGGGTCAGCGTTGAGATTTATCTCCGCAAAATTCCCCGCCCTGTCCACGGTCAGTAGGGGACACCGATGGGCTTGGAAAGGCCGCCGTCCGTCTGATGGGACGTTAAGTAGTGGCCCCGTGTGCGGGAGAGCCATATCTGTGCACGTTAAAGAACACGCTGGATGGCCTTGACGGGAGGCTACCATCTGTCTCCCAACAGCTGTTCCAGTGGGTCCCCTCCCACAACCTTCTCTGAGCCTTCGGGATCCATGTGACCTGGCCATTTAGCCCATGGTGTGCAAAAAACGTGCCGCTCAGAGGTAAAACATCCCAACCCTGTCAACTTTCCCAATTTACCTATTCGATTACGTCACGAAGAGGTAACTTTCGTGTTTGTCAGCCAATCAACAAGAACCCTAATGTCGTTGTAATGTGAGGTAATCTGTTGCATTTGACTTTTCAGATTTGTGGTTTGATGATTTGGTAGGTGTGAGCTGGTTGGTGCATCACGTGTAAGGAATGCGAGAATTCTAAGTCTGTGTAGTTTTTTCATATTTTTTTTTTCTTCGGTTGTGAGTGTATTACGTGAGCATCTTTTATTTTCTTCACCCAGGGCGTGGGTATATTTTGGAGCTTTTCATGTCAGTTTCTTTTTTTTCCTTTTTTATTTGTCGTCTGTGTTTGAAGACTTTTTCAACAGATTTTGGTGTGGAAACTCTGCACTACACGCAGCATTTTCTGCGTGTACTTCAATTTTGTATTTCCAAAATGGATGATCCTTCCGGTGAGTCAAAGCGTTTACGTAGTGACAGCTCTGCTACGCAGCAACATTTTCAATCGATATATTCCAAAACGTTTATGAATAACTCTGCCCTATTATCATTTGCTAAATCAAATGGCTATAATTCGAATGATTTGGAAAGGCCGCCGTCCGTCGGATGGGACGTTAAGCCGTGACCCCGTGTGCGTGGGAGCCATACCCTGTGCACGTTAAAGAACACGCTGGATGGCCTTGACGGGAGGCTACCATCTGTCTCCCAACAGCTGTTCCAGTGGGTCCCCTCCCCCAACCTTCTCTGAGCCTTCGGGGTCCATATGACCTGGCCATTTAGCCCGTGGTGTGCAAAAAAGTGCCGCTCAGAGGTAAAACAACCCAAACAACCCAACCCTTTTCTTCACTTAGGGTTAAAATGCAAAATGGCCAGAAATCCCAAATTTAACCCCTTTCACTGAACACTCACTTTGATGAATCTATTTGAACTGTGCGTAACGCCCATTTTTATTGGTGTTCTTCGGTAAGTACGGTTGCATTGAGTTCTTTTTTAGAGTTTCTTGCATATTGTCCCCCCAAAATATGGTTATTGGGACCGCTACTGCTTAGATTCAATAACATTGATCACTGAAACCCTTTGAAACTGGTCTTTAGCGCTAAGATTGTTTAAAAGTACCTCTTAATAACAATGGCTGTACCTTTAGAAGTAGGCAGTTTTTTTACATTATCATTTCCATTGTTCCTGCTTGGGTTAAAATATTAGATTTAAAATTTGCTATTTTTAAATCTCATTTCAACGATAGCAATACCGGCGCAAATTTCGGCGTTATAAGTTTTGGCTTCTTACAAAATTTGGCGTTAGTTGTTTTAAATTGCAATTTTCAAAGCTAAAATGAGAAAAAATTTGCAAACTCTTATTCTTCACGTGACGTATTTTTCACCGCTATTTTAAAAATATTTGATAATTCCAGATATCGCCTATGTGAAGCGTCATTGCGTTGCGTAAAAAAAATGGCGCTGTTGTAACCGGGAAATGCATTACTGCAGACTTTTGTTTTTTCATGGCACAAAACCTTAACATTACCGTAAAGTCTGTGCATGCACCTGATGTTGCAGCACTGGGAATTGGTAGATGCACAACGATATGTTTAAAATGTCTTAAAGGATGCAATACCATTACCTGACAGTAAAAGTGTGCTGGTAATCTCTGATGGGATGCGATAAACAGATGTTTTTGGGCAAAACTTAATAACCTTGTTTCGAAGGGAAAGGTGTTTGAATAGGTTGGTAGCACGCCAGACTCGTAATATATAGTACCCAGTTTCGAATCCCACCTGAGCCAGCTTTGAGATTATATCTCTGGAAAAACCCACCCTGCAATCGGTCAGTAGGAAATGCCGTTGAGTTTGAAATGGCCTCCGTCCGTCGGATGGGATGTTAAACTGTGGCCCTATTCATGATGAACAGGCTGGATGGTATTAGCATTTTTCCTAATAACGATTCTTTCAGTTCTCTCCCCTTAACATTCTTAGTCCTGTATTTCCTTTGTGACCTGGCCATTTAGCCCGTTGCGTACAGAAAATGTACCTCTCTGGGATTAAAGAACCCAATTATCTCTTTATGCAGGGAATTTAATGCTACTGCGCAAATTAAGTCTGTGCATTATTAGCTGTTCCCATTCACTGGTGTAAACGAAGATTAAGGATGAAGTTGGGACTCAAGCGTGGGAACTGCCGATTACGAGCTTGGCCCTATACTCATTGAACTATGCTATATCCCCGATTTTCTAGAGACGAGTGGGATACGAACCCATGGTCTGGTAACTTGTCAGGTGCTTTAGCAAATGGAGCAACTCAAGCAAATGGAGTCTGGAAAATCTTTTTCGTTAGGTAGCACTGGTGGGATAGTTATTTGAATTTTATATAAAGATGGAGGAAAAGAGAACTTTTGTAAAATTCGAAAATGGTGACTCCATTGTAAATTTCTCGTTACTACCACAATTTTGTGACTATTCTCCTTTTGAGATATTCTTAATAGTGTCAATCTATGTCAGGCATGTCAAACACGCGGCCCGCCGGGAACTGTTGAACGTGTTTGACATGTCTGTTTAGCGGCCCGCCGCTAACAGCGTTCTGTTCTGCGGCCCGCCAAGATTGATAACCAATACGTTTATTTAACTTTTGACAACACTGGATTCTTTAATTAAAATTATAAGTACGTACACGGTACATGAATTAAATAAACGTATTTCAGAAAACATTTCCATTTATATATAAGGGAAACTATTGCGCATAAATGTATATGTCGGAGCCCGATCGTAGAATTGCTCATATCATGAAATGCCCGATCATTTCATGAAATAGTGGCATTTCATGATATGAGCAATTCTACGATCGGGCTCCGACATGTATACACATGTCTCGAGGTCATTCAAATGTACGTACTTTGCGCATGGCAATGAGTCACGAAATGCCAGTAGAGTCGGAAGCTATTCGTTAGCAGTCGGTGAACGAATACTGCGTTCTAGTCTAGTTTGCACATAACAATTTTCATCTGTTTTTCTTTGTTTTTCGGCCCGCGATTTAATATATAATACTTCATATGGCCCTCGGTAGTTAACGAGTTTGACATGCCTGATCTATGTAATGCTTTTATCTACCAATGATATGGTGGAAAGGCCACCGTCGATCGAATGGTACGTTTAAACTTTAATCCGAGTTGAGGACTGTTAAGAGCATGCAAAATTGCCTTCAGGAAGCTTCAATATGTCTCCATAATGTTCTGTAGTGGCTCTCCTGAGCCTTTTGGTTGCTTGTGGCCTAGAATTTAGCTCATGACCTTATTAACAGAAGAGCGCTACGCATAAGTAAATAACCGAAAAACAAATGAAATCGAGACCAAAGGGAGATCGGATTTTCCCGCATACTCTACCTTAAGTGAATCAGGTTAGCGTAGTTTACTCGGTCCTCAGCCAACAGATGGCACTGCTCAAGTGGCCTATGACGTCGAAGTGTAAAGTATGAAGTAGAAACGTTACTGTTGGTTGTTGGTGGCCTATGGCTCTTTGATTTGTTTCTTTTGGGTGGGGAATGTGGAGTCACGTATTATGTGTGATTTGACGGGAGTGTGTAGTTACGTTGGATTTTTTTTTTTCGCCGTTTTTGCTTTATAACTTCTTTGGATAACATACCTATACGGTTAGAGGTAAGTGCGTTTGTATCGTATAGTCTTTGAATACAGAAAAAATATTGTTTAAAATCGAGATTTAGATATATCTAAAGATATTATGAAAAGATTTCAAATATATTTTTCATTAAAAATCCTAGTGAAGTTGTTGAGCTCTGAATGCGACTTTCTATTTGAGATTGCATGGAACTGTTTCCATTTTGCGTCCAGTAGCTGAATATTTCACAAAATGAAAGAATAATCATATGGCTGTGCTGTTATCCAAGATCTGATTTTAATACGTATATATACGTAATAATTTATACGTATATTTACTCTATTTTTAATTGCATAAAAGAGGTGGAAAATTGGGATTGTTTGTTTTACCTGTGAGCGGCACTTTTTGCTTACAATGGGCTAAATGACCAGGGTTGGGTTGTTTTACCTCTGAGAGGCACTTTTTTGCACACCATGGGCTAAATGGCCAGGTCACATGGACCCCGAAGGCTCAGAGAAGGTTGGGGGAGGGGACCCACTGGAACAGCTGTTGGGAGACAAAGTAGCCTCCCTTCAAGGCCATCCAGCGTGTTCTTTAACGTGCACAGGGTATGGCTCTCCCGCACACGGGGGCCACGGCTTAACGTCCCATCCGACGGACGGCGGCCTTTTCAAGCCCATCGGTGTCCCCTACTGACCGTGGGCAGGGCGGGGAATTTTGCGGAGATAAATCTCAACGCTGACGCAGCTGGGACTCGAACCTGGGAACTACAGATTACGAGCCTGGCGCGCTACCAACTAAGCCACCCCCGCCCCGCTAAATGACCAGGTCACAAGGACTCAAGAAGCTTCCGGGAAGGGGAACCCACTGGACAGCTGGTAGGACATAGATGGTAGCCTCCCATTAAACACATCCAGCATGTTCTTTAACACTCGTAAGGTATAATCTCCCTCATAAGAAACTTAATGTCCCATCCAGCAGACTGCGGCATTTCCAAGACCATCGGTCTCCTCCTACTGACTGAAGGCAGGGCGGGGAGTTTTGCTAAGTCTCAACCCTTGTCAGGTGGGACTCGAACCTGGGAACTGTAGTTTACGAGCCTGATGCGCTACCTACTGTTCCTATCTTTTAGGACACGGAAATTTGTAAAACTGTAGGCGACGCGTGGCTTTGCCACCAAAATAGTCTTTATCTGCTTTGAAACCAGGGCCTTGTCTTCCTGATTTCGAAATATAAATGGGACCAGATGCGTATTGTGGTAAGTAAAAAGAGCATAAGACTCCTGAATTCATGGAGCAAAGGTGAGGGGATGGTAGTACATACTGAACCCACCAATATTCGTCATAGAATATGCGGCCGCACACGCAGCCCGGTGCTGGTAGGGGGCGCAGACGAGGCGGCACGTCTTAAAAGCGCTGGATCAGCCAAACCCCAGCATTCTCAGCCGCCGATATGCGCGACAAGCCCGATCTTTATGAGCAGGTACGCCGATCACTATTCCGCCATTGTGCCGCCTGTATCAACTTTAGTGGGCAGACGTTTGAGCATTTGTTGTAATGAACTCCAATAAATGTCACTCTGGAAACCTGTCTGTCCTTTATTTCCGACCACTCACTGCGTTTGCAGCCACATATTCTATGACGAATATTGGTGGGTTCGGTGTGTACTACCATCCCCTCACGTTTGGGCTATGAATTCAGGGACAACCTGTATATAATACACTTTGCAAGAAAAATTTCTTTGTGAAATATATATGTTAAAATGACACTAGTAGATTCTAGTTCTATAGTCATTTGCCTCCTTCGTGGGGCGGGGTGGCTCAGTCGGTAGCGCACCAGGCTCGTAATCTGTAGCTCCCAGGTTCGAGTCCCAGCTGGGTCAGCGTTGATATTTATCTCCACAAAATTCCCCGCCCTGCCCACGGTCAGTAGGGGACATCGATGGGCTTGGAAAGGCCGTCCATCGGATAGGACGTTAAGCCGTGGCCCCGTGTGCGGGAGAGCCATACCCTGTGCACGTTAAAGAATACGCTGGATGGCCTTGACGGGAGGCTACCATCTGTCTCCCAACAGCTGTTCCAGTGGGTCTCCTCCCCCAACCTTCTCTGATCCTTCGGGGTCCATGTGACCTGGCCATTTAGTCCATGGTGTGCAAAAAAGTGCCGCTCAAAGGTAAAACAACGCAATCCAAAGCCTCCTTCGCTCCGCCTATTTTTTGTGCAGATCATTTGATTATAATACTGTTGAACATTTCGTCCACATTTTATGTCCTGATAGCTGAAACATAGCATACACTGTGCCATGAACAAATGACCCCATAACCATTTTCATCTTATGATCGCCGATAAGGCAATGAGTCATAGATAATACAAATGTAATACACCAAGCTATGGTGAACCCCGAAGTGCTAGAAAAGAATATTTAGGAACAGGAGCAGAAAGCAAGAAACTAAATCAAAAAGGTATCCTTATCGTAGATCAGGGGTCTTGCTCTTTTTTTCTTGCTATGAGGATCGAACAGGGGCGGGGGTGGCTCAGTCTGTAGCGCGCCAGGCTCGTAATCTGGAGTTCCCAGGTTCGAGTCCCAGCTGGGTCAGCATTGAGATTTATCTCCACAAAATTCCCCGCCCTGCCCACAGTCAGTAGGGGACACCGATGGGCTTGGAAAGGCCGCCGTCTGTCGGATGGGACGTTAAGCCGTGGCCCCGTGTGCGGGAGAGCCATACCCTGTGCACGTTAAAGAACACGCTGGATGGCCTTGACGGGAGGCTACCATCTGTCTCCCAACAGCTGTTCCAGTGGGTCCCCTCCCCCAACCTTCTCTGAGCCTTCGGGGTCCATGTGACCTGGCCATTTAGCACATGGTGTGCAAAAAAGTGCCGCTCAGAGGTAAAACAACCCAACACAACCCAACTTCTTCTTGTATGCAAAAAGTACACTTTCCCTCTTGAAAATTGAAAGTGATTGAACTAATTTACAAAGAGTACTTTTTGACTTCTTTTCAGGTATATATATATAGACTATCAGTGTCTTTGAAAGGAAATTAGTTTCCAAACATTTAATATTTAGGACTGTTCTCAGCTTGCTATCCTGATAATTCGTACCATTCACCATCGTCCAATGGGCTATGCTTGGCTAAATTGGTATTGTGCCAGGCTCATAATCTCCAGTTCCCAGGTTCAAACCCTCAGCATTGCTCCATTTCTATCTGAGCCCAACTGTACTTGCATCTATGCAAATCACATGGCAGGCCTTGATGAGATCTGTCTCCTAACAGCTGTTCAGGTGGACGTCTTTCCTTTCCTTCTCTGAGACTTGAGGTCGTTGTCATCCAGCAATTTAATCCATGGTCAGCAAAAAGGTGCCAAACAGAAGTAAAAGCAACCGAATTTTCGTAGAGTATTTCTAAACTACAACACTAATTTTCTAATATTCTCTACTTCGCATACTTTTAGGCGTTTGATATTTTCTGGTATAAGTAACACTTAATAATTTTATAATAAATCTTACTTCGATGAATCATTTTTTTGTGACGCTCAATTGAAGATTTTATTAGGAATCTATTTATCGACTATTGTCCAACTACCACTGCACTATAGTGATTAAATCACTGCCAAATTATTTTTGTGGTAGGGATATTTAGCTTTGTGCCCGCCAATAATAACTGCCTTTTCTCACTTGCAGCCCATTTTTCGTCTGCAAGTGTTATTACCCAATTATCCAATAGATAATCCCAATTTTGGTATAAATATTTTATTATAACTTATTAATTCACATGCCTCAGAGGTCTGTTCATTTGAATGAAATCTCATGTTTATTTCTTGCTGGCGTTAGTTAATTTTTTGACTGCAGCAAAGATTTGTGTATCTGTATACTTTATTATTTGTAGTACATTTCTGCAGCTGTACTAAAAGCAGGGCAAATGCCTCTTGCAAACTGGATTAAAAGAGTTATTTTTACTTTTGAGGGGCAATTTTTTTGTACACAATGGGTTAAATGGCCAGGTCACAATGACCCCAAGAAGATTTGGGGGGGGGGCACTGGACATTCAGAAGAGAGGGGCGGGGGTGGCTCAGTCGGTAGCGCGCCAGGCTCGTAATCTGTAGTTCCCAGGTTCGAGTCCCAGCTTGGTCAGCGCTGAGATTTATCTCCGCAAAAATTCCCCGCCCTGCTCACGGTCAGTAGGGGACACCGATGGGCTTGGAAAGGCCGCCGTCCGTCGGATGGGACGTTAAGCCGTGGCCCCGTGTGCGGGAGAGCCATACCCTATGAACACGCTGGATGGCCTTGATGGGAGGCTACCATCTGTCTCCCAACAGCTGTTCCAGTGGGTCCCCTCCCCCAACCTTCTCTGAGCCTTCGGGGTCCTTGTTACCTGGCCATTTAGCCCATGGTGTGCAAAAAAGTGCCACAGAGGTAAAACAACCCAGCCCTACCAAGTTTTATTTCAAGTACCGACTAACGGTTTAGACAGAAAAAAGCATAATTCTAATTATAACTCTAAAATATAGGACGTTCTGATTTTTCTTCGTAAATCAAGAGTTATTTGGCCTAAAGTGGCATTGATTTGTAACTATCTGCTGTTGCAAACGCCAAATTTTGTGTTTCTATTAACTCTGACTGAGGTAGTGCTCAGCAGTGACTTCTGTCATAAGTTGTATCATAAGGCTTGCACAAACTAGAAGTAGTTCCGTAATTCTTTCGCTGTCCTTTTATGCTGTAAATGAAAAAAAAAAATTGCTGTCAACTTTCATAGCTCTAACTGTCGTTGGACTGAAGTAAACTCGCACGCAATTTTCTAAAGCGCGTACTTTATTTTTTTTCAATCTGTCATGTAAATCGCAAATATTGAGGTTACAAAAAATAACTTTCACCATAAGAGACTTAATTTAGCAATCATCATTTGCCTTTACAGTATATTTTTCTACGGTTAAGAGTAAATTATATTCTAGTCATAGGTTCAAGAAATTAAAAAAAATGTCTTAAATTTAAATTCATGTTACGAGCAGACATTTTTTTTTTCATTTTTTTCAAAATTCCGGAATGACACGAGAAAAAAAAGCCATCCTTCTGGAGAACGTATGCTAAACCTATCAATGCATAATTGTTACGAAACAGATGAATAAACTTCTCGTAAAGGTCATCCTGCATATTCTTTAAGGTGCATAAAGCATGACTCTCCTGACGTCCTAACTCTCCATCTGATGGGCGGCGTCCTTTCTAAGCCTACCAGTGTGCACTTTCTCACCTAGGACAAGGTGAGCGAAAAAATCGCTATTACATGTACAATGTGGGCTTTGAACCTGGGAATATTAGGTCTGTGGTGCTATCGCATGAATCGACTGTCACACTTAACTTAGGAATAGGCTTTTCAGAGTTGGAAAGTTTTTCTAAATGCTAAATTAGCTAATAACCCTTTAACTAACACAAATAAAAATAAAATAAATACCCCTTCAAGCAGCTGCTTGCCACAGAGGTCTGACAGGAGCCTGTCAGTTTATATGCCACAGTAGGTTGGTTGGTTGTTTGGGGTTTATTGGCGCAACAGCAACTAAAGCTATATTGCGCCAAACAAACGATAAAAAAGGGATAAAAGTCTCAGAACCCACAACCAAAGTTAAAAAGAACACAAACGAAACGGCACAAAAACGATAAGTAAAAAAGAGTAAAAAGAAACAGCAAGAGTAGAAGTTAACAATAAAAATGGGTGTATATGACCTATTTAAAATCGCAAACAAGGGTAAAAACTAGAAAATATAGTAAAAATCAGAGACGTGTAAAATAACCAGTAAAAAGTCAAAAACAGGAGTTAAAAACGATTCATCAGATAAAAGATGGCCGAGTGTAAGAGGCTCAGCCATAAAATTGTGGAAAGTAAAATACAATTTACGTTCAAGGTTAAAAGCTGGACACTGAATTAAAATATGTTTAACAGTTAAAACGGTGTCACAAAACTCGCACTTAGGTACTGCGTCCGCCTTAAGAAGAAAAGAGTGGGTTAAAAACGAGTGACCTAAGCGGAGCCGAGCAAGGACAACTTCCTCCTTACGATTCCTACACCACAGTAGGAGATCTGAGAGGATGGCAGGACCTCAGCAGAAAAACGACACACACATCCATGCCTAAATCCAGAAACTAAGTAAAATAAACATGCCTAAATCCGGAAACTAAGTAAACTAGATAAAATGAGAAATAGAGAAACTAAAGCAATCGGAGATTACATAAAAATATTGGAGGTGTAAAAAATATTCACAAAATGAGAAAGACTTATGAATATGATGGATAAAGGAAGAGGGCTAAATTTAATATGGAAATGAGAACCCTCTGGAAGAAGACCTCGGAATACCAAACCGGCCGAGTTTTGAAATGGACTCTTCCTAGTTTGTCGTCCCCCGTTCCTTCACCCGAAGGGAGAACGGAGTTAACCGCAGCAGAGCTCCCCTCCACTCCGTAAATTGCCTCTCATTAAGTGAGCATCCCTTCACCTCGAAACCCATATGGTCATGAGCTACATACACCCATTGAACACGAGATATCAGACTCCTGTGACTTTTGCTCTTAACTCCTTTCCCAAAACAATTTTTAAAACGCATGCATGTTTGTCGATGTTCGAAAAGTTTTTTCATTATTATTTTTTAATAATAACTTTTAAAGCTATTTAAATTTGATTTTCTACTTAAAAACTGGCATAAGATTGTAATTACTTGGATTACATCTTTTTACATAAAAATAGATGTCATAATTAGAAATTTTTCAAAGAAAAAAGTTTCCAATGTTTTCATTTTTTGGATTCTGATGTCAGTTTTCTAACACCCTGCCAGCAAAGAGAAAGCTGTTATTAATAGTCGAATGTATGATGAAAAAAATTCTTCATTCAACAGTCGGCCTTCCAGTTCAAAGAAAGATTATTAAACTAGAGGACCAAAATAGAAAGCAGTAAGAGTGTTGAATTGATTTTTAAAGAATAGATTTTAATACAATTGTAGACAGTACTCCAACATAAGAATCAAAAATGATTTTGTGAGAAAGGTTTGCATCTGAGATAAAAGTAATCGAAGTGGATATTGAAAAAGATATCCGAGGAAGCAAAGACTAGATAAAATGAGAAATAGAGAAACTAAAGCAATCAGAGATTACATAAAAATATTGGACGTGTAAAAAATATTAACAAAATGAGAAAGACTTATGAATATGATGGATAAAGGAAGAGGGCTAAATTTAGTATGGAAATGAGAACTCGCTGGAAGAAGACGGTGAAGAAATGGGAAAAAATGGTATGAAAAAAAAGAATGCCGAAAAGAGGACTTCAAGAGCAAGATCGCAAAGATAAAAATAAGTGGATAGAGAGAGCTGACTGGGACCAGACAACTTAAATTTGGGAGGGTGAAAAGATTAAAATTTTGTATCATAAATTTCATAGAATACATTGTTAAGTAATTGAGTAAGTGATTCAATTCAGCAAATGATTAAATCAAAAAGTACTCTGTTCAATTTTACATTTCAGATCATCAGTAATGTGCCTAAAAACGTCTTATGGGTGGAGGGTTACATACTCACGTCCAAGGACAAGATCTAGAGAGGGGGGGGGGGGCATCTCCTATTCCTTTTCAGAATCATAGTAAGGGTAATAGAAATAAATATTACTAAACTTATTTATGTTTCATGGATTTTTCAAAAAAAATTAAAAAACAAGGGAAAATGATATATTACATTGGAAATACAGCCTCTTGCCCCCCCCCCCCCCCTTCCGTTTTTTCTGCTCGATTGTGCTTCTTGTTTCCCTCTTTTTTTTTTCAGATCCGGGTCTGCTCATGTCTATTGGGGTGAGGAGGATGGAATGATGCTTGAGTTAAAATAATTCGTCTGAGCTGCTCTGTTTCCTGCACGATGGGCTAAATGTCCTGGTTAGAGCAAAGACCCATTATACAGCTGTTAGGAGACAGATGGAAGCCTGCCTCAATCTTACTGTTTTAATGGCAGAGGCTAGAGTTATCCTGCACACAAGGCTAAAATTTTACTTCCCATTTAACTGACGTCGGCCTTCCCAATCCCCTCAGTGTCATATTTTCTCCCCGAGGGCAGGGTAGATATTGCCTATATACCCTCGTCAAACAGCTGCTTGTCACAGAAGTCTGACAGGAGTCTTTCAGTTTAATACGCCATAGTAGAAGGGATTTGTGAGGATGGTTGGTCCTCAGCAGAAGAACTACACAAACATCCGTGCCTTATCCGGGGCTCTAAACCTAGGTCCCTTTTGATCAGTAGACAAACATGCTAATAAATAATAATAAATTTTTTTTTAATCTACTTTTAGTGTTAAAAATGTAACTCTATTTTTTGTTCCAAATACAAATGTTTTGGATTTCAAAGCAGGTAGAGAAGTCTGAGATATGAATAAGACAAGACCAAGATTGCAAAGATAAGAGAATAAGTGGAGAGATAGAGTTGATCTGAACCACACAACCTGAACTTGGGACGGTGAAAAGAATGAAATTGTGTATCATTATTTATGAATTACATTGGAAAGTAATTCAGTAAGTGATTCAATTAAGCAAATGACTAAAACAAGCAGAGAGGATGGAAAAGGACAAGAGTATGACCCATGCCTAAAGCCAGTAACCATGGCAGAGTGTGTGTATGTGTAGGGGGGGGGGGAAGAGTCGGCGTGTACCAACCTAAGACAAGGGACCACGGAAAACAGAATGGGTGGATAACAATGCAAATTTGTGCGCACAAAACAATATTCCGGACCCCCTGGGTACGTTCCTGTCTCTCTCGTTACACAAGAAGCTAGTCAAAAGTTGTCTCCATCTTCTAATTACATCATTATTTGCTTAGTCAAACCACCGACACTTCAGCATCTAGAGTAGTAGTCAACAGGAGATATTTTCTCGTTGTCGCATTACAGCGCGACAATGAGCTGCAGCAGCATTGAGAGGAAAACGAATGGAACAATTGAGCTGCAGCAGCATTAAGAGGAAAACGAATAAAATATAAGGTAAACTCAAATAGAAAAAGAAATTCAGATAACAAAAGCTTCTATTTTTTCTTTTGATCCATAATTCAATCTCCTCATCAAATAGTTACGTACTGTGTCGGCCAATTCACTTAATAATACGGCTTTGGTTGAAGTAAATGTTTTCATAATTAAATAACAAATGCTATAAATCTGAATCTGAAAACACCGTCCGATCACCGAAGGTAAGCAGCTTTGGGCGCATTCGGTACCTGGAAGGGTGACCACTTGGGAACACCGCGTGCAGTTGGCAAAAAATCTGCTGAGGGCCCGCCATCCTCACAGATCCCTCTATTATGGCGAATTTAACTAACAAACTCCTATCAGACCTTGTTTTGATGGCGAACTTGTATCATAAATAAAAAGAATCATTAATTTCTTTTATTTCAATTATCAGTAGCCTCACTTCAGAGCCTTTGATCTAGAATAAAAGACGTTAAGTTTCTTACTATCTTGTCACAAAGGAATTATTTTTCATTTAATAATTGTTTATTGCAGAGCTCCAAACATGCCAGGCATGCAGTATAGGAACTAACTACCCCAAATTTGCGGTTAGGAAAATAAGATCCCCCCTCCCACCACCCGAAATTTTAGGATGATTATGTAATAACAGATAAAAATTGAACTTATAAAAGTTAACTGTTCTGTGTATTAATTGTTTTAAAACCATTTATTATTATATTACGTGAAATTATATGTTTTATGGGAATTAAAATTATGCATCTATATCTATATTTTTTCAGCTCCACCAATTTTTAATAGTATTGCAAACCATTCTTCTGGTAAATATTCTGCTATGAATTCTTTTCTAAAAAATAAATATTCCCGCAAGCAGTTGCTCTCAAGCAGATTACGAGCCTGCCGGGCTATCGACTAAATCACCCGCCTCTCTCGCCGAAGAAACAATGGATATGCATATGTTGTATGTCAATAATAAAATTATTACCTTATATCTGAATATTTCAATATTTTTATTTTAACACAAATTGAAAAAAAGAATTTTTTTCCCGATAATTATTCATCTAATGGAGTTATTTTTAACATGAAAAAAGTCGTACCCTATGTACAGATGTCTTTCTACTGCGGTCTCGCCTTCCTCACAAATTTTGTCTATAGCGTATTATACTGACAGGTTCCTGTCAGACTTCTCTGAGAAGGAGTGTTTGAGAGATAATTTATTTTTATTTTCATTTCATTGCATAAACTGATTATTTTCCTAAGAAACCGATTTCAGTTTCGTGAATTGAAACAAATATTTGTTCTCAGTGAAAATTTTTAGAGTCCAAAAGCCATTTTACTGACTGCATCTTATCTCTAGAAACTACCCTTCAGATTGTCACTAGAACGCAACCAGTTGATGAGAATGTGACCTTCAGCTGCGGGAAACAATGGAGGTGAGTAGTCTAGTCCCATTATAGCGTATCCCCTTTGCGCAGTGCTTTCCCCTATGGCCACGTCCCTATGTCGTCACAGACCACGTCCACCTCCCCTATGACGTCACAGACCACGCCCACTTCCGGCCACGCCCCTATGGCGTAACGCGACGTAATCATTATGTAACAGGCCACCCCCCTATTAATAATTAATAATTCCTCCCCGTATTAAAAAAAACCCTGTCGCCATCTGTTGACAATGAAGAGTACTATTTTCGAAAAAAAACCTTATTTTAACTCTAATTTCCAATTTTTCTTTATTTCCCCATGGTTGACCTACATTTTAAGCCCTCTCTCCTTTTGCAGACCACCACCTGGTTGACCTATATTTTAAGCCCCCTCCTTCCCTCGGGACGGTTGATGCAGGCCTTAGAATAATGGCACAGAAAGGGCTGATACAAGTCCCAATTGTAAAAGCAGCTCCTCACATAAAATCAAAGCTGTATTCTTATTAAACCTCCCCTTAAAAATTTAATCGGTGACGTCCAATGCGTATTTTAGTACATCTCCTGTATTTAAAAACTCATCACAAACTTCTGTGGTTTCTATCCTTTTACAAGTCCACTCAACTCTTTTTGAATGGGAATGCCCAATGTAGGTCTCTAAATAAAACTTTCGTTTACAGAAAATCATCTCTCAAAGTTGTATTCTTATTACTTAAACACTCATCAAAACCTCGCATCCATTCTATTAAAAGTTACCTCTATTAAAACTTCACAAACTCCCGTCCATTTACAAGTTCCCTAAACAAGTTGTATATTCTCTGTATTTATTCCTTATAATTAAACACAAAATTCCCTCACCTTTATTAAAAAACATCCCATGGTTCAATCAGTTTTCTCTAGATGTGTTTCACCGAAAAAAAAAATCCTTCCATCGACAGTGTGATTCGATCTCGATAACATTGCCTTACAATAGACGTCTGCAGTGTAAAAAATTTCAAACTCGTTATCGGCATTCCTGAATTCGTACGTGGCACAATCGGAGGAGAGTGGAGCTGGGTTTCATCATGCACTAGGTGTCGACATCTCTTAAGCCCCTTACCGGTCAGGTAGCAAGTTTCAAAACATGATGCAATCGCCCGGGAGGTCGAGTGTCCAGCGCTCAATGCGATTGTTGGTGCTGATAAGGTTTCAAAATAGACGTTGTTGTTCTCTAAGGGTAGGTGATGTGTCAGAACAAGGTCAAAGTAACGTGGAGTGACCACCGAGTGACACGTATCAGAAGGTTGAGCACTGTATATATATATATACGGGGTCAAGTCAGCCCACGGACATTCCATTGCTAACTGTTCTACTGGGTTGTCAACGCCGATACCTGCTATCCATCCCGAGATGTCTACTGAGCAAGTCTCCTACGTTCCTGCTGCATCATCAACTACTGCTAGGTAAATAAAACTTTATTTAATGCTATGTTGTCCTTAAGGCACTCAACCACTTATTAACGTACATAGAGTTTTCTAACCTGTAAAGTCGTTTTATTCTAAATGTTAATTTTCAAACTTTAGTTACTTAGATTTTTTGCTCAGTCTAACAAAGTGTGAAGCATGCTGTCTTTTATTACAACATAACGGTTCAATATAGAGTTTTCTAACTTGTAAAGTCATTTTATTCTAAATGTTAATTTTCAAACTTTAGTTAAATAGTTACTTAGATTTTTTTTTTTTTTTTGATCATGCCTGTAAAGTGTGAGCTATGTTACCTTTTCTGTTCTAAGAAAAAAAAAACATGTAAATGTACTGCATATTCTGAGACGGAATTATCTCTCTATGTAGGGTCCCCACGGACAGGGATTGCTTCGAGGAGTTACTCGGAGCCATGCGTGTGTTGGATGAGGCATCCAAAAGACGTTTACAGCCTGAGACCGGAGTGTGAAGCGCGTTTGTCTGCAACACCATGCAGGGCAAGAATTGCGGCAGAGGATGAAGCTTTCCCTAACTCATCGCAAGCGTGCCGCCGCCGCCGCAGCAGCAGTAGTTGCTGAGATGGGAACTCCCTCCATCGTCCCGGCTGCTGATGCGATCCCTTCAACTGCTATCAGGTAAATGAAATTTTATTTAACGCTGTGCTGCCCTTAAGGCACTCAACCATTTATTAACGTACATAGAGTTTTCTAACCTGTAAAGTCATTTTATTCTAAATGACAATTTTCAAACTTTAGTTACTTAGGTTTTTGATCAGGCTAGTAAAAGTGTGAAGCATGTTGTCTTTTATCACAACATAACGGTTCAATATAATTTTTCTACCTAGTACAGTCATTTTATTCTAAATGTTAATTTTCAAAACTTTAGTTAAATATTAGATTTTTTGCTCAGGCTAGCAAACTGGGAGTCATGTTGTCTTTTATCACAACATAACGGTTCAATATAATTTTTCTACCTAGTAAAGTCATTTTATTCTAAATGTTAATTTTCAAAACTTTAGTTAAATATTAGATTTTTTGCTAAGGCTAGCAAACTGGGAGTCATGTTGTCTTTTATCACAACATACTGTTCAATATAGAGTTTTATATTTGTGTCTACCTAGTAAAGTCATTTTATTCTAAATGATAATTTTCAAACTTTACTTAGATTTTTGCTCAAGTTAGTAAAGTTCGAGCCATGTTGCCTTTTCTGTTCTACAATAAAAACATGTAAAGTACTGCATATTCTGAGACTGAATTATCTTTCTAGGTCTCACAATGTCACCGCAACAGATGCCGATTTGAGGCATTGGTAGACTCAGTCTGTGTACTGAGCGCAGTGGCCAAGAGACCTTTGCAGCCTGAGGAGCAGTCAAAACCTCCGAAGCGCATTTGTCGATTCCAGCAGGGTGGACGCGAATTTTGGCAGAGGACGACGAAGCTGTCATTAACAGCACGTTGCCGAGCTGCTGCATCTGCTGCTGCTGGAACCCCCTATGTCCCGGCATACCCCCTGGATGGATCACTTCCGGGTTCTTCAAGCGTTCGTGACGTCATCTCTACAGTGTCTGTTCCGAGTGCGAGTTCTCCAGTGCCTCATTACAACATCAATAACCTGAGGTGTTTTAATTCAAAGAAGTTCAAAACGCAATTCATCTCAAAGAGCATCCAACTCAGAGGGATGGAAAATATTGAAGCGCACGATTTCCTTCCGGTGCTACGCTCCCTGCAGGAGAAAATGCTAAGCGATGTGGTGCCCGAAGGCAATTATAGTCACGTGCGTCTGTGTTTCAGATCGCCAGACTTTTAAAAAACGCTGTGAATTTAAGTTTGATCTGGCATAATGAATTAACTGCTGAGCGATTCTTGGCTGCCCTGTGTGATTCAATCTGATGAATCTCTTGGAAGCCACAGCGAGCTGGAGTTCGATTTCATCTTTGCAAACATCGAGTGCCAAGTTAGTGGTTGCACAGGCCCTGAGACACATCATCTAGTCAGTGTTCAATGTTTTGTGAATAGCAAGAGAACGGTCTTAAGAATAGTGAACAGATTCCATCTGTGTGGCAAGAGCTCCGTTGTCGCACGGGAGCTCTGCTTAAAAAACAGAGGCCTACCCAACCGCTACGATAAAATCCGTGATCATCACCTTTGACTTCAACAGACGGAAGCAAGACCGCTTCATCTTGACGCTGGCGTTCCTGAGGGTCCCTATGGTCTTCCTGAAGTGCGCCTATTGCAGACACACCTGGTACAATTCCGCATTATTGTTTATTCCGCCGATGATGGATTTTTACCTATTTTTATCGGCTCCGAAGCCAAGGACAATCTGTACCTGCTGTACAACCAAGGACATTACGATGTCATAACAAAGCCAGCTGGATTTTTCGGAGGCAAAAAATTCTGCCCAAAGTGTTTGAAGTCGTATAATCACGGTCACGTGTGTAAGGGCACCTGTAATCGTTGCCTTTCAGATGACGTCATGCACACTGGGGGACCTCTGCTCTGTACAATGTGCTGCATGTATTTATGTGGCACAGAGTGCTTCCAAGCACACTTGCTGAAAACTTTCCAGTCGAGACATCGCTGCACCCATTGCTTGGATATTTATAATCCCAAAAAACGTTGCGTCTGCAAGAGTGAGAAACCAAAATTTGTGGAACCCTGAAAAATTACCCCTGTCGAGCAAAGTTACTTATACTTTGATGTGGAGACTGTACAACTTGACGACGGCCTTCTGAAACCCATCCTGTGTGTTGTAATGTACGTGCTGAACGACGACTGGGTCTATGTCTCGTTCCCGGATGTGTATACCTTTATGGACTGGCTTTTAGCCGAAGAACGTCCCAGGGTTCAGCGGTGCAAGGACGCTATTATTCTCGCCCACAATTTAAAAGGTTTCGATGGATCAATTGTGATCAGTTACCTTTACAGAAGATTTCTGAAGCCTGATCTTATTTTTGAGGGTTCAAAAATATTAGGTATCTTTTTACCTGGATTAAAAATAAGGTTTATAGACAGCTTGTCCTTCATCCAAGCTCCTCTTCGCTCCTTCAGCAAAACATTCAACCTGGAGGCAGTGAAAGGCTTTTTCCCTTCAAATTTTTGAAGGACAGGATTTAAATTACGTGGGTGATATTCCAGAACGTCATTATTTTCAACCTGAGGACATGGAGTCTTCAACCTTGATAGAGTTTAACGAGTGGTATGCGACCGCTAGTCTCGAACCCTGGGACTATCAACAGCAACTCCTGTTCTACTGTAAGGACGACACAGAGGTGCTATGCCATGGAGCGCAAGCTTTCCGTGAGGAGTTTCTAGACATCACAAGTGTGGATTCCTTCACACGGGTCCTCACAATTGCCGGTGTCTGCCTGCGTATTTTCAGGGGGAAGTTCCTACAGAAGAATACTCTAGGTGTGTGCCTTCCACAAGGATACTCTTGGGTTGACTTTACATGTTTTTGCAAGTAATGACAGACAGTCGTTAAAGGCCCTTGCCTTGTTGGATTACGAGGCCGCCAAGGACAACATCCAGATACAAACCGCACGTTCCCCCAAGGTGAGTACAAGGTTGCTCAGTACAAGTTTGGATGGTGTGTGTCATACCACACGCACCTACTACGAATTTTTAGAATGCTTCCATCATCACTGCTTGAAATGTTATTCCCCCAGTAAAATGGACACTCGAACTGGAAAGCTCTTTGATTTAATTAACATTCAAACCCTGGGCCCACTTGCAAAATTAAAAGTTTTGATGGATGGCTACACATGCAAGGTCATGTGGGAGCATGACTTTGACAGTTTACTACGCACGGAGAAGACCTTGGCCATCCTGTATAAAACCATCGAACCTATTAGAAGGATCGGCGCTCGAGATTATCTCAACGGGGGACGTGTGGAGGTATTCTCCATTTTCGCCTCAGTGGAGCAGGGATGTAGCCTTAACTATGTAGACTATAATAGTTTATATCCCTACGTGTACAAGAAGGCTCCTTTCGGGAAAGGACATCCCATACGGATCACAGGTGATTTCAACCCCGACCTGGACAGTTATTTCGGAATAGCTCGCACCACATTACTTCCACCCGACGATTTGTTTATACCTGTACTGTCATACCGAAGCAATGGTAAACTCCTCTTCCCCCTCTGCAGGACCTGCGCCAACGGACAACTGGCGCCCTCTTGCCCACATAACGTGAACCAGCGCACGCTGACCGGTTCCTGGTCAACATTTGAAGTTTATGTGGCCATGCGCGCTGGTAACAAGCTTATTAAATTCCATGACGTGTGGCATTTCAGAGAAGTGTTACAATATGATCCAGTAACGAAAAAAGGTGTTTACGCCGGTTATATTGACACTTTTCTCGGCCTGAAACAACGATACTCTGGCTTCCCTCCCAATGTCCAAACTGACCAGGACAAAGAAGAGTTCTGCGAAGCTTTTTTCCAAGCAGAAGGGGTACGGATCCAACCATTGGAGGTAGTTAAAAACAGTCTCAAAAGAACTCTCTCAAAGATATCGCTTAATTCCTCCTGGGGTAAATATGCCCAGAATATGGACCATACACAGACATCCATAGTGAGCTGTCCAGTGAAATATATGGACCTTTTAAACGATGCCTCTATCACTGTAACTGATATTGTGCCCATCAACGATCAGGCTGTTAGCGATGCACAAACATGTAGTGGACGCCACACCTGCAAACACACACAGCAGTTTAATTCTAGCTACCATGGTCACTAGCCATGCCCGACTCAAACTTTGAGTTTATTTCTAAACTGGGTCCACGTGCGTTGTATTCAGATACAGACTCGGTTATCTTCAGCACAAGACCCTCCGATAGCTATGTTCCAGCTCAGAATCCCTTTCTCGGTGGACTTGTCGACGAGATAACGACTAAATACAGAAGCGATATTCACATAACAGATTACGTCAGTGCCAGGGCAAAGAGTTACGCCCTCCGTCTCAGCAACAGTGATGAGATTCTGCGCTCCAAGGGAATATCTTTAACTAAGAAAAACCATGCAAAATATAATTTCCAGCTCTTAAAGTCCATGGTTTTGGAACAGTCACCATCCACTGAGACTTTCGATGTTCCTTTCCACCTGATTCGTAGTAAAGTGAATGCTACACTTATTAATAAACCCATGGTGAAACGGTTCAAAGCGAACTTAGATAAACGATATCTCCCCCCCGGCTCGACTGTATCTGTACCTTACGGGTACAATGATGTGTCACTTGACACCCTTATAGATATGATGGATATGTAATTATGATGTAGTTTCAAGTTATTTTTAACTATTTTGTAAATATTTTGTAAAAGTATTTTACAATGTTAATAACGTATTGTAGGAAGAGTATTTAATATTGCAGAAAAAGTATATTTAAATGTGTTTTTAAAAAAATGTGGAAATCGAGCATATTTAAGTATTTTTAAATGTGGTTATAAAATGTTAATGGCATTGCAGAAAAAGGTGCGAATTTAACATATTGCAGAAAAAGTATATTTAAATGTGTTTTCAAAATGTTAATAGCATATTCTGAAAAATATGTTGCTAGCTTGCACACTGTCAATCTAAGCCCCACAGCCAGGTATGCGAAGCTATCAGGATCGCAGCCTCATTTTCATTGGCTCTCCACTATGCGCTCTCTGCCTACACTAGCGATCCCTATGACACTTCCGGTTTTTGAGCCGGTCGCGCGTGTCAGCGATGCTCATATCTGCACTACGGAAGTCAGAGCTGCTCTCTGCACAGGCGCCATCTATCTCGTGGCTCACTTGCTGTATAGTAGAATTGTTAATATTGTGAAACGTTTGTAAATATCAGTACTGTTTTATTGAAGCTTCCACTATAATTTCCAAACTATTGTCTACATTGAAATATACTGTGCCATTTAGCTTAATAAACGTTTTTTAAAAACCAGTCTCTTTATTTTCCAAACTTCAAAACTATATTTATGTGAGTAAAAAGAGGGGTCAGTAAGATGTTTCTATGGATAACATTTATAAAACCAAAGAATGAACAAAAGGCGTATATCAGTTTTAATTTCTTTTATTGGATATCTTTTAATACATTGTTTTACATGGTTTTTAACACAAATATTAAAAATGTATTAAAAAAACCAAGTCTTCAAACATACAAGTCTTCAATACGCAGACCACTCAGATAATTTTCTTACGGCGGATGGGAACGGCAATGTCTTTTGGGGGGCGATCTTCCAATATATGATGTCTGGGAATGTTGACTTTTACTTCCTGTGGAGTTTCAAGCTGCTTTGTGAATAACAGGTAATTTTTGAAAGCAGTCAGATACTTTTCAGATTTATCGTCAGTATCACCAGACTCCAATATTTTTTTCATCTCCGAGTCCAAATCACACCCTTTTTTTCTTATGTTTTTCCTCTGCACAGCTTTCACAGAAATAATTTTTTTTAAAAATAACGAGACCAAAAGGGGCAGGGCAGCTGTTAGCAGTGGTATGATAAACCCTGAACCATGCTGTAGGAGACGTTTCTTGTGACGAACAGATGCACATTTGGACGCTAGGTTCCTTATGACAGTCTTGTGCTGGCGTAAATTCTTTAATACTCGATGAGAGACAGGTTGCCTTTTAAGAAATTGGAACACACTTCACATAGAGCATACATCTGGGGGTCGGAAATGTGTTTCATCAGAGCTGCACGCTGCTTTCTCCCTAGTTTCGGTAAGCACTGAAGGAATGGGCCTTGAGATTTAACTTTCATTTGAAACGTAAATTATTTTGGGCTCTTCTGATGGGAGAATCTTTGCACGGAGCCTTTTGCCATCCAACGTTCTGGGATGAAGGTCAACACATAAATAGCCACAGGTAGCCTGTGTAGCTAACCTATAAGCATCCATCAGGAGTTTAGATTGATGGGGGTACACTTGTCTCTCCAGGTGGGTTATTTGTGAAGCATCCCGACAGTTGTGAAATAAAACATGTAGTGAGCATTGAGTGATATAGTCCTCGAATGTCTTCCCTTTAAAAACAGATTTTATAAGATCAGGACAATGGTGATATTTTTATGATCCCCACGAATAAACAATTGTGATATGCATTCGCTGGATACAGACTGTTCCATCAAGTCATCCAGTACCAGAAGGGTAGGTCTGAGACCATCAAATTCCAGATCCATAGGTAGTCCTTCATAAAATTCCACCGTTTTCTTGAAGGGTTCAAAGGCAGGTTGCCACTCACCGTAGCAGTAAATGACACGTTGGGGTGGGGGTTCGAATACTTGAGTGGCTTCTTTGATGAGTTTCAGAGTGAAAGTCGTCTTTCCACACTGTGAAGGAGCAGCAATTATAATATTTGAAGGAGTGCGGAGAGCCATCGTACCACCATGCAGTCGTTAAAGTCTACTCGACACGTGTAATCACGATGCAATACTGTGGGAAGAGTCGAACCACACGCTCTTTTAAACAGGAAATACAGACAGTGAGCCCCGCAAGTGTCCCCCAGGGGGTCCTGCAGAGGTATCGAAGGATGTAAGACGTGACGTATGCCTAGTCGACTATAGTATTCTTGCATGGAGACATCGGGACTCGTCCCCAGAGGGTCAAAGTGATCCACGTGCATTCCTTGTAAACCGCTATCCAGTGGGTTCCAGGTAGGGAGGACAGATCGGTGTTGTAGATAAACAAGGCTTTTGACTGATTGATTCTGCAAGGTAGTCTGTCACGGGGGAACATTCCGAAACTTGTGGGTAACATCGAAAGGATGGATTCTAGTTATTAGGTATTCATGAGCTGTAGTCAAACAGGACTTTACGATCCAATGGGATTTCCAACAAATTCTGGTATTCAGCATTCAGGATCACAGTGACCGATGCGGGTAACGGTTTGGCAAACTTGAATTCGACTCTCACACTTCCACTCTTTATTAAAGAAAACACTTGATTGCATTCACGTTGCTCGGGGGTCAATTGGAATCCGAACAGTGTAAAACCTTCACCATAAGCTTTTCGCGGTAAGTTAATGCCACTATCGGATTTCCAGGCATCCACAGCTTCCAATAATCCTTGGTAACAGCGGAGATAGCGCCCATTCGAAAAGTCGGGGGGCGTAGGACTGGTGATCACTGTCAATGTGAAGACTGATGTAGTTTAAGTCGAAATGTTGGAAGTTGAAGGGATTTTTTTCGTACGATCCATTCAGGCTGGTACTTTCCAGCATACCCAGTACCAGACGTACAGGGAGCTGACCGAGAAATAAATGGTCACGGTTCACACTCGTCAGGCCCAAAGCAATGGAAAACATACGTAAATCCGTTCTTCGCAGAAGGTACTTGGCACTCTCCGAACCCAGCAGGCAAGCGTGTGCAAGGATGACACCGGTAGTGGGTTTGACTTTACGCACGAAAAATTCAGCTTCGTGAATCTGTACTTTGTAAGAGGGGTCCGCTTCGCCTGTCACGAGGTAGAATTCGGGCTTGGATCTTAACAAACGCAGTCTCAGTTCGACTTGATTGAGTAGGTAACGATCTTGATTAAACAGGTCGGCATGGATCCACGATATGAATTCAATACCTGTTGGTTTGACGTACCCCTTGCATTGATTCCATCCCTCGTTCTCCCGACTGGTCAGTTCCATTTTATCAGGGGTGTCGAGGTACCATAATGATGTACCGAGCTGACTTCACGTGGCGTCGGTGCCGTAATTCAATAGAGTCTGCAGGTACGCCCTGTAGGGGTACAGGGTGTGAGAAGCACTCACGAGGTGATCGTTGAGGAAGATGTCTACCTGGCTGAAGCGGGCGTGGAAGAAATGGTTGCAGGGAGCAATCACTTCCGACGGTGGTGTATCATCAGATTTTACAATTTCCAAAACGAGGCGTAGGTGACATCGGGATAGATCAATGTAATCGTCCGTTCCCTTCACGATGAATTCAAGTGGTGCATTACCTTCCAGGGAAGCCACAGGTAAATAATTAACATAGCAGCCTCTTTCTAATTGCGAGACAGTGGGAGGGACCAGAAACAAGTCTAGTTCTGAATTGGCACAATCGCCAGAATCAGCGTAAATTTTCTGAATGCTCATGATGAAAACACGTCCTGCACAGTATAGAGTCTCCTCACTTTATGAACCTTGGGATGGTGACGGCGACGTTTTATTCCTTTCCCTCCCTGCAGCTTAGAACTGACACGTTGCAAGAGATCTGTGCCTGCTTCACGGAGCCCACTTTGGCTGCAGATTTGAAGTTTTGCCCCTCGGACATCTCTGAAACGAACCGTAGCCCACCCTTACGCAGGGTAGCCAATGCAGGTCGTACGAGAGGGCTGATGAAACGTCCGATAGTTGCAAAGATGCTTCCTAGTCCATTGCCTCTCTGATAACGAGGACCACGGAACACACCCTTCCCCATTTGGCTCTTGTAGTAGCTCACGTAGGCGTCTGCAGAAGGGGGAACGAATTTAACCCTCATGGCAGAAATGTAACTTGACTAAAACTTTACCGAATTTAAAATGCAGAGGTTCCCCTGTATCGGTACGAAGGAAGATTCTCATACTCTCGAAACTGTTCCTCGCAAGAGGGTAGTAATCAGGTTGTTGATACACTGTGACAATGGCTTCGTTATTACTGGTTCTGACAGCAGGGTTCACAACACGCAACAGTTCACCATGAGTATCACCAAACAACTGAGGCGCGATCAGGTCTGAATACAAATAAATACCATACATTCTTCTGTTCATATCGATGGGATAGATCAATGTAATCATCCGTTCCCTTCACGACCCAGGGTTTTATTCAGTGGCATATCTAATTTAGCAATTCCTAGCATGTCACCTAATCCGGGGTTCGATCGAGGAAATTTAATGTAATGCGACTTGTCTGCGTCCATCAACATTGTGTGATAGGCCTGTTGCTTGAAACGGTAAGCTTTTCTCAGCCTGTAGGGTAGCATCTGGTTCATTGCATCGAATAATGATTCGGCAGTTTCGTATCGCCCGTGGGGCACCTTTCGTTCTTGGAAACTACCTGGGGGATCATGTAGAAATAACACTCGTCATCTATATCGAATGTTGGCGTATTGCAAAGTTTGCTGGCAAATCGTTGGTGGAAGGGTTTGTCAACTTCTCCCTCGCCGATACACAGAAGTTTGCCGAAATTCGTTTTAGGGTACATCAAACCGTATCCCTCACATGGTTTGAATACCCAGTAACCACTGTTATAGGACACTATTATTTCTTTGGGGAGCTGAGTGGAGAGGAGAGCAACAGTTCCATTGGAGTTATTTTGCCCGGTTTAAGTTTGATTTTCCTGTATTCTTCAGGGGAAGCAGGAGCGTAATATTCATACGTGTCATTAGAACCATCCACATTGTACCAGCTCACAGGTAAGTGAACTTCTGCTAGTCCCACTTTCCATTTTCCGCTCAGTCTTAGGGGTTGTGCCAGACAGACCGTGAAATCGGTCTGTGAATTGTTTGGGTAAATATTCTGACTAGCCGTGGAGGGTAGGGCCAGGTAGAAATTATCAATTTTTTGGGAATCCACGAAGGTTTGTGATAACCGCGAAATTTGACCAGTGCCTTGTGACCTTTACGCTCGATTATTTTCTCAACAGTGTAAAGTTCGGGTTCGGTCACTTTTTGAAGTTCCGATTTATAGAATGTGCCCTTCAACCCTTCTTCCTCGGAATCCCGTATGACGCATACAGGGGGCTGATGTTGTAACACCTTGTCGACTATAAATATTTCTTCTGTCCACAATGCGTACCTGCCTTCTTGAAGGGTGTTTTTACACTGGCTAGACGAACCGTGTCCCCTACTTTAAATGCCGGTTTTTCTTTTACTATGGCCGGATTGCGATAGAGTCGAACCCACACAGTGTCTTCATTGTGTAAGGTCACATCCTTGGGAGCCATATCGTGTGCGCTGTGAACCGTGGCATTGTATCCTCGTACAACACGCGGCAGGACATCCAGGTAGTGGTAGGAGTTATTGTGCGTAAAATATCTCCCCAGTCTCTCACGTAGGGTGCGATTCCATCTCTCCACCAAAGCTGCTTTTTTGTTGGAGTAGGTGACAAAGAACTGAATACCTTTCTTTTTCAGGAATTTCTGGAACACTCTGTTGGTAAATTCCGTACCCTGATCGGTATTTCAATTCATTGGGGATCGACCCTTGGAAAGGATTTTTTTGAAAGCCATCACCATTTCTTTCCCTGTTTAGCCTTCATGGCTACCGCCCACTCGTACCTCGAGAACACATCGATGACTGTTAATATGTAGCGATAACTGTCATTGAATCGAGTTAGATTTTTCACGACCATGAGATCGGCTTGCCATTGTTCATCTAACCCTGTGACGTAAACTTTGTTACGGGGGAACTTTCTGCGAACAGGTTTATGTAGCGTGTAGGCAGGTTGCTTTTCTAACCATTCACGGACGAGTTTCTGTGGTAGCCCCGTATTCTGAGCTAGCTTTTTTACACTACTGAATCCTCTTTCGGGGTCGAAATAATGGGTCTCCAAAGTTTTGTTTTCTGTCGCACCCAGACGTCGTACCCCACCAGGTTTTGCCATTGATGTAGCGAAAGTGTAACACCTGTCACTGTAGGGACGTCTCCTATAAACTATCTAATGTGCACTGTTAAATTACACACGCGAATTTTGTATTCACCGTCTAAGGCTTTTGACTCCCCACACTGAATATTTTTACTAGGAGCTACAAGTTCTAATACAAGCACTGCTATCGTTAACACTGTCACAATTACACTACCCACACTAACTAACACCTTCTTTCTCCTATTCATAGAAAGACTAAAATGACATAGGATGAAAAGACAGACACATTATATAAGGTTACAATTATTTATTTAATTTATACATTTCATTTTTTGCCTCGTCGACAATAGTATTATATTTTAGAGTACACACAAATCCAGAATCTACAAAATTCAACAGACCTCGTTTCCAGGCCGTATCCACAAATATCTGTGCCAAGGCGTTAATGTCCAAGTCACCAGACCACCCTAGGATGGTCGGTACTCTTTCTTCGGGTTGTAGTCCATCTAAAGGTATCATGTGCATACGTTCTTGCTGAAAAATATACACCAACAGCTGATGTACACACTCGGGGGTGCCGAAAATAGGTTCCAACAGGAAAGGTCGAACTGATTCGCAATGTTCTATAATGGCACTGCGGAGATGGTGATCTTTGGGAGTTAGGTGACACGTTTCGCACGACCGGCATCACTTCGTCTACGTGAATAGCCAGTGTAAACCACTGCGACGCCTTCAGAGTTATACTGCGACTCACAACGCGAAACTGTAGAGTTCTTTGGTCGGCTGATTCTTTGATGAACTCGACACAGCGTTCGCCACCTTCATTGCGGAACATGAACACACGTACACCGGGCATCAGGTGCCACGTCTGCTGATCCGGATCGATTTTCACTTTGTCCTCGATGTGGGGCACCATAGCACACAAAATCTCCCATTCAGGTATGGAGAAGGTAACCTTCACAGGTGTAGAGTAGATGAGTTCACCATTTTCATATTTCTTGTAGCGACGTACGTGCACAGAAAACTTATTTTCGAACAACGAAGGCACGACGTAAACATCTTCACTGACACACCACGCATCTGGATTGCTAGCGTGCATCGTGAACAATGACGCACCTGAGGGCTGGCCCCTATTTAACGAGAGAAAGCAGCCACCTAGGACAACCAATCAGGACCCGTAGTTTTATCAGGAAATATAATAAGCCAATAGGAGATGGTTGGACTTTGTGATTGAGGATTGCATCATCCCTTTCTGTGCGAGGTTGCCACCCCTGCAATTATTCTGACTTGCATCACCCGATAGTTCCTACCCATGTAATTTTTCTGAGTCTTGCATCAGCCAGTCTGTGGGAAGGAGGGGGCTTAAAATGCAGGTAGGGCTTAAATATAAGACAACCAGGGGGTGGTCTGCAAAAGGAGGGAGGGCTTAAAATATAGGTCAACCATGGGGAAATAAAGAAAAATCGGAAATTAGCGTTAAAATAAGGGTTTTTTCGAAAATAGTACTCTTCATTGTCAATAGATGGCGCCAGGGGTTTTTTTTAATAAGGGGGAAGAATTATTAATTATTAATAAGGGGGTGGCCTGTTACGTAATGATTACGTCATGTTATGTCATAGGGGGTGTGACCGGAAGTGGGGTGTGACGTCATAGGGGCGTGGCCTGTGACGTCATAGGGGAAAGCACTGTGCAAAGAGGGTACGCTATAATGTGACTACACTACTGAGGTGCGACTTTGGCTGGCACTGTGCATGGAGCATATATGTGCTTTGTTATTATTCTCATGCTTTGTAATTATCCTCACCCATAAAAGAACTTAGGTTCAGCATCCCTGACCCATAAAAGAACTTAGGTTCAACATCCTTCACCCATAAAAGAACTTAGGTTCAGAAACCCACTAAAAAAATTTTGATTCATTACCCCCACTAAAAAAAATTTGATTCATTAACCCACTAAAAAAATTTGGGTTCAGCAACCTCCTAAAAATAATCCTTTGTGGGGCCATTCCAAACATTACGATTATTGCTGATTGTACAACTGCCTTTGTTAATTTTTTTCTGTGCGTTTACAACTTCCAAGGGAAAATGACACTAATTCATTAAACTTAAATAGGAATCATAACTAAACTGTACTAGTTTAAGCTTTCTAATGTTTGGATATTTACTTAAATATCCGGGTTGATATTATTATGCTTAAATATCCTGGCTTTTATTACTTACTTAAATATCCTGGCTTTTATTACTTACTTAAATATCCTGGTATTTTATTTAAATATCCTGATTTTTATTAAGTGAAATCTGGACACCCTAGGTATAACAGAATATTAGTTACTCACACTATAATTGATTAAGATATACAGTATATTTCAGTGGGACCATTATTATGTGATTTAGAAATTGCATTTTCGTAAAACCCTTTCTCTCCATTTGCACCATCTTCAACAAATATGTAATAAACTGTAATCATCATCATCCTCAATCAGCCATGGGGTACGGAGGTCCAACCAGAACGTGCAATTTAGTTCTCCAAGCATATCTGTCCTGAGCTACAGCTGTTGCATCTGGCCACAACACAACAATTCTAATAAGGTCCTGTTTGAAATTATCTGCTCACCGCATCCTAGTCTCACCCTCTTTCTGAGCCCTTTAGTCACACTGTTCGTAACCTTATTCACCAATCTATAATTATCCATACGGGCAACATAGACAAACCAACGGTGTCTCTCTCTGCACAATATGCTGCTTAAAGTAACTTGCCGACTCCTTTTCCTAACCTCATCATTAGTTACAAAGCTAAACCTCCTAATGCCCAAAATACTGCGAAAGCATCTAGTTTCTTGTTATTTTGTTTACAAAGCGTCCACGGTTACTACCATAATTAACCCTAGAAAGAACCAAACTATTATACAATCTAATTTTAGTCTTTAGATGTATATGCCTATTTCTCCACAATTTCCATAGATTCTTAAAAGTCCCGACAACATTCCCAATTCGTCTGTTTATCTCATGCCGCACATCACCAATATCTGTTACATAGCTCCCAAGATAATTAAACTGATACCTGCTCAAGACTGCAACCATTCAGAATAACTACATCACAGCCTGCCTGGCCAATTTTCATCACTTTAGTTTTCTCTCTGTTTATAACCAAACCAACTCTACTACCAGTTTCATCAACAGCTCGAATGAAAGAGTTAATCTCATCAACATCATTTACCTAAAGGGCTAAATCATCAGCATAATCTAAATCGGAAACGTTCGCATCTCTAGACCAGTTAAGGCCAAAATCTTTTCCTTGCAGTGAATTTCACAAAACCTAATCAATAACCAAACTAAAAAGAAAAGGAGACAAAATTCACCCTTGTCCAACACCAGAAGTAATGCTAAACCAATTCCTACAAGCCTTACCAACTCTCACACACGACTCAGTGTTATTATAGAGAGCTTTCATTAAGTTAACTAACTTACCATATGATCTCACAATCAACCACAAATTATGACGATCAACAGAGTCGAAAGCCTTTTTGAAATCAACAAAGCTAGCAACCAAAGGTTTCTGAAACTCTAAGCATTTCTCAAGAATCTGCCTAAGTGAAAATATCTGACCTACACATCCCCTACCACTTCTGAATCCACATTGGTCTTTATGCAATTGCTTGTCAACCAGATTCTTCGTTCTATTGAATACAATCATGCAAAGAACTTTACCTGGAACAGAGAGTAGGCTGATACCCCTATAGTTATCACAAGAACTACGATCACCTTTTTTGAAGATAGGGAAATGATAGCTCTGATAAAATCCTAAGGAAACATGCCTTTATCATAAAAAACAAAAAAATAAATATATAAATACCCCATCAAGCAGCTGCTTGCCACAGAGGTCTGACAGGAGCCTGTCAGTTTATATGGCATAGTAGAAGGTCTGAGAGGATGGCAGGACCTCAGCAGAAAAACAACACAAAGTCATGCCTTACCCAGGGCTCGAACCCAGGTCCCTTAGATCAGTAGCGAAGCACTGTAACCACTCGGCAGACTGTTATAGGTGCCTATTCGTGGGGAGGGTGCTAAAGCATTTCCCCTAAAAAATCTTTGAAAGCTCAATATTGAAAAATAATAAAATTATTTATAGGCACAGTTCATTGTTTTGGGAAAAACTCTGTGTTATTTGAAAGTGCGTATGAAAGAAAACAAAGAAGTTGCAGCTTGTCAGCTGGGGCGGCGTTGTTCCACGGGTTGCACTTTTTAGGGGCGGCAAATTTGCATGCAAATTAATGACCATAGCTGTAGTAAGATTAAACAGAATGAGTATGACCTATTTTTAGAGAAAATTTTCAGTCTGTTAAAAAAACACATTAAAATTAATTAAACTTTCATGTCTAAGATGAGCTCTGGAAAAAGGGGCGGCAGAGTCCAAGCAAGAGAATTGATTTCCATTTCAATAGAAAGTTTTCCCATCCCCATTTGATTAGAGGATTTGAAAAACGTTCTTGAAATACATGTGAAATATGCACGATTTTAATAATATTTTGCTTCCATCAGACTTACATTTTGAAGGGGAGGCATGCCCCCTACACTCGACCCTGATTGATCACAATGTCAATTGTTTTCCCCAAACCCTTCAGTTCAATATTTTACTACCACAAGGCAGGACATAACTCGATTTGGAATATCAAACAGACAAGCATTATACATGTAACTGATATCCGTAAGCAATGACCGAAACTGCTTTTATATATAAGCAATCAAATTTCCATTTTAGTCATAATTTTTAATATCTTCAAGACGTTGCAATCCAAATTATGTGTAGAAACAAATCGTTTGAGAAAGATGCACTTGAGTATTAAAAAGTTCAAAGTTTAAATACTGGAAATTCTACCTCAGTTGCATTTTAATTCGAAGTACCAAATTTATTACTTTTCCACTAATCTTTGCTCCTTATTAGTTTTTGTGGAAGGCATGGGGATTACCAAGGGAACTGTTTCATAATGCCATTCAAAGACGCAGGTCGCTTGGGTATTAAATTTATTTTTTGAAGTTTTGCAATTATCAGTAAGAGTATTAAACCTTCTTAGCCACTGCACTCCTAAATGCATTATCTGAGCAATAACTAACATTTTACCATTTAGTCTTTTGTGCATTATGCTTCATTCGGATCTATAATAACTAATAATTTCGGAAACTGGCTTTAATGCTGTTTTTCGTAAAGATCAGTGCAAATGTACATTAAAAAAATCACGATGTATTTAAAGGTAAAAGTGCTACTTTTTAAAAAGTACACGATTATTTACTTCTCATAAAGTTTAATCTAAACACTATTTTAGTTTAAAATAGTATTAAGAAGAAAGGTTAACCAAGCGAAGTACAAAGAAAGGAACGAAAGAACAGACGATAATGTAAATCCTTTATCTCAGCTGTCCCCCGCTGGCCATGGGGAGCTCCGGGTGACGTTAAGGTAATATTATTTCCTCGTTCGTGGTTGGGCGCATGGGCAGCGGCCTGAAGTAGGCTGCCCAAAAGTGCATGATTTTCCCACATGGTGATGTAACTTTTGGAAGTTTTCCAATGTGCACTAGCTTCGAATATTATCAGTGAGAGGTCAATAACTATACAAACTGTCGAAATATATTTACCTTTTTTAAACAGAATTCGGCCCTTTCAATACCTAAAATATTTGATCTCTTGTCCGTAATTTTGCAATTTTTTTTTTCTTCTTCCACCCCGTGTTGAATTAATATTCTTTGTCTTTATCTGTAGCAGTATGCGATTTAGATTCAATAATACTTTTTTTTACCCTGTTTGTACATTTGTTTGATTAAACATTTTAATTCGCTCTTTTACTAACCTTGTAGCTACCCAGGGACTTGTCTGTGCTTCCCCCAAATTCCTTCTGTGATATCCTCTCTGCCAGCCCATATTGCATTATAACAATTGTGCTTCTATCATAAAACCCGAGTTCAAGACAGCTAATAGTTCTGCAATTCAAGAATGCGTTGTACAGTCGCTGAAAAAAATATCCGAACACTATGGTTGATTACAGAATTCAGGAAAAATATGTAGCAACGATATTTTTAGAAATTAGTGATCTGACAACCTTCGTGTACTGTACACGAAGGTTGCCAGATCACTAATTTCTAAATAAAATAGTTGTCAGATATTTTTTCTGAATTCTGTAATCAACCATAGTGTTCGGATATTTTTTGTGCGACTGTACTTCAACGGAAGAGATCCTAGTATGTACCCAACCCTGAGATACATTGAGGAAGAGAAAAGGCTACATTTTAATGAATGAAATATATATTTATTTCAAAATATCGTATTGTACAACACTATTACACTTAATAAGTTGTCGGTGTCGGTTCGTTGAGGTATCCGCTTGCTTCAAATGTGGAAAATACAGAAGATTCACATGAAATTGAGTGTTGAAACAAATGTACGCAGGGTTAGGTCGAGAGATGGATTCAGAAATGTTTGGCATCAGGACTCGAGAGGATCTCTTCAAAGATGTAGAAAAGGCTTCCTCTGCTTTATTTTCTAGCTTCATTGCGAATTCATTGTTGCCAATGGAATAACGGTCCAAGTCACAAGACTCCAATGCTCAGAAAAGAATATTGAAATGGAAGAATTATATTGAAATTAATTATATGCTTATAATTTACTAAACTATGTTAGTTATTATTATGGTTATGAAAACAAAGACTATTGAAATACTTTGCTTATTACAGTTTATGCATAAATCCCTGGATAGAAAAAATGAGAAAAGTTTTATGATAACAGTGGGAACGAAGAAAAGTCTATTATGTCGCGTATGCCTCAGCTTTGGAGTATGTTGAAGTACGTTAAGTGATTTGATGTGGAAGCGTAATAGACGTGATCAATAAAATTGAAAGCGAGGTTTATAGTTATAGAGAAAACTACAAACAAGGAAATTACCATTAAAAAACTTGCATCAAAGAATGAAAAGTGACAATGTATAGCTGTTGTAGTACTTTTAGTGTAAAAAGAATATTTACTCTACGATAAACGACTTTGCATCGTGATATTGCTTTTAACGGGTGGTGTCTTCAAAGACGTAAAGAGAATCCATTGTATATGGGTTTTGTTTTGAAATATATTATTTTCTTGTTTACACATCGATAATTTGATGTTTAAATCGGAGATAACCTTTATATTCATTGCAAACACATATTATATATAATATTGTTACGACAGATGAACGTGCTGCAATGAGTTTGTGATGGGCGTGTCATGAACTTGTGTGTGCATGAATAATAATTAACCAACGAATTAGAACATAGAACCGATCTGAAATATAAGAAAGATAGAAGTGTTGTTGAAGTTGTGAGATCCAAAAGGAGGCATAATTAAGAGTCTCTACACGATAGTTTAACGAATAAATGTTTTTATTAAGTGTGTGCGCTGGAGATTGACTACTTTACTGGTATGGATTATATTGCTAAGCTGGTGTATAAAAAGAAAAAATATTGTCGTTTTGTGCATGGTGATCAACGTATGAAAAAAATTAGTTCTGAAAAACCAGCACGCTTAGTCGCAGTTTCGTGCATTGTTATTTAATTATTTAATAGATTCTTCTAAAAGCTTATCTTTATATTAATATAGAGTTTGAAACCGGTTGACTTCGTTTATAAATTATTTTATCCTTACTTTTGTAATAAATTGCATTGTATGTAATTTTAATCGACCAATTTTTACTTTAATCCACGCTCTGTGCTCATCCATTTTAAATTCCAATAATAATAATAAAAAAATAACATATTAAAAATAATTATATAATTACATATAATATATAGATATACTTTTATTGAAACATGTATAACATTTATTTGAGGTTTGCATGCTACTACAGTGTCAATTAATAGCTACCGGTCAAATGATTATAAGACTTCCGTAAAGTAAATATTCGGTTCAATTAACAAATATCTTCTCTCTTCAACTAAACAAAATCTCCGGAAATGATTTCTGATTATAATCAGAAATTAAACAAGACTAGATGCAATTACAACATGAAGAAACTTCTCTTTCTAATGTTTAGCCTCCTGCTTATTATTTTTATGCGATGACACCAATTGAATAATATTCACTTTAATGAATAAATTCTGCCTTATTCAAGACACTCATAGACAAAGGTTGCGTGGTTTCATTGCAGCCATGTCATTCATTTTGAATTATAATGCATAAAAAAACCTCAAGCAGCTCTTTCCACAGAGGAACTTTTAATTCAAAATACTAGAAGTTTGTAAGAATGAAGGGACCATAGCAGAAAGACAGCACAAAAATCCATTCCTTTCTTCGGGGCTCGAACATAGATCATTTTGATCAGAAACCAAGTGAGCTAGCCACGAGACGGCCTCATAATGAATATATATTTTTTAATATCTGTATCTTATAATGTTGATGCATAGTTATAATATCTGAATCTTATAATGTTGATGCATAGCTATAATATCTGTATATTATAACGTCAATGCCTAGTTTCCATACCTGAATCATTAAAGCTATTAATCAAAGGGTGGAATCAGCAAATGCGAATTTTAATCTGTTAATGTGTAACTGAAGGTCACTGGTTCAATAAGTGACTACGTTCAGCCTCTCGGACGAACAGCAATCACCCTCAACAGCAGACAGAGGACGCGTGCAGTCATTATAGCGCACACCGGAATAATTAGGTTATCACTATTCATTGGCTTTTAAGTGTGTTGTTGTGTACCTAGTGGAAAGTGTTAAAGCTGTTAATCTAAGAATGAAATCAGACAAATACGTATTTTAATCTGTTAATATGTATCATGAGGTCACTGGTTGAATAGGTGACTGCGTTCAGCCCTTTGGACGAACAGCAATCATCCTCAAAAGAAGATATAGAACGCGTGAAGCCATTATAGCTCACAGCTGAAAAATTAAGTTATCCCTTTTGATTGGCATTTAAATGAGTTGTTGTGTACCTAGTGAAAAAAGTTAAAGTTGTTAATTAAAGTCTGAAATCAGACAAATGCGTATTTTGATCTGTTAATATATATCTGGGGTTCATCTGTTAATTTATATCTTCTGGTTTTGATCTGTTAATATATATCTGGGGTTCAGCCCTTTGGACGAACAGCAATCATCCTCAAAAGAGATATAGAACGCGTGCAGCCATTACACCACACAGCGGAATAATTAAGTTATCCTTTTTGATTGTCGTTAAAGTGTGTTGTTGTATATCTAGTGGAAAGAGTTAAAGCTCTTATTCAAACGGTGAAATCAGACAAATTATTATTTTAATCTGTTAACGTGTATCTGAGGGTCACCGGGGGGCGGGGGTGGCTCAGTCGGTAGCGCGCCAGGCTCGTAATCTGTAGTTCCCAGGTTCGAGTCCCAGCTGGGTCAGCGTTGAGATTTATCGCCGCAAAAATTCCCCGCTCTGCCCACGGTCAGTAGGGGACACCGATGGGCTTGGAAAGGTCGCCGTCCGTCGGATGGGACGTTAAGCCGTGGCCCCGAGTGTGGGAGAGCCATACCCTGTGCACGTTAAAGAACACGCTGGATGGCCTTGACGGGAGGCTACCATCTGTCTCCCAACAGTTGTTCCAGTGGGTCCCCTCCCCCAACCTTCTCTGAGCCTTCGGGGTCAATGTGACCTGGCCATTTAGCCCATGGTGTGCAAAAAAGTGCCGCTCAGAGGTAAAACAATCCAAAACAACTTAGGGTCACCGGTTGAATAGGTACTGCATTCAGCCCTTTGGACGAACAGCAATCACCCTCAAAAGAAGATACAGAACGCGTGCAGCCGTTATAGCGCATAGCGGAATCATTAATTTATCCCTATTCATTGGCGTTTAAGTGTGTTGTTGTGTACCTAGTGGAAAGGGCTAAAGTAGGTAATCAAAGTGTGAAATCAGACAAATACCTATTTTAATCTGTTAATGTGTATCTGAGGGTCACTGGTTGAATAGGTGACTACGTTCAGCCCTTTGGACGAACAGCAATCACCCTCAACAGAAGATGTAGAACGCGTGCAGCCGTTATAGCGCACAGCGGAATCATTAATTTATCCCTATTCATTGGCGTTTAAGTGTGTTGTTGTATACCTAGTGGAAACGGTTAAAGTAGGTAATCAAAGTGTGAAATAAGACAAATACCTATTTTAATCTATTAATGTGTATCTGAGGGTCACTGGTTGAATAGGCGACTGCGTTCAGTCCTTTGGACGAACAGCAATCGCCATCAACAGAAGATATAGAACGCGTGCAGCCGTTATAGCGCACAGCGGAATCATTAACTTATCCCTATTCATTGGCGTTTAAGTGTGTTGTTGTGTACTAGTGGAAAGGGTTAAAGCAGATAACCAAAGAGTGAAATCAGACAAATACGTATTTTAATCTATTAATCTGTATCTGAGGGTTACTGGTTGAATAGGTGACTGCATTCAGCCATTTGGACGAACAGCTATCGCCATCAACAGAAGATATAAAACGGGTGTAGCCATTATAGCACACAGCGGAATCATTAATTTATCACTATTCATTGGAGTTTAAGTGTGTTGTTGTGTACCTAGTGGAAAGGGTTAAAGTAGGTAATCAAAGTGTGAAATCAGACAAATACTTATTTTAATCTGTTAATCTGTATCTGAGGGTCACTGGATGAATAGGTGACTGCGTTCAGCCCTTTGGACGAACAGCAATCACCCTCAACAGAAGATATAGAACACGTGCAGCCGTTATAGCGCACAGCGGAATCATTAATTTATCCCTATTCATTGGCGTTTAAGTGTGTTGTTGTGTACCTAGTGGAAAGGGTTAAAGCAGGTAATCACAGTGTGAAATCAGACAAATACCTATTTTAATCTATTAATGTGTATCTGAGGGTCACTGGTTGAATAGGTGACTGCGTTCAGCCCTTTGGACGAACAGCAATCCCCATCAACAGAAGATATAGAACGCGTGCAGCCATTATAGCACACAGCGGAATCATTAATTTATCCCTATTCATTGGCGTTTAAGTGTGTTGTTGTGTACCTAGTGGAAAGGGTTAAAGCGGGTATTCAATGAGTGAAATCAGACAAATACGTATTTTAATCTATTAATGTGTATCTGAGGGTTACTGGTTGAATAGGTGACTGCGTTCAGCCCTTTGGACGAACAGCTATCGCCATCAACAGAAGATATACAACGCGTGTAGCCATTATAGCACACAGCGGAATCATTAATTTATCACTATTCATTGGAGTTTAAGTGTGTGGTTGTGTACCTAGTGGAAAGGGTTAAAGCATGTAAAGTGTGAAATCAGACAAATACGTATTTTAATCTGTTAATGTGTATCTGAGGGTCACTGGTTGAATAGGTGACTGCGTTCAGCCCTTTGGACGAACAGCAATCACCATCAACAGAAGATATAGAACTCGTGCAACCATTATAGCACACAGCGGAATCATTAATTTATCCCTATTCATTGGCGTTTAAGTGTTTTTGTGTATCTAGTGGAAAGGGTTAAAGCAGGTAATCAAAGTGTGAAATCAGACAAATACGTATTTTAATCCGTTAATGTGTGTCTGAGGGTCACTGGTTCAATAGGTGACTGCATTCATCGCTTTGGACGAACAGCAATCACCATCAACAGAAGATATAGAACGCGTGCAGCCATTATAGCGCACAGCGGAGTCATTAATTTATCCAATTCTTTGGTGTTAAGTGTGTTGTTGTGTACCTAGTGGAAAGGGTTAAATCAGGTAATCAAAGTGTGAAATAAGACAAATACGTATTTTAATCTATTAATGTGTATCTGAGGGACACTGTTTGAATAGGTGACTGCGTTCAGCCCTTTGCAAGAACAGCAATCGCCATCAACAGAAGATATAGAACGCGTGTAGCCATTATAGCACACAGCGGAATGATTAATTTATCACTATTCATTGGAGTTTAAGTGTGTTGTTGTGTACCTAGTGGAAAGTGTTAAAGCATGTAAAGTGTGAAATCAGACAAATACGTATTTTAATCTGTTAATGTGTATCTGAGGGTCACTGGTTGAATAGGTGACTGCGTTCAGCATTTTGGACGAACAGCAATCACCCTCAACAGAAGATATAGAACGCGTGCAGCCATTATAGCGCACAGCAGAATCATTAATTTATTCCTATTCATTGGCGTTTAAGTGTGTTGTGTACCTAGTGGAAAGGGTTAAAGCAGGTAAAGTGTGAAATCAGACAAATACGTATTTTAATCTATTAATGTGTATCTGAGGGTCACTGGTTGAATAGGTGACTGCTTTCAGCATTTTGGACGAACAGCAATCACCATCAACAGAAGATATAGAACGCGTACAACCATTATAGCGCACAGCGGAATCATTAATTTATCCCTATTCATTGGCGTTTAAGTGTGTTGCTGTGTACCTAGTGGAAAGGGTTAAAGCAGGTAATTAAAGTGTGAAATCAGACAAATACGTATTTTAATCTGTTAATGTGTATCTGAGGGTCACTCGTTAAATAGGTGACTGCGTTCAGCCCTTTGGACGAACAGCAATCACCCTCAACAAAAGATATCGAACGCGTGCAGCCATTATAGCGCACAGCGGAATCATTAATTTATCCCTATTCATTGGCGTTTAAATGTGTTGTTGTGTACCTAGTGGAAAGGGTTAACGCAGATAATCAAAGTGTGAAATCAGAAAAATACCTATTTTAAACTATTAATGTGTATCTGAGGGTCATTGGTTGAATCGGTGACTGCGTTCAGCCCTTTGGACGAACAGCAATCGCCATCAAAAGAAGATATAGAACGCATGCAACCATTATAGCACACAGCGCAATGATTAATTTATCACTATTCATTGGAGTTTAAGTGTGTTGTTGTGTACGTAGTGGAAAGGGGTAAAGCAAGTAAAGTATGAAATCAGACAAATACGTATTTTAATCTATTAATGTGTATCTGAGGGTCACTGGTTGAATAGGTGACTGCGTTCAACCCTATGGACGAACCGCAATCACCCTTAACAGAAGATATAGAACGCGTGCAACCATTATAGCACACAGCGGAATCATTAATTTATCCCTATTCATTGGCGTTTAAGTGTTTTTGTGTATCTAGTGGAAAGGGTTAAAGCAGGTAATCAAAGTGTGAAATCAGACAAATACGTATTTTAATCTGTTAATGTGTATCTGAGGGTCACTGGTTGAATAGGTGACTGCGTTCAGCCCTTTGGACGAACAGCAATCGCCATCAACACAAGATATAGGACGCGGGCAACTATTATAGCACACAGCGGAATGATTAATTTATCACTATTCATTGGAGTTTAAGTGTGTTGTTGTGTGCGTAGTGGAAAGGGGTAAAGCAGGTAAAGTGTGAAATCAGACAAATACGTATTTTAATCTATTAATGTGTATCTGAGGGTCACTGGTTGAATAGATGACTGCTTTCAGCATTTTGGACGAACAGCAATCACCATAAACAGAAGATATAGAACGCGTGCAGCCATTATAGCGCACAGCGGAATCATTAATTTATACCTATTCATTGGCGTTTAAGTGTGTTGCTGTGTACCTAGTAGAAAGGGTTAAAGCAGGTAATCAAAGTGTGAAATCAGACAAATACGTATTTTAATCTGTTAATGTGTATCTGAGGGTCACTCGTTAAATAGGTGACTGCGTTCAGCCCTTTGGACGAACAGCAATCACCCTGAACAAAAGATATCGAATGCGTGCAGCCATTATAGCGCACAGCGGAATCATTAATTTATTACTATTCATTGGCGCTTAAGTGTATTGCTGCGTACCTAGTGGAAAGGGTTAACGCAGGTAATCAAAGTGTGAAATCAGACCAATACATATTTTAATCTGTTAATGTGTATCTGAGGGTCACTCGCTAAATAGGTGACTGCGTTCAGCCCTTTGGACGAACAGCAATCACCCTCAACGAAAGATATCGAACGCGTGCAGCCATTATAGCTCACAGCGCAATCATTAATTTATCACTATTCATTGGAGTTTAAGTGTGTTGTTGTGTACCTAGTGGAAAGGGTTAAAGCATGTAATCAATGTGTGAAATCAGGCAAATACGTATTTTAATCTATTAATCTGTATCTGAGGGTTACTGGTTGAATAGGTGACTGCGTTCAGCCCTTTGGATGAACAGCTATCGCCATCAACAGAAGATATAGAACGCGTGTAGCCATTATAGCACACAGCGGAATCATTAATTTATCATTATTCATTTTAGTTTAAGTGTGTTGTTGTGTACCTAGTGGAAAGGGTTAAAGCATGTAAAGTGTAAAATCAGACAAATACGTATTTTAATCGTTAACGTATATCTGAGGGTCACTCGTTGAATAGGTGACTGCGTTCAGCCCTTTGGACGAACAGCAATCCCCATCAGCAGAAAATATAGAACGCGTGCAACCATTATAGCACACAGCGGAATCATTAATTTATCCCTATTCATTGGCGTTTAAGTGTGTTGTTGTGTACCTAGTGGAAAGGGTTAAAGCGGGTAATCAATGTGTGAAATCAGACAAATACTTATTTTAATCTATTAATGTGTATCTGAGGGTTACTGGTTGAATAGGTGACTGCGTTCAGCCCTTTGGACGAACAGCTATCACCATCAACAGAAGATATAGAACGCGTGTAGCCATTATAGCACACAGCGGAATCATTAAGTTATCACTATTCATTGGAGTTTAAGTGTGTGGTTGTGTACCTAGTGGAAAGGGTTAAAGCATGTAAAGTGTGAAATCAGACAAATACGTATTTTAATCTGTTAATGTGTATCTGAGGGTCACTAGTTGAATAGGTGACTGCGTTCAGCCCTTTGGACGAACAGCAATCACCATCAACAGAAGATATAGAACTCGTGCAACCATTATAGCACACAGCGGAATCATTAATTTATCCCTATTCATTGGCGTTTAACTGTTTTTGTGTATCTAGTGGAAAGGGTTAAAGCAGGTAATCAAAGTGTGAAATCAGACAAATACGTATTTTATTCTGTTAATGTGTGTCTGAGGGTCACTGGTTGAATAGGTGACTGCATTCAGCGCTTTGGACGAACAGCAATCACCATCAACAGAAGATATAGAACGCGTGCAGCCATTATAGCGCACAGCGGAGTCATTAATTTATCCAATTCTTTGCTGTTAAGTGTGTTGTTGTGTACCTAGTGGAAAGGGTTAAATCAGGTAATCAAAGTGTGAAATAAGACAAATACGTATTTTAATCTATTAATGTGTATCTGAGGGACACTGTTTGAATAGGTGACTGCGTTCAGCCCTTTGCACGAACAGCAATCGCCATCAACAGAAGATATAGAACGCGTGTAGCCATTATAGCACACAGCGGAATGATTAATTTATCACTATTCATTGGAGTTCAAGTGTGTTGTTGTGTACCTAGTGGAAAGTGTTAAAGCATGTAAAGTGTGAAATCAGACAAATACGTATTTTATTCTGTTAATGTGTATCTGAGGGTCACTGGTTGAATAGGTGACTGCGTTCAGCATTTTGGACGAACAGCAATCACCCTCAACAGAAGATATAGAACGCGTGCAGCCATTATAGCGCACAGCGGAATCATTAATTTATTCCTATTCATTGGCGTTTAAGTGTGTTGTGTACCTAGTGGAAAGGGTTAAAGCAGGTAAAGTGTGAAATCAGACAAATACGTATTTTAATCTATTAATGTGTATGTGAGGGTCACTGGTTCAATAGGTGAGTGCTTTCAGCATTTTGGACGAACAGCAATCACCATCAACAGAAGATATAGAACGCGTGCAGCCATTATAGCGCACAGCGGAATCATTAATTTATCCCTATTCATTGGCGTTTAAATGTGTTGTTGTGTACCTAGTGGAAAGGGTTAAAGCATGTAAAGTGTGAAATCAGACAAATACGTATTTTAATCTGTTAATGTGTATCTGAGGGTCACTGGTTGAATAGGTGACTGCGTTCAGCATTTTGGACGAACAGCAATCACCCTCAACAGAAGATATAGAACGCGTGCAGCCATTATAGCGCACAGCGGAATCATTAATTTATTCCTATTCATTGGCGTTTAAGTGTGTTGTGTACCAAGTGGAAAGGGTTAAAGCAGGTAAAGTGTGAAATCAGACAAATACGTATTTTAATCTATTAATGTGTATGTGAGGGTCACTGGTTCAATAGGTGACTGCTTTCAGCATTTTGGACGAACAGCAATCACCATCAACAGAAGATATAGAACGCGTGCAGCCATTATAGCACACAGCGGAATCATTAATTTATCCCTATTCATTGGCGTTTAAGTGTGATGCTGTGTACCTAGTGGAAAGGGTTAAAGCAGGTAATCAAAGTGTGAAATCAGACAAATACGTATTTTAATCTGTTAATGTGTATCTGAGGGTCACTCGTTAAATAGGTGACTGCGTTCAGCCCTTTGGACGAACAGCAATCACCCTCAACAAAAGATATCGAACGCGTGCAGCCATTATAGCGCACAGCGGAATCATTAATTTATCCCTATTCATTGGCGTTTAAATGTGTTGTTGTGTACCTAGTGGAAAGGGTTAACGCAGATAATCAAAGTGTGAAATCAGACAAATACCTATTTTAATCTATTAATGTGTATCTGAGGGTCACTGGTTGAATAGGTGACTGCGTTCAGCCCTTTGGACGAACAGCAATCGCCATCAACAGAAGATATAGAACGCGTGCAACCATTATAGCACACAGCGGAATGATTAATTTATCACTATTCATTGGCGTTTAAATGTGTTGTTGTGTACCTAGTGGAAAGGGTTAAAGCATGTAAAGTGTGAAATCAGACAAATACGTATTTTAATCTGTTAATGTGTATCTGAGGGTCACTGGTTGAATAGGTGACTGCGTTCAACCCTATGGACGAACCGCAATCACCCTCAACAGAAGATATAGAATGCGTGCAACCATTATAGCACACAGCGGAATCATTAATTTATCCCTATTCATTGGCGTTTAAGTGTTTTTGTGTATCTAGTGGAAAGGGTTAAAGCAGGTAATCAAAGTGTGAAATCAGACAAATACGTATTTTAATCTGTTAATGTGTATCTGAGGGTCACTCGTTAAATAGGTGACTGCGTTCAGCCCTTTGGACGAACAGCAATCACCCTCAACAAAAGATATCGAACGCGTGCAGCCATTATAGCTCACAGCGGAATCATTAATTTATCCCAATTCATTGGCGTTTAAATGTGTTGTTGTGTACCTAGTGGAAAGGGTTAACGCAGATAATCAAAGTGTGAAATCAGACAAATACCTATTTTAATCTATTAATGTGTATCTGAGGGTCACTGGTTGAATAGGTGACTGCGTTCAGCCCTTTGGACGAACAGCAATCGCCATCAACAGAAGATATAGAACGCGTGCAACCATTATAGCACACAGCGGAATGATTAATTTATCACTATTCATTGGCGTTTAAATGTGTTGTTGTGTACCTAGTGGAAAGGGTTAAAGCATGTAAAGTGTGAAATCAGACAAATACGTATTTTAATCTGTTAATGTGTATCTGAGGGTCACTGGTTGAATAGGTGACTGCGTTCAGCATTTTGGACGAACAGCAATCACCCTCAACAGAAGATATAGAACGCGTGCAGCCATTATAGCGCACAGCGGAATCATTAATTTATTCCTATTCATTGGCGTTTAAGTGTGTTGTGTACCTAGTGGAAAGGGTTAAAGCAGGTAAAGTGTGAAATCAGACAAATACGTATTTTAATCTATTAATGTGTATGTGAGGGTCACTGGTTCAATAGGTGACTGCTTTCAGCATTTTGGACGAACAGCAATCACCATCAACAGAAGATATAGAACGCGTGCAGCCATTATAGCACACAGCGGAATCATTAATTTATCCCTATTCATTGGCGTTTAAGTGTGATGCTGTGTACCTAGTGGAAAGGGTTAAAGCAGGTAATCAAAGTGTGAAATCAGACAAATACGTATTTTAATCTGTTAATGTGTATCTGAGGGTCACTCGTTAAATAGGTGACTGCGTTCAGCCCTTTGGACGAACAGCAATCACCCTCAACAAAAGATATCGAACGCGTGCAGCCATTATAGCGCACAGCGGAATCATTAATTTATCCCTATTCATTGGCGTTTAAATGTGTTGTTGTGTACCTAGTGGAAAGGGTTAACGCAGATAATCAAAGTGTGAAATCAGACAAATACCTATTTTAATCTATTAATGTGTATCTGAGGGTCACTGGTTGAATAGGTGACTGCGTTCAGCCCTTTGGACGAACAGCAATCGCCATTAACAGAAGATATACAACGCGTGCAACCATTATAGCACACAGCGGAATGATTAATTTATCACTATTCATTGGAGTTTAAGTGTGTTGTTGTGTACGTAGTGGAAAGGGGTAAAGCAAGTAAAGTATGAAATCAGACAAATACGTATTTTAATCTATTAATGTGTATCTGAGGGTCACTGGTTGAATAGGTGACTGCGTTCAACCCTATGGACGAACCGCAATCACCCTCAACAGAAGATATAGAATGCGTGCAACCATTATAGCACACAGCGGAATCATTAATTTATCCCTACTCATTGGCGTTTAAGTGTTTTTGTGTATCTAGTGGAAAGGGTTAAAGCAGGTAATCAAAGTGTGAAATCAGACAAATACGTATTTTAATCTGTTAATGTGTATCTGAGGGTCACTGGTTGAATAGGTGACTGCGTTCAGCACTTTGGACGAACAGCAATCGCCATCAACAGAAGATATAGGACTCGTGCAACCATTATAGCACACAGCGGAATCATTAATTTATCCCTATTCATTGGCGTTTAAGTGTTTTTGTGTATCTAGTGGAAAGGGTTAAAGCAGGTAATCAAAGTGTGAAATCAGACAAATACGTATTTTAATCTATTAATGTGTATCTGAGGGTCACTGGTTGAATAGGTGACTGCTTTCAGCATTTTGGACGAACAGCAATCACCATCAACAGAAGATATAGAACGCGTGCAGCCATTATAGCACACAGCGGAATCATTAATTTATCCCTATTCATTGGCGTTTAAGTGTGATGCTGTGTACCTAGTGGAAAGGGTTAAAGCAGGTAATCAAAGTGTGAAATCAGACAAATACGTATTTTAATCTCTTAATGTGTATCTGAGGGTCACTCGCTAAATAGGTGACTGCGTTCAGCCCTTTCGACGAACAGCAATCACCCTCAACGAAAGATATCGAACGCGTGCAGCCATTATAGCTCACAGCGGAATCATTAATTTATCCCAATTCATTGGCGTTTAAATGTGTTGTTGTGTACCTAGTGGAAAGGGTTAACGCAGATAATCAAAGTGTGAAATCAGACAAATACCTATTTTAATCTATTAATGTGTATCTGAGGGTCACTGGTTGAATAGGTGACTGCGTTCAGCCCTTTGGACGAACAGCAATCGCCATCAACAGAAGATATAGAACGCGTGCAACCATTATAGCACACAGCGGAATGATTAATTTATCACTATTCATTGGAGTTTAAGTGTGTTGTTGTGTACGTAGTGGAAAGGGGTAAAGCAAGTAAAGTATGAAATCAGACAAATACGTATTTTAATCTATTAATGTGTATCTGAGGGTCACTGGTTGAATAGGTGACTGCGTTCAACTCTATGGACGAACCGCAATCACCCTCAACAGAAGATATAGAACGCGTGCAACCATTATAGCACACAGCGGAATCATTAATTTATCCCTATTCATTGGCGTTTAAGTGTTTTTGTGTATCTAGTGGAAAGGGTTAAAGCAGGTAATCAAAGTGTGAAATCAGACAAATACGTATTTTAATCTGTTAATGTGTATCTGAGGGTCACTGGTTGAATAGGTGACTGCTTTCAGCCCTTTGGACGAACAGCAATCGCCATCAACAGAAGATATAGAACGCGTGCAACCATTATAGCACACAGCGGAATGATTAATTTATCACTATTCATTGGAGTTTAAGTGTGTTGTTGTGTACGTAGTGGAAAGGGGTAAAGCAGGTAAAGTGTGAAATCAGACAAATACGTATTTTAATCTATTAATGTGTATCTGAGGGTCACTGGTTGAATAGCTGACTGCGTTCAACCCTATGGACGAACCGCAATCACCCTCAACAGAAGATATATTACGCGTGCAGCCATTATAGCGCACAGCGGAGTCATTAATTTATCACTATTCATTGGCGTTTAAGTGTGTTGTTTTGTACCTAGTGAAAAGGGTTAAAGTAGGTTATCAAAGTGTGAAATCAAATACGTATTTTAATCTGTTAATGTGTATCTGAGGGTAACTGGTTGAATAGGTGACTGCGTTCAGCCCTTTGGACGAACAGCAATCACCATCAACAGAAGATATAGAACGCGTGCAGCCATTATAGCACACAGCATAATCATTAATTTATCCCTATTCATTGGCGTTTAAGTGTGTTGTTGTGTACCTAGTGGAAAGCGTTAAAGCAGGTAATCAAAGTGTGAAATCAGAGAAATACGTATTTTAATCTATTAATGTGTATCTAAGGGTCACTGGTTGAATAGGTGACTGCGTTCAGCCCTTTGGACGAACAGCAATCGCCATCAACAGAAGATATAGAACGCGTGCAGCCATTATAGCACACAGCGGAATCATTAATTTATCCCTATTCATTGGCGTTTAAATGTGTTGTTGTGTACCTAGTGGAAAGGGTTAAAGCAGGTAATCAAAGTGTGAAATCAGACAAATGCCTATTTTAATATGTTAATGTGTATCTGAGGGTCACTGGTTGAATAGGTGACTGCGTTCAACCCTTTGGACGAGCAGCTATCACCATCAACAGAAGAAATAGAACGCGTGCAGCCATTATATCGCACAGCGGAATCATTAATTTATCCCTATTCATTGGCGTTTAAGTGTGTTGTTGTGTACCTAGTGGAAAGGGTTCAAGCAAGTAATGAAAGTGTGAAATCAGACAAATACGTATTTTAATCTGTTAATGTGTATCTGAGGGTCACTGGTTGAATAGGTGACTGCGTTCAGCCCTTTGGACGAACAGCAATTGCCATCAACAGAAGATGTAGAACGCGTGCAGCCATTATAGCACACAGCGGAATCATTAATTTATCCCTATTCATTGGCGTTTAAGTGTGTTGTGTACGTAGTGGAAAGGGGTAAAGCAGGTAAAGTGTGAAATCAGACAAATACGTATTTTAATCTATTAATGTGTATCTGAGGGGCACTGGTTGAATAGGTGACTGCTTTCAGCATTTTGGACGAACAGCAATCACCATCAACAGAACATATAGAATGCGTGCAGCCATTATAGCGCATAGCGGAATCATTAATTTATCCCTATTCATTGGCGTTTAAGTGTGTTGTGTACGTAGTGGAAAGGGGTAAAGCAGGTAAATTGTGAAATCAGACAAATACGTATTTTAATCTATTAATGTGTATCTGATGGTTACTGGTTGAATAGGTGACTGCGTTCAACCCTATGGACGAACCGCAATCACCCTCAACAGAAGATATAGAACGCGTGCAGCCATTATAGCGCACAGTGGAGTGATTAATTTATCACTATTCATTGGCGTTTAAGTGTGTTGTTTTGTACCTAGTGAAAAGGGTTAAAGTAGGTAATCAAAGTGTGAAATCAGACAAATACATATTTTAATCTGTTAATGTGTATCTGAGGGTAACTGGTTGAACAGGTGACTGCGTTCAGCCCTTTGGAAGAACAGCAATCACCATCAACAGAAGATGTAGAACGCGTGCAGCCATTATAACGCACAGCGGAATCATTAATTTATCCCTATTCATTGGCGTTTAAGTGTGTTGTTGTGTACCTAGTTGAAAGGGTTAAAGCAGGTTATCAAAGTGTGAAATCAGACAAATACGTATTTTAATCTGGTAATGTGTATCTGAGGGTCACTGGTTGAATAGGTGACTGCGTTCAGCCCTTTGGACGAACAGCAATCACCATCAACAGAAGATATAGAACGCGTGCAGCCATTATAGCACACAGCGGAATCATTAATTTATCCCTATTCATTGGCGTTTAAGTGTGTTGTTGTTTACCTAGTGGAAAGGGTAAAAGCAGGTAATCTAAGTGTGAAATCAGAGAAATACGTATTTTAATCTGTTATTGTGTATCTGAGGGTCACTGGTTGAATAGGTGACTGCGTTCAGCCTTTGGACTAACAGCAATCACCCTCAACAGAAGATATAGAACGCGTGCAGCCCTTATAGCGCACAGAGTAATCATTAATTTATCACTATTCATTGGCGTTTAAGTGTGTTGTTTTGTACCTAGTGGAAAGGGTTAAAGCAGGTAATCAAAGTGTGAAATCAGACAAATACGTATTTTAATCTGTTAATGTGTATCTGAGGGTCACTCGTTGAATAGGTGACTGCGTTCAGCCCTTTGGACGAACAGCAATCACCCACAACAGAATATATAGAATGCGTGCAGCCATTATAGCGCACCCCGGAATCATTAATTTATCACTATTCATTGGCGTTTAAGTGTGTTTTTGTGTACCTAGTAGAAAGGGTTAAAGTAAGTAATCAAAGTGTGAAATCAGACAAATTCGTATTTTAATCTGTTAATGTGTATCTGAGGGTCACTGGTTGAATAGGTGACTGCGTTCAGCATTTTGGATGAACAGCAATCACCCTCAACAGAAGATATAGAACGCGTGCAGCCATTATAGCGCACAGCGGAATCATTAATTTATTCCTATTCATTGGCGTTTAAGTGTGTTGTGTACCTAGTGAAAGGGTTAAAACAGGTAAAGTGTGAAATCAGACAAATACGTATTTTAATCTATTAATGTGTATCTGAGGGTCACTGGTTCAATAGGTGACTGCTTTCAGCATTTTGGACGAACAGCAATCACCATCAACAGAAGATATAGAACGCGTGCAGCCATTATAGCGCACAGCGGAATCATTAATTTATCCCTATTCATTGGCGTTTAAGTGTTTTTGTGTATCTAGTGGAAAGGGTTAAAGCAGGTAATCAAAGTGTGAAATCAGACAAATACGTATTTTAATCTGTTAATGTGTATCTGAGGGTCACTGGTTGAATAGGTGACTGCGTTCAGCCCTTTGGACGAACAGCAATCGCCATCAACAGAAGATATAGGATGCGTGCAACCATTATAGCACACAGCGGAATGATTAATTTATCACTATTCATTGGAGTTTAAGTGTGTTGTTGTGTACGTAGTGGAAATGGGTAAAGCAGGTAAAGTGTGAAATCAGACAAATACGTATTTTAATCTATTAATGTGTATCTGAGGGTCACTGGTTGAATAGGTGACTGCTTTCAGCATTTTGGACGAACAGCAATCACCATCAACAGAAGATATAGAACGCGTGCAGCCATTATAGCGCACAGCGGAATCATTAATTTATCCCTATTCATTGGCGTTTAAGTGTGTTGCTGTGTACCTAGTGGAAAGGGTTAAAGCAGGTAATCAAAGTGTGAAATCAGACAAATACGTATTTTAATCTGTTAATGTGTATCTGAGGGTCACTCGTTAAATAGGTGACTGCGTTCAGCCCTTTGGACGAACAGCAATCACCCTCAACAAAAGATATCGAACGCGTGCAGCCATTATAGAGCACAGCGGAATCATTAATTTATCCCTATTCATTGGCGTTTAAATGTGTTGTTGTGTACCTAGTGGAAAGGGTTAACGCAGATAATCAAAGTGTGAAATCAGACAAATACCTATTTTAATCTATTAATATGTATCTGAGGGTCACTGGTTGAATAGGTGACTGCGTTCAGCCCTTTGCACGAACAGCAATCGCCATCAACAGAAGATATACAACGCGTGCAACCATTATAGCACACAGCGGAATGATTAATTTATCACTATTCATTGGAGTTTAATGTGTTGTTGTGTACGTAGTGGAAAGGGGTAAAGCAAGTAAAGTATGAAATCAGACAAATACGTATTTTAATCTATTAATGTGTATCTGAGGGTCACTGGTTGAATAGGTGACTGCGTTCAACCCTATGGACGAAATGCAATCACCCTCAACAGAAGATATAGAACGCGTGCAACCATTATAGCACACAGCGGAATCATTAATTTATCCCTATTCATTGGCGTTTAAGTGTTTTTTTGTATCTAGTGGAAAGGGTTAAAGCAGGTAATCAAAGTGTGAAATCAGACAAATACGTATTTTAATCTGTTAATGTGTATCTGAGGGTCACTGGTTGAATAGGTGACTGCGTTCAGCCCTTTGGACGAACAGCAATCGCCATCAACAGAAGATATAGGATGCGTGCAACCATTATAGCACACAGCGGAATGATTAATTTATCACTATTCATTGGAGTTTAAGTGTGTTGTTGTGTACGTAGTGGAAAGGGGTAAAGCAGGTAAAGTGTGAAATCAGACAAATACGTATTTTAATCTATTAATGTGTATCTGAGGGTCACTGGTTGAATACCTGACTGCTTTCAGCATTTTGGACGAACAGCAATCACCATCAACAGAAGATATAGAATGCGTGCAGCCATTATAGCGCACAGCGGAATCATTAATTTATCCCTATTCATTGGCGTTTAAGTGTGTTGCTGTGTACCTAGTGGAAAGGGTTAAAGCAGGTAATCAAAGTGTGAAATCAGACAAATACGTATTTTAATCTGTTAATGTGTATCTGAGGGTCACTCGTTAAATAGGTGACTGCGTTCAGCCCTTTGGACGAACAGCAATCACCCTCAACAAAAGATATCGAACGCGTGCAGCCATTATAGCGCACAGCGGAATCATTAATTTATCCCTATTCATTGGCGTTTAAATGTGTTGTTGTGTACCTAGTGGAAAGGGTTAACGCAGATAATCAAAGTGTGAAATCAGACAAATACCTATTTTAATCTATTAATGTGTATCTGAGGGTCACTGGTTGAATAGGTGACTGCGTTCAGCCCTTTGGACGAACAGCAATCACCATCAACAGAAGATATAGAACGCGTGCAACCATTATAGCACACAGCGGAATGATTAATTTATCACTATTCATTGGAGTTTAAGTGTGTTGTTGTGTACGTAGTGGAAAGGGGTAAAGCAAGTAAAGTATGAAATCAGACAAATACGTATTTTAATCTATTAATGTGTATCTGAGGGTCACTGGTTGAATAGGTGACTGCGTTCAACCCTATGGACGAACCGCAATCACCCTCAACAGAAGATATAGAATGCGTGCAACCATTATAGCACACAGCGGAATCATTAATTTATCCCTATTCATTGGCGTTTAAGTGTTTTTGTGTATCTAGTGGAAAGGGTTAAAGCAGGTAATCAAAGTGTGAAATCAGACAAATACGTATTTTAATCTGTTAATGTGTATCTGAGGGTCACTGGTTGAATAGGTGACTGCGTTCAGCACTTTGGACGAACAGCAATCGCCATCAACAGAAGATATAGGACTCGTGCAACCATTATAGCACACAGCTTAATCATTAATTTATCCCTATTCATTGGCGTTTAAGTGTTTTTGTGTATCTAGTGGAAAGGGTTAAAGCAGGTAATCAAAGTGTGAAATCAGACAAATACGTATTTTAATCTATTAATGTGTATCTGAGGGTCACTGGTTGAATAGGTGACTGCTTTCAGCATTTTGGACGAACAGCAATCACCATCAACAGAAGATATAGAACGCGTGCAGCCATTATAGCGCACAGCGGAATCATTAATTTATCCCTATTCATTGGCGTTTAAGTGTGTTGCTGTGTACCTAGTGGAAAGGGTTAAAGCAGGTAATCAAAGTGTGAACTCAGACAAATACGTATTTTAATCTGTTAATGTGTATCTGAGGGTCACTCGTTAAATAGGTGACTGCGTCCAGCCCTTTGGACGAACAGCAATCACCCTCAACAAAAGATATCGAACGCGTGCAGCCATTATAGCGCACAGAGGAATCATTAATTTATTACTATTCATTGGCGTTTAAGTGTGTTGCTGTGTACCTAGTGGAAAGGGTTAACGCAGGTAATCAAAGTGTGAAATCAGACCAATACGTATTTTAATCTGTTAATGTGTATCTGAGGGTCACTCACTAAATAGGTGACTGCGTCCAGCCCTTTGGACGAACAGCAATCACCCTCAAAAAAAGATATCGAACGCGTGCAGCCATTATAGCGCACAGCGGAATCATTAATTTATCCCTATTCATTGGCGTTTAAGTGTGTTGCTGTGTACCTAGTGGAAAGGGTTAAAGCAGGTAATCAAAGTGTGAACTCAGACAAATACGTATTTTAATCTGTTAATGTGTATCTGAGGGTCACTCGTTAAATAGGTGACTGCGTCCAGCCCTTTGGACGAACAGCAATCACCCTCAACAAAAGATATCGAACGCGTGCAGCCATTATAGCGCACAGCGGAATCGTTAATTTATCCCTATTCATTGGCGTTTAAATGTGTTGTTGTGTACCTAGTGGAAAGGGTTAACGCAGATAATCAAAGTGTGAAATCAGTCAAATACCTATTTTAATCTATTAATGTGTATCTGAGGGTCACTGGTTGAATAGGTGACTGCGTTCAGCCCTTTGGACGAACAGCAATCGCCATCAACAGAAGATATAGAACGCGTGCAACCATTATAGCACACAGCGGAATGATTTATTTATCACTATTCATTGGAGTTTAACTGTGTTGTTGTGTACGTAGTGGAAAGGGGTAAAGCAAGTAAAGTATGAAATCAGACAAATACGTATTTTAATCTATTAATGTGTATCTGAGGGTCACTGGTTGAATAGGTGACTGCGTTCAACCCTATGGACGAACCGTAATCACCCTCAACAGAAGATATAGAACGCGTGCAACCATTATAGCACACAGCGGAATCATTAATTTATCCCTATTTATTGGCGTTTAAGTGTTTTTGTGTATCTAGTGGAAAGGGTTAAAGCAGGTAATCAAAGTGTGAAATCAGACAAATACCTATTTTAATCTATTAATGTGTATCTGAGGATCACTGGTTGAATAGGTGACTGCGTTCAGCCCTTTGGACGAACAGTAATCGCCATCAACAGAAGATATACAACGCGTGCAACCATTATAGCACACAGCGGAATGATTAATTTATCACTATTCATTGGAGTTTAAGTGTGTTGTTGTGTACGTAGTGGAAAGGGGTAAAGCAAGTAAAGTATGAAATCAGACAAATACGTATTTTAATCTATTAATGTGTATCTGAGGGTCACTGGTTGAATAGGTGACTGCGTTCAACCCTATGGACGAACCGCAATCACCCTCAACAGAAGATATAGAACGCGTGCAACCATTATAGCACACAGCGGAATCATTAATTTATCCCTATTCATTGGCGTTTAAGTGTTTTTGTGTATCTAGTGGAAAGGGTTAAAGCAGGTAATCAAAGTGTGAAATCAGACAAATACGTATTTTAATCTGTTAATGTGTATCTGAGGGTCACTGGTTGAATAGGTGACTGCGTTCAGCCCTTTGGACGAACAGCAATCGCCATCAACAGAAGATATAGGATGCGTGCAACCATTATAGCACACAGCGGAATGATTAATTTATCACTATTCATTGGAGTTTAAATGTGTTGTTGTGTACGTAGTGGAAAGGGGTAAAGCAGGTAAAGTGTGAAATCAGACAAATACGTATTTTAATCTATTAATGTGTATCTGAGGGTCACTGGTTGAATAGGTGACTGCTTTCAGCATTTTGGACGAACAGCAATCACCATCAACAGAAGATATAGAATGCGTGCAGCCATTATAGCGCACAGCGGAATCATTAATTTATCCCTATTCATTGGCGTTTAAGTGTGTTGCTGTGTACCTAGTGGAAAGGGTTAAAGCAGGTAATCAAAGTGTGAAATCAGACAAATACGTATTTTAATCTGTTAATGTGTATCTGAGGGTCACTCGTTAAATAGGTGACTGTGTTCAGCCCTTTGGACGAACAGCAATCACCCTCAACAAAAGATATCGAACGCGTGCAGCCATTATAGCGCACAGCGGAATCATTAATTTATCCCTATTCATTGGCGTTTAAATGTGTTGTTGTGTACCTAGTGGAAAGGGTTAACGCAGATAATCAAAGTGTGAAATCAGACAAATACCTATTTTAATCTATTAATGTGTATCTGAGGGTCACTGGTTGAATAGGTGACTGCGTTCAGCCCTTTGGACGAACAGCAATCGCCATCAACAGAAGATATAGAACGCGTGCAACCATTATAGCACACAGCGGAATGATTAATTTATCACTATTCATTGGAGTTTAAGTGTGTTGTTGTGTACGTAGTGGAAAGGGGTAAAGCAAGTAAAGTATGAAATCAGACAAATACGTATTTTAATCTATTAATGTGTATCTGAGGGTCACTGGTTGAATAGGTGACTGCGTTCAACCCTATGGACGAACCGCAATCACCCTCAACAGAAGATATAGAACGCGTGCAACCATTATAGCACACTGCGGAATCATTAATTTATCCCTATTCATTGCCGTTTAAGTGTTTTTGTGTATCTAGTGGAAAGGGTTAAAGCAGGTTATCAAACTGTGAAATCAGACAAATACGTATTTTAATCTGTTAGGGTCACTGGTTGAATAGGTGACTGCGTTCAGCACTTTGGACGAACAGCAATCGCCATCAATAGAAGATATAGGACTCGTGCAACCATTATAGCACACAGCGGAATCATTAATTTATCCCTATTCATTGGCGTTTAAGTGTTTTTGTGTATCTAGTGGAAAGGGTTAAAGCAGGTAATCAAAGTGTGAAATCAGACAAATACGCATTTTAATCTATTAATGTGTATCTGAGGGTCACTGGTTGAATAGGTGAATGCTTTCAGCATTTTGGACGAACAGCAATCACCATCAACAGAAGATATAGAACGCGTGCAGCCATTATAGCGCACAGCGGAATCATTAATTTATCCCTATTCATTGGCGTTTAAGTGTGTTGCTGTGTACCTAGTGGAAAGGGTTAAAGCAGGTAATCAAAGTGTGAAATCAGACAAATACGTATTTTAATCTGTTAATGTGTATCTGAGGGTCACTCGTTAAATAGGTGACTGCGTTCAGCCCTTTGGACGAACAGCAATCACCCTCAACAAAAGATATCGAACGCGTGCAGCCATTATAGCGCACAGCGGAATCATTAATTTATTACTATTCATTGGCGTTTAAGTGTGTTGCTGTGTACCTAGTGGAAAGAGTTAACGCAGGTAATCAAAGTGTGAAATCAGACCAATACGTATTTTAATCTGTTAATGTGTATCTGAGGGTCACTCGCTAAATAGGTGACTGCGTTCAGCCCTTGGGACGAACAGCAATCACCCTCAACAAAAGATATCGAACGCGTGCAGCCATTATAGCGCACAGCGGAATCATTAATTTATCCCTATTCATTGGCGTTTAAATGTGTTGTTGTGTACCTAGTGGAAAGGGTTAACGCAGATAATCAAAGTGTGAAATCAGACAAATACCTATTTTAATCTATTAATGTGTATCTGAGGGTCACTGGTTGAATAGGTGACTGCGTTCAGCCCTTTGGACGAACAGCAATCGCCATCAACAGAAGATATAGAACGCGTGCAACCATTATAGCACACAGCGGAATGATTAATTTACCACTATTCATTGGAGTTTAAGTGTGTTGTTGTGTACGTAGTGGAAAGGGGTAAAGCAAGTAAAGTATGAAATCAGACAAATACGTATTTTAATCTATTACTGTGTATCTGAGGGTCACTGGTTGAATAGGTGACTGCGTTCAACCCTATGGACGAACCGCAATCACCCTCAGCAGAAGATATAGAACGCGTGCAACCATTATAGCACACAGCGGAATCATTAATTTATCCCTATTCATTGGCGTTTAAGTGTTTTTGTGTATCTAGTGGAAAGGGTTAAAGCAGGTAATCAAAGTGTGAAATCAGACAAATACGTATTTTAATCTGTTAATGTGTATCTGAGGGTCACTGGTTGAATAGGTGACTGCGTTCAGCCCTTTGGACGAACAGTAATCGCCATCAACAGAAGATATAGAACGCGTGCAACCATTATAGCACACAGCGGAATGATTAATTTACCACTATTCATTGGAGTTTAAGTGTGTTGTTGTGTACGTAGTGGAAAGGGGTAAAGCAGGTAAAGTGTGAAATCAGACAAATACGTATTTTAATCTATTAATGTGTATCTGAGGGTCACTGGTTGAATAGGTGACTGCTTTCAGCATTTTGGACGAACAGCAATCAACATCAACAGAAGATATAGAATGCGTGCAGCCATTATAGCGCACAGCGGAATCATTAATTTATCCCTATTCATTGGCGTTTAAGTGTGTTGCTGTGTACCTAGTGGAAAGGGTTAAAGCAGGTAATCAAAGTGTGAAATCAGACAAATACGTATTTTAATCTGTTAATGTGTATCTGAGGGTCACTCGTTAAATAGGTGACTGTGTTCAGCCCTTTGGACGAACAGCAATCACCCTCAACGAAAGATATCGAACGCGTGCAGCCATTATAGCTCACAGCGGAATCATTAATTTATCCCTATTCATTGGCGTTTAAATGTGTTGTTGTGTACCTAGTGGAAAGGATTAACGCAGATAATCAAAGTGTGAAATCAGACAAATACCTATTTTAATCTATTAATGTGTATCTGAGGGTCACTGGTTGAATAGGTGACTGCGTTCAGCCCTTTGGACGAACAGCAATCGCCATCAACAGAAGATATAGAACGCGTGCAACCATTATAGCACACAGCGGAATGATTAATTTATCACTATTCATTGGAGTTTAAGTGTGTTGTTGTGTACGTAGTGGAAAGGGGTAAAGCAAGTAAAGTATGAAATCAGACAAATACGTATTTTAATCTATTAATGTGTATCTGAGGGTCACTGGTTGAATAGGTGACTGCGTTCAACTCTATGGACGAACCGCAATCACCCTCAACAGAAGATATAGAACGCGTGCAACCATTATAGCACACAGCGGAATCATTAATTTATCCCTATTCATTGGCGTTTAAGTGTTTTTGTGTATCTAGTGGAAAGGGTTAAAGCAGGTAATCAAAGTGTGAAATCAGACAAATACGTATTTTAATCTGTTAATGTGTATCTGAGGGTCACTGGTTGAATAGGTGACTGCTTTCAGCCCTTTGGACGAACAGCAATCGCCATCAACAGAAGATATAGAACGCGTGCAACCATTATAGCACACAGCGGAATGATTAATTTATCACTATTCATTGGAGTTTAAGTGTGTTGTTGTGTACGTAGTGGAAAGGGGTAAAGCAGGTAAAGTGTGAAATCAGACAAATACGTATTTTAATCTATTAATGTGTATCTGAGGGTCACTGGTTGAATAGCTGACTGCGTTCAACCCTATGGACGAACCGCAATCACCCTCAACAGAAGATATATTACGCGTGCAGCCATTATAGCGCACAGCGGAGTCATTAATTTATCACTATTCATTGGCGTTTAAGTGTGTTGTTTTGTACCTAGTGAAAAGGGTTAAAGTAGGTTATCAAAGTGTGAAATCAAATACGTATTTTAATCTGTTAATGTGTATCTGAGGGTAACTGGTTGAATAGGTGACTGCGTTCAGCCCTTTGGACGAACAGCAATCACCATCAACAGAAGATATAGAACGCGTGCAGCCATTATAGCACACAGCATAATCATTAATTTATCCCTATTCATTGGCGTTTAAGTGTGTTGTTGTGTACCTAGTGGAAAGCGTTAAAGCAGGTAATCAAAGTGTGAAATCAGAGAAATACGTATTTTAATCTATTAATGTGTATCTAAGGGTCACTGGTTGAATAGGTGACTGCGTTCAGCCCTTTGGATGAACAGCAATCGCCATCAACAGAAGATATAGAACGCGTGCAGCCATTATAGCACACAGCGGAATCATTAATTTATCCCTATTCATTGGCGTTTAAATGTGTTGTTGTGTACCTAGTGGAAAGGGTTAAAGCAGGTAATCAAAGTGTGAAATCAGACAAATACCTATTTTAATATGTTAATGTGTATCTGAGGGTCACTGGTTGAATAGGTGACTGCGTTCAGCCCTTTGGACGAGCAGCTATCACCATCAACAGAAGAAATAGAACGCGTGCAGCCATTATATCGCACAGCGGAATCATTAATTTATCCCTATTCATTGGCGTTTAAGTGTGTTGTTGTGTACCTAGTGGAAAGGGTTCAAGCAAGTAATGAAAGTGTGAAATCAGACAAATACGTATTTTAATCTGTTAATGTGTATCTGAGGGTCACTGGTTGAATAGGTGACTGCTTTCAGCCCTTTGGACGAACAGCAATTGCCATCAACAGAAGATATAGAACGCGTGCAGCCATTATAGCACACAGCGGAATCATTAATTTATCACTATTTATTGGCGTTTAAGTATGTTGTTGTGTACCTAGTGGAAAGGGTTAAAGCAGGTAATCAAAGTGTGAAATCAGGCAAATACATATTGTAATCTGTTAATGTGTATCTGAGGGTCACTGGTTGAATAGGTGACTACGTTCAGCCCTTTGGACGAACAGCAATCACCATCAACAGAAGATATAGAATGCGTGCTGTCATTATAGCACACAGCGGAATCATTAATTTATCCCTATTTATTGGCGTTTAAGTGTGTTGTTGTGTACCTAGTGGAAAGGGTTAAAGCAGGTAATCAATGTGTGAAATCAGACAAATACGTATTTTAATCTATTAATGTGTATCTGAGGGTCACTGGTTGAATAGGTGACTGCGTTCAGCATTTTGTACGAACAGTAATCACCATCAACAGAAGATATAGAACGCGTGCAGCCATTATAGCGCACAGCGGAATCATTAATTTATCCCTATTCATTGGCGTTTAAGTGTGTTGTGTACCTAGTGGAAAGGGTTAAAACAGGTAAAGTGTGAAATCAGACAAATACGTATTTTAATCTATTAATGTGTATCTGAGGGTCACTGGTTGAATAGGTGACTGCTTTCAGCATTTTGGACGAACAGCAATCACCATCAACAGAAGATATAGAACGCGTGCAGCCATTATAGCGCATAGCGGAATCATTAATTTATCCCTATTCATTGGCGTTTAAGTGTGTTTTGTACGTAGTGGAAAGGGGTAAAGCAGGTAAAGTGTGAAATCAGACAAATACGTATTTTAATCTATTAATGTGTATCTGATGGTCACTGGTTGAATAGGTGACTGCGTTCAACCCTATGGACGAACTGCAATCACCCTCAACAGAAGATATAGTACGCGTGCAGCCATTATAGCGCACAGCGGAGTGATTAATTTATCACTATTCATTGGCGTTTAAGTGTGTTGTTTTGTACCTAGTGAAAAGGGTTAAAGTAGGTAATCAAAGTGTGAAATCAGACAAATACATATTTTAATCTGTTAATGTGTATCTGAGGGTAACTGGTTGAACAGGTGACTGCGTTCAGCCCTTTGGAAGAACAGCAATCACCATCAACAGAAGATATAGAACGCGTGCAGCCATTATAGCACACAGCGGAATCATTAATTTATCCCTATTCATTGGCGTTTAAGTGTGTTGTTGTTTGCCTAGTGGAAAGGGTTAAAGCAGGTAATCTAAGTGTGAAATCAGAGAAATACGTATTTTAATCTGTTAATGTGTATCTGAGGGTCACTGGTTGAATAGGTGACTGCGTTCAGCCTTTGGACTAACAGCAATCACCCTCAACAGAAGATATAGAACGCGTGCAGCCCTTATAGCGCACAGCGTAATCATTAATTTATCACTATTCATTGGCGTTTAAGTGTGTTGTTGTGTACCTAGTGGAAAGGGTTAAAGCAGGTAATCAAAGTGTGAAATCAGACAAATACGTATTTTAATCTGTTAATGTGTATCTCAGGGTCACTCGTTGAATAGGTGACTGCGTTCAGCCCTTTGGACGAACAGCAATCACCCACAACAGAATATATAGAATGCGTGCAGCCATTATAGCGCACCCCGGAATCATTAATTTATCACTATTCATTGGCGTTTAAGTGTGTTTTTGTGTACCTAGTAGAAAGGTTTAAAGTAAGTAATCAAAGTGTGAAATCAGACAAATTCGTATTTTAATCTGTTAATGTGTATCTGAGGGTCACTGGTTGAATAGGTGACTGCGTTCAGCCCTTTGGACGAACAGCAATTGCCATCAACAGAAGATATAGAACGCGTGCAGCCATTATAGCACACAGCGGAATCATTAATTTATCACTATTTATTGGCGTTTAAGTATGTTGTTGTGTACCTAGTGGAAAGGGTTAAAGCAGGTAATCAAAGTGTGAAATCAGGCAAATATATATTGTAATCTGTTAATGTGTATCTGAGGGTCACTGGTTGAATAGGTGACTACGTTCAGCCCTTTGGACGAACAGCAATCACCATCAACAGAAGATATAGAATGCGTGCTGTCATTATAGCACACAGCGGAATCATTAATTTATCCCTATTTATTGGCGTTTAAGTGTGTTGTTGTGTACCTAGTGGAAAGGGTTAAAGCAGGTAATCAATGTGTGAAATCAGACAAATACGTATTTTAATCTATTAATGTGTATCTGAGGGTCACTGGTTGAATAGGTGACTGCGTTCAGCATTTTGTACGAACAGTAATCACCATCAACAGAAGATATAGAACGCGTGCAGCCATTATAGCGCACAGCGGAATCATTAATTTATCCCTATTTATTGGCGTTTAAGTGTGTTGTGTACCTAGTGGAAAGGGTTAAAATAGGTAAAGTGTGAAATCAGACAAATACGTATTTTAATCTATTAATGTGTATCTGAGGGTCACTGGTTGAATAGGTGACTGCTTTCAGCATTTTGGACGAACAGCAATCACCATCAACAGAAGATATAGAACGCGTGCAGCCATTATAGCGCATAGCGGAATCATTAATTTATCCCTATTCATTGGCGTTTAAGTGTGTTGTGTACGTAGTGGAAAGGGGTAAAGCAGGTAAAGTGTGAAATCAGACAAATACGTATTTTAATCTATTAATGTGTATCTGATGGTCACTGGTTGAATAGGTGACTGCGTTCAACCCTATGGACGAACTGCAATCACCCTCAACAGAAGATATAGAACGCGTGCAGCCATTATAGCGCACAGCGGAGTGATTAATTTATCACTATTCATTGGCGTTTAAGTGTGTTGTTTTGTACCTAGTGAAAAAGGTTAAAGTAGGTAATCAAAGTGTGAACTCAGACAAATACGTATTTTAATCTGTTAATGTGTATCTGAGGGTAACTGGTTGAGCAGGTGACTGCGTTCAGCCCTTTGGAAGAACAGCAATCACCATCAACAGAAGATGTAGAACGCGTGCAGCCATTATAGCGCACAGCGGAATCATTAATTTATCCCTATTCATTGGCGTTTAAGTGTGTTGTTGTGTACCTAGTTGAAAGGGTTAAAGCAGGTTATCAAAGTGTGAAATCAGACAAATACGTATTTTAATCTGGTAATGTGTATCTGAGGGTCACTGGTTGAATAGGTGACTGCGTTCAGCCCTTTGGACGAACAGCAATCACCATCAACAGAAGATATAGAACGCGTGCAGCCATTATAGCACACAGCGGAATCATTAATTTATCCCTATTCATTGGCGTTTAAGTGTGTTGTTGTTTGCCTAGTGGAAAGGGTTAAAGCAGGTAATCTAAGTGTGAAATCAGAGAAATACGTATTTTAATCTGTTAATGTGTATCTGAGGGTCACAGGTTGAATAGGTGACTGCGTTCAGCCTTTGGACTAACAGCAATCACCCTCAACAGAAGATATAGAACGCGTGCAGCCCTTATAGCGCACAGCGTAATCATTAATTTATCACTATTCATTGGCGTTTAAGTGTGTTGTTGTGTACCTAGTGGAAAGGGTTAAAGCAGGTAATCAAAGTGTGAAATCAGACAAATACGTATTTTAATCTGTTAATGTGTATCTGAGGGTCACTCGTTGAATAGGTGACTGCGTTCAGCCCTTTGGACGAACAGCAATCACCCACAACAGAATATATAGAATGCGTGCAGCCATTATAGCGCACCCCGGAATCATTAATTTATCACTATTCATTGGCGTTTAAGTGTGTTTTTGTGTACCTAGTAGAAAGGGTTAAAGTAAGTAATCAAAGTGTGAAATCAGACAAATTCGTATTTTAATCTGTTAATGTGTATCTGAGGGTCAGTGGTTGAATAGGTGACTGCGTTCAGCATTTTGGATGAACAGCAATCACCCTCAACAGAAGATATAGAACGCGTGCAGCCATTATAGCGCACAGCGGAATCATTAATTTATTCCTATTCATTGGCGTTTAAGTGTGTTGTGTACCTAGTGAAAGGGTTAAAGCAGGTAAAGTGTGAAATCAGACAAATACGTATTTTAATCTATTAATGTGTATCTGAGGGTCACTGGTTCAATAGGTGACTGCTTTCAGCATTTTGGACGAACAGCAATCACCATCAACAGAAGATATAGAACGCGTGCAGCCATTATAGCGCACAGCGGAATCATTAATTTATCCCTATTCATTGGCGTTTAAGTGTTTTTGTGTATCTAGTGGAAAGGGTTAAAGCAGGTAATCAAAGTGTGAAATCAGACAAATACGTATTTTAATCTGTTAATGTGTATCTGAGGGTCACTGGTTGACTAGGTGACTGCGTTCAGCCCTTTGGACGAACAGCAATCGCCATCAACACAAGATATAGGATGCGTGCAACCATTATAGCACACAGCGGAATGATTAATTTATCACTATTCATTGGAGTTTAAGTGTGTTGTTGTGTACGTAGTGGAAAGTGGTAAAGCAGGTAAAGTGTGAAATCAGACAAATACGTATTTTAATCTATTAATGTGTATCTGAGGGTCACTGGTTGAATAGGTGACTGCTTGCAGCATTTTGGACGAACAGCAATCACCATCAACAGAAGATATAGAACGCGTGCAGCCATTATAGCGCACAGCGGAATCATTAATTTATCCCTATTCATTGGCGTTTAAGTGTGTTGCTGTGTACCTAGTGGAAAGGGTTAAAGCAGGTAATCAAAGTGTGAAATCAGACAAATACGTATTTTAATCTGTTAATGTGTATCTGAGGGTCACTCGTTAAATAGGTGACTGCGTTCAGCCCTTTGGACGAACAGCAATCACCCTCAACAAAAGATATCGAACGCGTGCAGCCATTATAGAGCACAGCGGAATCATTAATTTATCCCTATTCATTGGCGTTTAAATGTGTTGTTGTGTACCTAGTGGAAAGGGTTAACGCAGATAATCAAAGTGTGAAATCAGACAAATACCTATTTTCATCTATTCATGTGTATCTGAGGGTCACTGGTTGAATAGGTGACTGCGTTAAGCCCTTTGCACGAACAGCAATCGCCATCAACAGAAGATATACAACGCGTGCAACCATTATAGCACACAGCGGAATGATTAATTTATCACTATTCATTGGAGTTTAAGTGTGTTGTTGTGTACGTAGTGGAAAGGGGTAAAGCAAGTAAAGTATGAAATCAGACAAATACGTATTTTAATCTGTTAATGTGTATCTGAGGGTCACTGGTTGAATAGGTGACTGCGTTCAGCCCTTTGGACGAACAGCAATCGCCATCAACAGAAGATATAGGATGCGTGCAACCATTATAGCACACAGCGGAATGATTAATTTATCACTATTCATTGGAGTTTAAGTGTGTTGTTGTGTACGTAGTGGAAAGGGGTAAAGCAGGTAAAGTGTGAAATCAGACAAATACGTATTTTAATCTATTAATGTGTATCTGAGGGTCACTGGTTGAATACCTGACTGCTTTCAGCATTTTGGACGAACAGCAATCACCATCAACAGAAGATATAGAATGCGTGCAGCCATTATAGCGAACAGCGGAATCATTAATTTATCCCTATTCATTGGCGTTTAAGTGTGTTGCTGTGTACCTAGTGGAAAGGTTTAAAGCAGGTAATCAAAGTGTGAAATCAGACAAATACGTATTTTAATCTGTTAATGTGTATCTGAGGGTCACTCGTTAAATAGGTGACTGCGTTCAGCCCTTTGGACGAACAGCAATCACCCTCAACAAAAGATATCGAACGCGTGCAGCCATTATAGCGCACAGCGGAATCATTAATTTATCCCTATTCATTGGCGTTTAAATGTGTTGTTGTGTACCTAGTGGAAAGGGTTAACGCAGATAATCAAAGTGTGAAATCAGACAAATACCTATTTTAATCTATTAATGTGTATCTGAGGGTCACTGGTTGAATAGGTGACTGCGTTCAGCCCTTTGGACGAACAGCAATCGCCATCAACAGAAGATATAGAACGCGTGCAACCATTATAGCACATAGCGGAATGATTAATTTATCACTATTCATTGGAGTTTAAGTGTGTTGTTGTGTACGTAGTGGAAAGGGGTAAAGCAAGTAAAGTATGAAATCAGACAAATACGTATTTTAATCTATTAATGTGTATCTGAGGGTCACTGGTTGAATAGGTGACTGCGTTCAACCCTATGGACGAACCGCAATCACCCTCAACAGAAGATATAGAACGCGTGCAACCATTATAGCACACAGCGGAATCATTAATTTATCCCTATTCATTGGCGTTTAAGTGTTTTTGTGTATCTAGTGGAAAGGGTTAAAGCAGGTAATCAAAGTGTGAACTCAGACAAATACGTATTTTAATCTGTTAATATGTATCTGAGGGTCACTTTTCGAATAGGTGACAGCGTTCAGCACTTTGGACGAACAGCAATCGCCATCAACAGAAGATATAGGACTCGTGCAACCATTATAGCACACAGCTTAATCATTAATTTATCCCTATTCATTGGCGTTTAAGTGTTTTTGTGTATCTAGTGGAAAGGGTTAAAGCAGGTAATCAAAGTGTGAAATCAGACAAATACGTATTTTAATCTATTAATGTGTATCTGAGGGTCACTGGTTGAATAGGTGACTGCTTTCAGCATTTTGGACGAACAGCAATCACCATCAACAGAAGATATAGAACGCGTGCAGCCATTATAGCACACAGCGGAATCATTAATTTATCCCTATTCATTGGCGTTTAAGTGTGTTGCTGTGTACCTAGTGGAAAGGGTTAAAGCAGGTAATCAAAGTGTGAACTCAGACAAATACGTATTTTAATCTGTTAATGTGTATCTGAGGGTCACTCGTTAAATAGGTGACTGCGTCCAGCCCTTTGGACGAACATCAATCACCCTCAACAAAACATATCGAACGCTTGCAGCCATTATAGCGCACAGCGGAATCATTAATTTATTACTATTCATTGGCGTTTAAGTGTGTTGCTGTGTACCTAGTGGAAAGGGTTAAAGCAGGTAATCAAAGTGTGAAATCAGACAAATACGTATTTTAATCTATTAATGTGTATCTGAGGGTCACTGGTTGAATAGGTGACTGCGTTCAACCCTATGGACGAACCGCAATCACCCTCAACAGAAGATATAGAACGCGTGCAGCCATTATAGCGCACAGCGGAATCGTTAATTTATCCCTATTCATTGGCGTTTAAATGTGTTGTTGTGTACCTAGTGGAAAGGGTTAACGCAGATAATCAAAGTGTGAAATCAGAGAAATACCTATTTTAATCTATTAATGTGTATCTGAGGGTCACTGGTTGAATAGGTGACTGCGTTCAGCCCTTTGGACGAACAGCAATCGCCATCAACAGAAGATATAGAACGCGTGCAACCATTATAGCACACAGCGGAATGATTAATTTATCACTATTCATTGGAGTTTAAGTGTGTTGTTGTGTACGTAGTGGAAAGGGGTAAAGCAAGTAAAGTATGAAATCAGACAAATACGTATTTTAATCTATTAATGTGTATCTGAGGGTCACTGGTTGAATAGGTGACTGCGTTCAACCCTATGGACGAACCGCAATCACCCTCAACAGAAGATATAGAACGCGTGCAACCATTATAGCACACAGCGGAATCATTAATTTATCCCTATTTATTGGCGTTTAAGTGTTTTTGTGTATCTAGTGGAAAGGGTTAAAGCAGGTAATCAAAGTGTGAAATCAGACAAATACGTATTTTAATCTGTTAATGTGTATCTGAGGGTCACTGGTTGAATAGGTGACTGCGTTCAGCCCTTTGGACGAACAGCAATCGCCATCAACAGAAGATATAGAACGCGTGCAACCATTATAGCACACAGCGGAATGATTAATTTATCACTATTCATTGGAGTTTAAGTGTGTTGTTGTGTACGTAGTGGAAAAGGGTAAAGCAAGTAAAGTATGAAATCAGACAAATACGTATTTTAATCTATTAATATGTATCTGAGGGTCACTGGTTGAATAGTTGACTGCGTTCAACCCTATGGACGAACCGCAATCACCCTCAACAGAAGATATAGAACACGTGCAACCATTATAGCACACAGCGGAATCATTAATTTATCCCTATTCATTGGCGTTTAAGTGTTTTTGTGTATCTAGTGGAAAGGGTTAAAGCAGGTAATCAAAGTGTGAAATCAGACAAATACGTATTTTAATCTGTTAATGTGTATCTGAGGGTCACTGGTTGAATAGGTGACTGCGTTCAGCCCTTTGGACGAACAGCAATCGCCATCAACAGAAGATATAGGATGCGTGCAACCATTATACCACACAGCGGAATGATTAATTTATCACTATTCATTGGAGTTTAAGTGTGTTGTTGTGTACGTAGTGGAAAGGGGTAAAGCAGGTAAAGTGTGAAATCAGACAAATACGTATTTTAATCTATTAATGTGTATCTGAGGGTCACTGGTTGAATAGGTGACTGCTTTCAGCATTTTGGACGAACAGCAATCACCATCAACAGAAGATATAGAACGCGTGCAGCCATTATAACGCACAGCGGAATCATTAATTTATCCCTATTCATTGGCGTTTAAGTGTGTTGCTGTGTACCTAGTGGAAAGGGTTAAAGCAGGTAATCAAAGTGTGAAATCAGACAAATACGTATTTTAATCTGTTAATGTGTATCTGAGGGTCACTCGTTAAATAGGTGACTGTGTTCAGCCCTTTGGACGAACAGCAATCACCCTCAACAAAAGATATCGAACGCGTGCAGCCATTATAGCGCACAGCGGAATCATTAATTTATCCCTATTCATTGGCATTTAAATGTGTTGTTGTGTACCTAGTGGAAAGGGTTAACGCAGATAATCAAAGTGTGAAATCAGACAAATACCTATTTTAATCTATTAATGTGTATCTGAGGGTCACTGGTTGAATAGGTGACTGCGTTCAGCCCTTTGGACGAACAGCAATCACCATCAACAGAAGATATAGAACGCGTGCAGCCATTATAGCACACAGCGGAATCATTAATTTATCCCTATTCATTGGCGTTTAAGTGTGTTGTTGTTTGCCTAGTGGAAAGGGTTAAAGCAGGTAATCTAAGTGTGAAATCAGAGAAATACGTATTTTAATCTGTTAATGTGTATCTGAGGGTCACAGGTTGAATAGGTGACTGCGTTCAGCCTTTGGACTAACAGCAATCACCCTCAACAGAAGATATAGAACGCGTGCAGCCCTTATAGCGCACAGCGTAATCATTAATTTATCACTATTCATTGGCGTTTAAGTGTGTTGTTGTGTACCTAGTGGAAAGGGTTAAAGCAGGTAATCAAAGTGTGAAATCAGACAAATACGTATTTTAATCTGTTAATGTGTATCTGAGGGTCACTCGTTGAATAGGTGACTGCGTTCAGCCCTTTGGACGAACAGCAATCACCCACAACAGAATATATAGAATGCGTGCAGCCATTATAGCGCACCCCGGAATCATTAATTTATCACTATTCATTGGCGTTTAAGTGTGTTTTTGTGTACCTAGTAGAAAGGGTTAAAGTAAGTAATCAAAGTGTGAAATCAGACAAATTCGTATTTTAATCTGTTAATGTGTATCTGAGGGTCAGTGGTTGAATAGGTGACTGCGTTCAGCATTTTGGATCAACAGCAATCACCCTCAACAGAAGATATAGAACGCGTGCAGCCATTATAGCGCACAGCGGAATCATTAATTTATTCCTATTCATTGGCGTTTAAGTGTGTTGTGTACCTAGTGAAAGGGTTAAAGCAGGTAAAGTGTGAAATCAGACAAATACGTATTTTAATCTATTAATGTGTATCTGAGGGTCACTGGTTCAATAGGTGACTGCTTTCAGCATTTTGGACGAACAGCAATCACCATCAACAGAAGATATAGAACGCGTGCAGCCATTATAGCGCACAGCGGAATCATTAATTTATCCCTATTCATTGGCGTTTAAGTGTTTTTGTGTATCTAGTGGAAAGGGTTAAAGCAGGTAATCAAAGTGTGAAATCAGACAAATACGTATTTTAATCTGTTAATGTGTATCTGAGGGTCACTGGTTGACTAGGTGACTGCGTTCAGCCCTTTGGACGAACAGCAATCGCCATCAACAGAAGATATAGGATGCGTGCAACCATTATAGCACACAGCGGAATGATTAATTTATCACTATTCATTGGAGTTTAAGTGTGTTGTTGTGTACGTAGTGGAAAGTGGTAAAGCAGGTAAAGTGTGAAATCAGACAAATACGTATTTTAATCTATTAATGTGTATCTGAGGGTCACTGGTTGAATAGGTGACTGCTTGCAGCATTTTGGACGAACAGCAATCACCATCAACAGAAGATATAGAACGCGTGCAGCCATTATAGCGCACAGCGGAATCATTAATTTATCCCTATTCATTGGCGTTTAAGTGTGTTGCTGTGTACCTAGTGGAAAGGGTTAAAGCAGGTAATCAAAGTGTGAAATCAGACAAATACGTATTTTAATCTGTTAATGTGTATCTGAGGGTCACTCGTTAAATAGGTGACTGCGTTCAGCCCTTTGGACGAACAGCAATCACCCTCAACAAAAGATATCGAACGCGTGCAGCCATTATAGAGCACAGCGGAATCATTAATTTATCCCTATTCATTGGCGTTTAAATGTGTTGTTGTGTACCTAGTGGAAAGGGTTAACGCAGATAATCAAAGTGTGAAATCAGACAAATACCTATTTTCATCTATTCATGTGTATCTGAGGGTCACTGGTTGAATAGGTGACTGCGTTAAGCCCTTTGCACGAACAGCAATCGCCATCAACAGAAGATATACAACGCGTGCAAACATTATAGCACACAGCGGAATGATTAATTTATCACTATTCATTGGAGTTTAAGTGTGTTGTTGTGTACGTAGTGGAAAGGGGTAAAGCAAGTAAAGTATGAAATCAGACAAATACGTATTTTAATCTGTTAATGTGTATCTGAGGGTCACTGGTTGAATAGGTGACTGCGTTCAGCCCTTTGGACGAACAGCAATCGCCATCAACAGAAGATATAGGATGCGTGCAACCATTATAGCACACAGCGGAATGATTAATTTATCACTATTCATTGGAGTTTAAGTGTGTTGTTGTGTACGTAGTGGAAAGGGGTAAAGCAGGTAAAGTGTGAAATCAGACAAATACGTATTTTAATCTATTAATGTGTATCTGAGGGTCACTGGTTGAATACCTGACTGCTTTCAGCATTTTGGACGAACAGCAATCACCATCAACAGAAGATATAGAATGCGTGCAGCCATTATAGCGAACAGCGGAATCATTAATTTATCCCTATTCATTGGCGTTTAAGTGTGTTGCTGTGTACCTAGTGGAAAGGTTTAAAGCAGGTAATCAAAGTGTGAAATCAGACAAATACGTATTTTAATCTGTTAATGTGTATCTGAGGGTCACTCGTTAAATAGGTGACTGCGTTCAGCCCTTTGGACGAACAGCAATCACCCTCAACAAAAGATATCGAACGCGTGCAGCCATTATAGCGCACAGCGGAATCATTAATTTATCCCTATTCATTGGCGTTTAAATGTGTTGTTGTGTACCTAGTGGAAAGGGTTAACGCAGATAATCAAAGTGTGAAATCAGACAAATACCTATTTTAATCTATTAATGTGTATCTGAGGGTCACTGGTTGAATAGGTGACTGCGTTCAACCCTATGGACGAACCGCAATCACCCTCAACAGAAGATATAGAACGCGTGCAACCATTATAGCACACAGCGGAATCATTAATTTATCCCTATTCATTGGCGTTTAAGTGTTTTTGTGTATCTAGTGGAAAGGGTTAAAGCAGGTAATCAAAGTGTGAACTCAGACAAATACGTATTTTAATCTGTTAATATGTATCTGAGGGTCACTTTTTGAATAGGTGACAGCGTTCAGCACTTTGGACGAACAGCAATCGCCATCAACAGAAGATATAGGACTCGTGCAACCATTATAGCACACAGCTTAATCATTAATTTATCCCTATTCATTGGCGTTTAAGTGTTTTTGTGTATCTAGTGGAAAGGGTTAAAGCAGGTAATCAAAGTGTGAAATCAGACAAATACGTATTTTAATCTATTAATGTGTATCTGAGGGTCACTGGTTGAATAGGTGACTGCTTTCAGCATTTTGGACGAACAGCAATCACCATCAACAGAAGATATAGAACGCGTGCAGCCATTATAGCGCACAGCGGAATCATTAATTTATCCCTATTCATTGGCGTTTAAGTGTGTTGTTGTGTACCTAGTTGAAAGGGTTAAAGCAGGTAATCAAAGTGTGAACTCAGACAAATACGTATTTTAATCTGTTAATGTGTATCTGAGGGTCACTCGTTAAATAGGTGACTGCGTCCAGCCCTTTGGACGAACATCAATCACCCTCAACAAAACATATCGAACGCTTGCAGCCATTATAGCGCACAGCGGAATCATTAATTTATTACTATTCATTGGCGTTTAAGTGTGTTGCTGTGTACCTAGTGGAAAGGGTTAAAGCAGGTAATCAAAGTGTGAAATCAGACAAATACGTATTTTAATCTATTAGTGTGTATCTGAGGGTCACTGGTTGAATAGGTGACTGCGTTCAACCCTATGGACGAACCGCAATCACCCTCAACAGAAGATATAGAACGCGTGCAGCCATTATAGCGCACAGCGGAATCGTTAATTTATCCCTATTCATTGGCGTTTAAATGTGTTGTTGTGTACCTAGTGGAAAGGGTTAACGCAGATAATCAAAGTGTGAAATCAGAGAAATACCTATTTTAATCTATTAATGTGTATCTGAGGGTCACTGGTTGAATAGGTGACTGCGTTCAGCCCTTTGGACGAACAGCAATCGCCATCAACAGAAGATATAGAACGCGTGCAACCATTATAGCACACAGCGGAATGATTAATTTATCACTATTCATTGGAGTTTAAGTGTGTTGTTGTGTACGTAGTGGAAAGGGGTAAAGCAAGTAAAGTATGAAATCAGACAAATACGTATTTTAATCTATTAATGTGTATCTGAGGGTCACTGGTTGAATACGTGACTGCGTTCAACCCTATGGACGAACCGCAATCACCCTCAACAGAAGATATAGAACGCGTGCAACCATTATAGCACACAGCGGAATCATTAATTTATCCCTATTTATTGGCGTTTAAGTGTTTTTGTGTATCTAGTGGAAAGGGTTAAAGCAGGTAATCAAAGTGTGAAATCAGACAAATACGTATTTTAATCTGTTAATGTGTATCTGAGGGTCACTGGTTGAATAGGTGACTGCGTTCAGCCCTTTGGACGAACAGCAATCGCCATCAACAGAAGATATAGAACGCGTGCAACCATTATAGCACACAGCGGAATGATTAATTTATCACTATTCATTGGAGTTTAAGTGTGTTGTTGTGTACGTAGTGGAAAAGGGTAAAGCAAGTAAAGTATGAAATCAGACAAATACGTATTTTAATCTATTAATGTGTATCTGAGGGTCACTGGTTGAATAGTTGACTGCGTTCAACCCTATGGACGAACCGCAATCACCCTCAACAGAAGATATAGAACACGTGCAACCATTATAGCACACAGCGGAATCATTAATTTATCCCTATTCATTGGCGTTTAAGTGTTTTTGTGTATCTAGTGGAAAGGGTTAAAGCAGGTAATCAAAGTGTGAAATCAGACAAATACGTATTTTAATCTGTTAATGTGTATCTGAGGGTCACTGGTTGAATAGGTGACTGCGTTCAGCCCTTTGGACGAACAGCAATCGCCATCAACAGAAGATATAGGATGCGTGCAACCATTATACCACACAGCGGAATGATTAATTTATCACTATTCATTGGAGTTTAAGTGTGTTGTTGTGTACGTAGTGGAAAGGGGTAAAGCAGGTAAAGTGTGAAATCAGACAAATACGTATTTTAATCTATTAATGTGTATCTGAGGGTCACTGGTTGAATAGGTGACTGCTTTCAGCATTTTGGACGAACAGCAATCACCATCAACAGAAGATATAGAACGCGTGCAGCCATTATAACGCACAGCGGAATCATTAATTTATCCCTATTCATTGGCGTTTAAGTGTGTTGCTGTGTACCTAGTGGAAAGGGTTAAAGCAGGTAATCAAAGTGTGAAATCAGAAAAATACGTATTTTAATCTGTTAATGTGTATCTGAGGGTCACTCGTTAAATAGGTGACTGTGTTCAGCCCTTTGGACGAACAGCAATCACCCTCAACAAAAGATATCGAACGCGTGCAGCCATTATAGCGCACAGCGGAATCATTAATTTATCCCTATTCATTGGCATTTAAATGTGTTGTTGTGTACCTAGTGGAAAGGGTTAACGCAGATAATCAAAGTGTGAAATCAGACAAATACCTATTTTAATCTATTAATGTGTATCTGAGGGTCACTGGTTGAATAGGTGACTGCGTTCAGCCCTTTGGACGAACAGCAATCGCCATCAACAGAAGATATAGAACGCGTGCAACCATTATAGCACACAGCGGAATGATTAATTTATCACTATTCATTGGAGTTTAAGTGTGTTGTTGTGTACGTAGTGGAAAGGGGTAAAGCAAGTAAAGTATGAAATCAGACAAATACGTACTTTAATCTATTAATGTGTATCTGAGGGTCACTGGTTGAATAGGTGACTGCGTTCAACCCTATGGACGAACCGCAATCACCCTCAACAGAAGATATAGAACGCGTGCAACCATTATAGCACACAGCAGAATCATTAATTTATCCCTATTCATTGGCGTTTAAGTGTTTTTGTGTATCTAGTGGAAAGGGTTAAAGCAGGTAATCAAACTGTGAAATCAGACAAATACGTATTTTAATCTGTTAGGGTCACTGGTTGAATAGGTGACTGCGTTCAGCACTTTGGACGAACAGCAATCGCCATCAATTGAAGATATAGGACTCGTGCAACCATTATAGCACACAGCGGAATCATTAATTTATCCCTATTCATTGGCGTTTAAGTGTTTTTGTGTATCTAGTGGAAAGGGTTAAAGCAGGTAATCAAAGTGTGAAATCAGACAAATACGTATTTTAATCTATTACTGTGTATCTGAGGGTCACTGGTTGAATAGGTGACTGCTTTCAGCATTTTGGACGAACAGCAATCACCATCAACAGAAGATATAGAACGCGTGCAGCCATTATAGCGCACAGCGGAATCATTGATTTATCCCTATTCATTGGCGTTTAAGTGTGTTGCTGTGTACCTAGTGGAAAGGGTTAAAGCAGGTAATCAAAGTGTGAAATCAGACAAATACGTATTTTAATCTGTTAATGTGTATCTGAGGGTTACTCGTTAAATAGGTGACTGCGTTCAGCCCTTTGGACGAACAGCAATCACCCTCAACAAAAGATATCGAACGCATGCAGCCATTATAGCGCACAGCGGAATCATTAATTTATTACTATTCATTGGCGTTTAAGTGTGTTGCTGTGTACCTAGTGGAAAGGGTTAACGCAGGTAATCAAAGTGTGAAATCAGACCAATACGTATTTTAATCTGTTAATGTGTATCTGAGGGTCACTCGCTAAATAGGTGACTGCGTTCAGCCCTTGGGACGAACAGCAATCACCCTCAACAAAAGATATCGAACGCGTGCAGCCATTATAGCGCACAGCGGAATCATTAATTTATCCCTATTCATTGGCGTTTAAATGTGTTGTTGTGTACCTAGTGGAAAGGGTTAACGCAGATAATCAAAGTGTGAAATCAGACAAATACCTATTTTAATCTATTAATGTGTATCTGAGGGTCACTGGTTGAATAGGTGACTGCGTTCAGCCCTTTGGACGAACAGCAATCGCCATCAACAGAAGATATAGAACGCGTGCAACCATTATAGCACACAGCGGAATGATTAATTTATCACTATTCATTGGAGTTTAAGTGTGTTGTTGTGTACGTAGTGGAAAGGGGTAAAGCAAGTAAAGTATGAAATCAGACAAATACGTATTTTAATCTATTAATGTGTATCTGAGGGTCACTGGTTGAATAGGTGACTGCGTTCAACCCTATGGACGAACCGCAATCACCCTCAACAGAAGATATAGAACGCGTGCAACCATTATAGCACACAGCGGAATCATTAATTTATCCCTATTCATTGGCGTTTAAGTGTTTTTGTGTATCTAGTGGAAAGGGTTAAAGCAGGTAATCAAAGTGTGAAATCAGACAAATACGTATTTTAATCTGTTAATGTGTATCTGAGGGTCACTGGTTGAATAGGTGACTGCGTTCAGCCCTTTGGACGAACAGCAATCGCCATCAACAGAAGATATAGGATGCGTGCAACCATTATAGCACACAGCGGAATGATTAATTTATCACTATTCATTGGAGTTTAAGTGTGTTGTTGTGTACGTAGTGGAAAGGGGTAAAGCAGGTAAAGTGTGAAATCAGACAAATACGTATTTTAATCTATTAATGTGTATCTGAGGGTCACTGGTTGAATAGGTGACTGCTTTCAGCATTTTGGACGAACAGCAATCAACATCAACAGAAGATATAGAATGCGTGCAGCCATTATAGCGCACAGTGGAATCATTAATTTATCCCTATTCATTGGCGTTTAAGTGTGTTGCTGTGTACCTAGTGGAAAGGGTTAAAGCAGGTAATCAAAATGTGAAATCAGACAAATACGTATTTTAATCTGTTAATGTGTATCTGAGGGTCACTCGTTAAATAGGTGACTGTGTTCAGCCCTTTGGACGAACAGCAATCACCCTCAACAAAAGATATCGAACGCGTGCAGCCATTATAGCGCACAGCGGAATCATTAATTTATCCCTATTCATTGGCGTTTAAATGTGTTGTTGTGTACCTAGTGGAAAGGGTTAACGCAGATAATCAAAGTGTGAAATCAGACAAATACCTATTTTAATCTATTAATGTGTATCTGAGGGTCACTGGTTGAATAGGTGACTGCGTTCAGCCCTTTGGACGAACAGCAATCGCCATCAACAGAAGATTTAGAACGCGTGCAACCATTATAGCACACAGCGGAATGATTAATTTATCACTATTCATTGGAGTTTAAGTGTGTTGTTGTGTACGTAGTGGAAAGGGGTAAAGCAAGTAAAGTATGAAATCAGACAAATACGTATTTTAATCTATTAATGTGTATCTGAGGGTCACTGGTTGAATAGGTGACTGCGTTCAACCCTATGGACGAACCGCAATCACCCTCAACAAAAGATATAGAACGCGTGCAACCATTATAGCACACAGCGGAATCATTAATTTATCCCTATTCATTGGCGTTTAAGTGTTTTTGTGTATCTAGTGGAAAGGGTTAAAGCAGGTAATCAAAGTGTGAAATCAGACAAATACGTATTTTAATCTGTTAATGTGTATCTGAGGGTCACTGGTTGAATAGGTGACTGCGTTCAGCCCTTTGGACGAACAGCAATCGCCATCAACAGAAGATATAGAACGCGTGCAACCATTATAGCACACAGCGGAATGATTAATTTATCACTATTCATTGGAGTTTAAGTGTGTTGTTGTGTACGTAGTGGAAAGGGGTAAAGCAGGTAAAGTGTGAAATCAGACAAATACGTATTTTAATCTATTAATGTGTATCTGAGGGTCACTGGTTGAATAGGTGACTGCTTTCAGCATTTTGGACGAACAGCAATCAACATCAACAGAAGATATAGAATGCGTGCAGCCATTATAGTGCACAGCGGAATCATTAATTTATCCCTATTCATTGGCGTTTAAGTGTGTTGCTGTGTACCTAGTGGAAAGGGTTAAAGCAGGTAATCAAAGTGTGAAATGAGACAAATACGTATTTTAATCTATTAATGTATATCTGAGGGTCACTGGTTGAATAGGTGACTGCGTTCAACCCTATGGACGAACCGCAATCACCCTCAAAAGAAGATATAGAACGCGTGCAGCCATTATAGCGCACAGCGGAGTCATTAATTTATCACTATTCATTGGCGTTTAAGTGTGTTGTTTTGTACCTAGTGAAAAGGGTTAAAGTAGGTTATCAAAGTGTGAAATCAAATACGTATTTTAATCTGTTAATGTGTATCTGAGGGTAACTGGTTGAATAGGTGACTGCGTTCAGCCCTTTGGACGAACAGCAATCACCATCAACAGAAGATATAGAACACGTGCAGCCATTATAGCACACAGCATAATCATTAATTTATCCCTATTCATTGGCGTTTAAGTGTGTTGTTGTGTACCTAGTGGAAAGCGTTAAAGCAGGTAATCAAAGTGTGAAATCAGAGAAATACGTATTTTAATCTATTAATGTGTATCTAAGGGTCACTGGTTGAATAGGTGACTGCGTTCAGCCCTTTGGACGAACAGCAATCGCCATCAACAGAAGATATAGAACACGTGCAGCCATTATAGCACACAGCGGAATGATTAATTTATCCCTATTCATTGGCGTTTAAATGTGTTGTTGTGTACCTAGTGGAAAGGGTTAAAGCAGGTAATCAAAGTGTGAAATCAGACAAATACCTATTTTAATCTGTTAATGTGTATCTGAGGGTCACTGGTTGAATAGGTGACTGCGTTAAGCCCTTTGGACGAGCAGCTATCACCATCAACAGAAGATATAGAACGCGTGCAGCCATTATAGCGCACAGCGGGATCATTAATTTATCCCTATTCATTGGCGTTTAAGTGTGTTGTTGTGTACCTAGAGGAAAGGGTTCAAGCAAGTAATCAAAGTGTGAAATCAGACAAATACGTATTTTAATCTGTTAATGTGTATCTGAGGGTCACTGGTTGAATAGGTGACTGCGTTCAGCCCTTTGGACGAACAGCAATTGCCATCAACAGAAGATATAGAACGCGTGCAGCCATTATAGCACACAGCGGAATCATTAATTTATCACTATTTATTGGCGTTTAAGTATTTTGTTGTGTACCTAGTGGAAAGGGTTAAAGCAGGTAATCAAAGTGTGAAATCAGGCAAATACATATTGTAATCTGTTAATGTGTATCTGAGGGTCACTGGTTGAATAGGTGACTACGTTCAGCCCTTTGGACGAACAGCAATCACCATCAACAGAAGATATAGAATGCGTGCAGTCATTATAGCACACAGCGGAATCATTAATTTATCCCTATTTATTGGCGTTTGAGTGTGTTGTTGTGTACCTAGTGGAAAGTGTTAAAGCAGGTAATCAATGTGTGAAATCAGACAAATACGTATTTTAATCTATTAATGTGTATCTGAGGGTCACTGGTTGAATAGGTGACTACGTTCAGCATTTTATACGAACAGTAATCACCATCAACAGAAGATATAGAACGCGTGCAGCCATTATAGCGCACAGCGGAATCATTAATTTATCCCTATTCATTGGCGTTTAAGTGTGTTGTGTACCTAGTGGAAAGGGTTAAAGCAGGTAAAGTGTGAAATCTGACAAATACGTATTTTAATCTATTAATGTGTATCTGAGGGTCACTGGTTGAATAGGTGACTGCTTTCAGCATTTTGGACGAACAGCAATCACCATCAACAGAAGATATAGAACGCGTGCAGCCATTATAGCGCATAGCGGAATCATTAATTTATCCCTATTCATTGGCGTTTAAGTGTGTTGTGTACGTAGTGGAAAGGGGTAAAGCAGGTAAAATGTGAAATCAGACAAATACGTATTTTAATCTATTAATGTGTATCTGATGGTCACTGGTTGAATAGGTGACTGCGTTCAACCCTATGGACGAACCGCAATCACCCTCAACAGAAGATATAGAACGCGTGCAGCCATTATAGCGCACAGCGGAGTGATTAATTTATCACTATTCATTGGCGTTTAAGTGTGTTGTTTTGTACCTAGTGAAAAGGGTTAAAGTAGGTAATCAAAGTGTGAAATCAGACAAATACATATTTTAATCTGTTAATGTGTATCTGAGGGTAAATGGTTGAATAGGTGACTGCGTTCAGCCCTTTGGAAGAACAGCAATCACCATCAACAGAAGATGTAGAACGCGTGCAGCCATTATAGCGCACAGCGGAATCATTAATTTATCCCTATTCATTGGCGTTTAAGTGTGTTGTTGTGTACCTAGTTGAAAGGGTTAAAGCAGGTTATCAAAGTGTGAAATCAGACAAATACGTATTTTAATCTGGTAATGTGTATCTGAGGGTCACTGGTTGAATAGGTGACTGCGTTCAGCCCTTTGGACGAACAGCAATCACCATCAACAGAAGATATAGAACGCGTGCAGCCATTATAGCAGACAGCGGAATCATTAATTTATCCCTATTCATTGGCGTTTAAGTGTGTTGTTGTTTACCTAGTGGAAAGGGTTAAAGCAGGTAATCTAAGTGTGAAATCAGAGAAATACGTATTTTAATCTGTTAATGTGTATCTGAGGATCACTGATTGAATAGGTGACTGCGTTCAGCCTTTGGACTAACAGCAATCACCCTCAACAGAAGATATAGAACGCGTGCAGCCCTTATAGCGCACAGCGTAATCATTAATTTATCACTATTCATTGGCGTTTAAGTGTGTTGTTGTGTACCTAGTGGAAAGGGTTAAAGCAGGTAATCAAAGTGTGAAATCAGACAAATACGTATTTTAATCTGTTAATGTGTATCTGAGGGTCACTCGTTGAATAGGTGACTGCGTTCAGCCCTTTGGACGAACAGCAATCACCCTCAACAGAATATATAGAATGCGTGCAGCCATTATAGCGCACCCCGGAATCATTAAGTTATCACTATTCATTGGCGTTTAAGTGTGTTTTTGTGTACCTAGTAGAAAGGGTTAAAGTAAGTAATCAAAGTGTGAAATCAGACAAATTCCTATTTTAATCTGTTAATGTGTATCTGAGGGTCACTGGTTGAATAGGTGACTGTGTTCAGCCCTTTGGACGAACAGCAATCACCATCAACAGAAGATATAGAACGCGTTCAGCCATTATAGCGCACAGCGGAATCATTAATTTATCCCTATTCATTGGCGTTTAAGTGTGTTGTTGTGTACCTAGTGGAAAGGGTTAAAGCAAGTAATCAAAGTGTGAAATCAGACAAATACGTATTTTAATCTGTTAATGTGTATCTGAGGGTCACTGGTTGAATAGGTGACTGCGTTCAGCCCTTTGGACGAACAGCAATCACCCTCAACAGAACATATAGAACGCGTGAAGCCATTATAGCACACAGCGGAATCATTAATTTATCACTATTCATTGGCGTTTAAGTGTGTTGTTGTGTACCTAGTGAAAAGGGTTAAAGTAGGTAATCAAAGTGTGAAATCAGACAAATGCGTATTTTAATCTGTTAATGTGTTTCTGAGGGTAACTGGTTGAATAGGTGACTGCGTTCAGCCCTTTGGACGAACACCAATCACCCTCAACAGAAGATATAGAACGCGTGCTGCCATTATAGCGCACAGCGGAATCATTAATTTATCCCTATTCATTGGCGTTTAAGTGTGTTGTTGTGTACCTAGTTGAAAGGGTTAAAGCAGGTAATCAAAGTGTGAAATCAGAGAAATACGTATTTTAATCTGTTAATGTGTATCTGAGGGTCTCTGGTTGAATAGGTGACTGAGTTCAGCCCTTTGGATGAACATTAATCTCCCACAATAGATCTTATAGAACTCGTGCAGCTATAATAGCGCACAATGGAGTATTTATTTTGTCCGTTTTGATTGGCGTACGATGTGTTTTGTATATAGTGCAAAGTGTGAGAATTTTTTAATAGGATAGCTGAAATGAGTCAAATATCTATATGAGTCTGTGAATGAATGTGTTGTTCGAGAGACACTGGTTGGATAGTTGTCTGCATTCAGCCATTTCAGCAAATGGCAATCAGTCTCAACAGAAGCTGTAGATCACATTCAGTCATTTTATCACAGAGCGGATTAATTACTCTGCTTCTTTCGATTACCTCATCTAGTGTGTTTGGTATGTGCAGAGTGTAGAGTGTTAAAAGTTGTGTATTTAGAAAGCTGAAACTGTTGGAATATGTCCTTGAATATATTCTCCCTCCACTTCTCTATGTTGGACCCTCAGCCATAGGGATGCAGTGTGATATTTGTGTCAGTGCCGAGTTATTGTTTATTATCCGTTGCATCTGAGTGTGTTTCTTGTTTCTGTGTGTAGAGTTGCATCTTGGATCGCCCCTGTACGTCTTTTGGAGTTTTCCTGATATTTTACAATAAAATGTTGAAATTTTAATGAATCATGTTTTGAAACGTAGGCTTAAGAGGTAAAGGAATAGATTGAAATATAAAATACAAGTTAAAATTAATTGAAAAATTAGAACCAATAGATCCGCTGGACGTGTTTGTAAATACGCCTGCTTACGTAAATACATAATTAATTACTTTGAACTCACTATTTCGAATAATATTTTCAAATATAAGTAGTGAATGTTAACTTGTTTTTCTAATTTGTATAGAATCCCACTGACTCTCATCTATATTCTGGTTTATTGGATATTTTCTCCCCTTCTGCAATTTGTCCGTTAAATTTAGGGTTTACTGTGTGTCATAAAGTTGGAATTTCGTACAGTCTCTCATGAACACCTCCAGATAATTTTGTTTTACACTTCTACTATGATCTATTTTGGAGTTTCTGGGTAAAAAATACTTTTTGTACAGAATACAGCTACATATCTTGGTAGTTTCCATAGCGGTTATTGCTTTCGTTTAAACTGTTTAAATTCTCATCGAAATCAATTATTTGCGTATATTGACATTGTTACTGTTAGGGGTGGGGGTGGCTCAGTCGTTAGCGAGCCAGGCTCGTAATCTGTAGTTCCCAGGTTCGAGTCCCAGCTGGGTCAGCGTTGAGATTTATCTCCGCAAAATTCCCCGCCCTGCCCACGGTCAGTAGGCGACACCGATGGGCTTGGAAAGGCCGCCGTCCGTCGGACGGGACGTTAAGCCGTGGCCCCGTGTACGGGAGAGACATACCCTGTGCACGTTAAAAAACACGCTGGATGACCTTGACGGGAGGCTACCATCTGTCTAACAACAGCTGTTCCATTGGGTCCCCTGCCCCAACCTTCTTTGAGCCTTCGGGGTCCATTTGACCTGGCCATTTAGCCCATGGTGTGCAAAAAAAGTGCCGCTCAGAGGTAAAACAACCCAATAACCTTGACATGCCGTTCAGTCAGATAATACTAATGCAGAGAGCACTGTTGTCAAACATTTTTTAACATGGCGAGACAGATTTCTCCATTATAAACCCACGATTTACTATCATTTTGAATCAAGTAGCAGTAACATTTCATTTATCATACTATGACAAAAATTCAAACTCTGGCAACGATACTGCTATATTCAGACCACAAAACAAAATTAATTGCAAGAAGAATTTATTAAACAATTGAACATTATAACAAATAAAAACCTTTGTTTTAAATCTAATGGATCAAACCTATCAGTTTATCATACAATGCAAATCAAATAGTACAAAATATTAACGGTTCAAATGTAAGGATACGGATCACTAAGTTTTAGGCTCGCCATTACACAAGTGAAAATTAAAATCATTCCTTCACACGCACAAACTCGCATCCTACTTTCCACTACTGTGATCAAAACGCATCACTGACATTTCGATGCCTTTACCAGAATGAAATGAATTTTTATAAGTGACAGTGTACAATATCTCTCTCAAGCAAAAACAGAAACCTTAACTAAATTTTAAGTTCTACAGAAGTGCTTTAAGGAAATCAATGAACAGTTGATAACTTTAATACGTCTATTTTTGATGCATTTTTTTGTGAAATTTGTAATCAGTTATTTGGCGAGATATTTTAAACATACGAATGGACTATCGAAATTCGTAATGAATAAGTAACTAATTATAACAACCTAGTCGCCATCTTATTATCAATGATTCATCCATAAACATCTATTGAATTGCTGTGGCCATTGTTTCTAATTATCTATACTAACCGTAGATACGCATTTCTCTTCACCTCTCAATGGAGCGTCATAAAATCGCCATCACTACTATGAGGGCACCAACCTGAGTTTTGTTGTTAAAGGCTTAGTCGGTGAAGTGCCAGGCAAATATTCTGAATTTCCCAGGTTCGAGTCCTACTTGGGTCAGCGTTGAGATTTTTCTCTGCAAAACTCCCCGCCCTGCCCTCGGTCAATAGGGGGACACCAATCGGCTTGGAAAGGCCGCAGTCCGTCAAATGACATACCAAATGTTATAGACCATGTTGGATGGCCTTGACGGGAGCTACCATCTGTATCCTAACAGCTACCCAGTGGTTTCCTTTCATCCAACCTCCTCTGAACCTTTGCGGTCCTTATGATCTGATCACTAAGTACATTGTATGTAAAAAGGTGCAGCTCATAGGTAAACCAGTTTGTACTTATTTACGCACCTGTAATAAGCATCGGAAGGAACTTCAGGTCATGGGTTCGTGTGAAGCCACGGTCGCACGTCAGATGACATGTCAAGGCACGGTCGCACGTCAGAGGACACGTGAAGGCACGGTCGCACGTCAGAGGACACGTCAAGGCACGGTCGCACGTCAGAGGATAGGTCAAGGCACGGTCCCTCCAGATCCATTCCTGGGTCTTCTGACCTGATCATTTAGCTCATTACGCGAACTAAAGTGCCGTTGACAGGTAAAACAACCAAAGTAGACCAACGGCTCGGGTCACGTTAGGGTGGGAAGGGGAGGGGGGGGGCGAAGAGTGCTCAGTTAACGTCTTGAAAATTCTCATAGGTCATATAGGTCGACACGATCGCTTTATTAGTGAACCAATGATCTACGAGAATTTTCGAAAGCGTCAACTGCGCAGTCTCATCTTAGGCTGAATGAATACCGCCGCTCTGAAAACGGATATTCTCTGATTGTAATTCTTGCGTTACGACACAGTGTGATCGCATTCTAATAATGGATCTGTTGGTTGTTACGTGACATTGTTCTACACTGATATTGTTGGTCAATTGCGTGAATTAGAATATTCGTGTTTTTGTATTATTCGGGCTTCCGTATGATTTGAAGAAATTAATTGAAATATTTAGATTAACGTTGGAATAAAAATAATAAATAAAAAAAAACATTTTTTCGAAATTTTTTTCTAAAAACTTTCAAAATGGAAACAAATCGTTAAATTATTATATCATTCATATCCTATTGATTTCAAAATGAAAGCTCTTAATTAAAACAACCCAACCAAAAAATAATAATTGTCAGCATGATTTTTTTTTTTACCTTCACTGGCCAAATGAAGTCACTAGGACTTAATGGCTCAGATGTAGATACAGGAAAAGGGTTGAATTGTTTTATCTCTGAGTGGCACTTTTTTTGCTCACAATGGTCCAAATGGTCAGACCGCAAGGACTCCGACGGTTCAGAGCAAGTTTGGAGGGATGGGAATCATTGGACAGTTGTTACGAGACAGATGGTCGTTTCTCGTAAAGTTCACCTAACGTGATCTTTAACGTGCACAGGTTATGGCTCTCAGGCTTAACGTCCCATCCGACGGGCGCGATATCCACCATCAACACCACCTCTGAGTGGCACTATTTTTTTTGGCTCACAACTGAAATTCCAGGTCTAAAAAAACCAATTTTTTAGAATTGAACAGTGGAAAAGTAGGCCCATGACGCTGTTTAGGGGACATTAAAACGGATTTTTCTTTTTGGTTTATTTAGGATCACAGGAATTTCTTTCCAAATAAGAAAAGGATCGCAGAAATTCGCTCGATTTTGCCTTATTTTCAGCGATCATTCTCGATCGGAATACTTTAATAGGATGTTTTTTACCGATATATTTTCTTATAGACATCTATTTCGTGAATTTCAGTTGACAATTAAAAATTAGCTGATTGTGAGTTAGTGCGTGAAAAAGGATGACGCTAATTACGACCATCATGCAGAAGTTGTAAAGCTCTGAAAATCTGCACTTAGGGGTAATTCAGATCGTAGTAATCGGGAGAAAAAATTCGATCTTCGACCTGTCCTTCAAGGTCAGAGAGAGGTGAAGCAGAGATCAAAGCTTGACGTAAAAGTGCTAGAAATATGAATATTGGTATATAGGAGTACTTCGGATCACAGATCCCAGAAGCTTTAAAAATCTCGGATTCTTTGTGTGTTGGGGCTTCGAGATCAAAAATTAAATTTTAATTTACCACTTTTAGAGAGCTAAATTTGATGCCTACGGGCAAGGACGTACCTAGAATTTAGTTCGGGGCGGTCTGAGAATAAGCCTTGAGTAGGGTTTCCCAGTTACGAAAACATTTCACCGAACAGGAAAGATTAAAATGATATTCTATATGAGATTTTATAATTGTTGTTTTAATGTATTTTTAGTGTCAGAATAACATATGGGGCTAAAATAAAGTTGTATAAAACTTTCAACTGTTATTGTTCAATTTCTTTTTAATTTTTTTAAACTGAACGAAACAAAGACAATTGTTTTGGAGTTCAAAGCAGATAGACGAGTTCGATATTTAGTAGAAGACGACAGGGTTCTCAGCGGGCTTATTTTTATTGAGGGAGGGTGGGTTAATTAAAATCCAGAGATATGAAAAAGGAAATTTTACACGATTCATTAATAATATTATTTCACAAATATTTTTGCAATTTTTTTTGTAGTTCGTTTTTCAAACGGACAAAAAAAACTACTGAGATTAAATAGTCATGTAGTTCGTTTTTCAAACGAACTAATGTCATCATTTTGTTTTATCTGTCTGTACACTTTCATCTCTTTTGTTTTAACAGATTAATTTAAAATTCCTGTTGAATTGGATGGGTATTGATGACACCCCGTAGGCAGGGACGTAGTCGCTCAAAAAAGTATCCGAACGCTATGGTTGATTACAGAATTCAGAAAAAATATCTGGCAACAATTTTTTTAGAAATTAGTGGTCTGGTAACCTTCGTGTACGTACACGAAGGTTGCCAGTTTTTTAATTTCGAAAAAAATGTTGCCAGATATTTCTTCTGAATTTTGTAATCAGAGTGTTCGGATATTTTTTTGAGCGACTGTACCTTCCCTGCCTACGAGGATATTTCTTGTCGTAGATCTTAGAAAGCTTATGAAAAATTGGATCCGACGTCTCCATTTAGAGGTCATATTTCAGTCAAACTGTAATAATAATAACTACACCTAACAAAAACGTGGAACATCATGTACAGGGGTATTCGAGTCTTGCATCTCTGAAGAGTTGCGAAATTCTGGATACACCAATCCGTTGAAGTCGACCAGAGGTCGAATTTCGATCCACGTGGGAGTTTGAAATTCCAAATGATGTCTGCTGGTTTCTACATCTTGGAAACGGCACTGTATTTCTGATCCTTCGAATACCTCGAGTTTATCTATGTATCTATCTGCTAGTAAGTGGAGTGTCGAGTTATTTATGGTCGTAGATCTCAGGACGGTTAAGAAATTTCCGTTACGGTTTTGTGTTCAAGGTCACATAAGGGTCGATTGGGTTGTTTTACCTATGATCGGAAACTTTGCGCGTCCTATTTAACGGCCTCTAACGACAGAAATTCAAACTATCTGAGAATTTAAAAAAAAAAGAATCGTAGTATTTCATTATTAACTATACACTAAAAAAATTAATTTTTTCCATTTGTTAAAACAATAAAATTGCGTCCCCCCCTACTGAGATTAAATAAATACCATCTCAAGCAGCTGCTTGCCACAGAGGTCTGACAGGAGTCTGTCAGTTTCTGTGCTATATTAGAAGGTCTGCGAGGATGGCAGGACCTCAGTAGAAAAAGGACACGAACACCCATGCCTTATCCAGGGCTGAAACCAAGGTCCCTTAGATCAGTAGCGAAGAGCGCAAACCACTCGGCCACGGGACGGCTCCGGAGATATATGAAAATAAATATAAAATAAATTACCTTTCAAGCAGCTGCTTGCCGTAGAAGGATCTGATATAATGTTGTCAGTGTTTTTGTCTCCCATAACCTAAACATTCCACAACTAAAATTTCTGGTGTAAATAGATCGTTTGCAATATTTGTTGAAAGTTTTGCTCTTTCGAAAACTTTTCACAGTTCGCGGGCACTATTAACACCTTTGGAAGATTCTGAAAGGCGAATCGTATGATTTACCTATCCAATTCAAAAAGAATTTTAAATTTATCTCTTAAAACAAAAAAGTTGAATGTCTACAGACGGAAAAAACAAACAACAAAACGATGACATGAGCTCGTTTTTTAAAAGAACTACAAAAAAATTGTGAAATATATTTTTTAAATAATATTTTTACTGAATTGTAGAATTTTCTATTTCATTATCTCAGTTTTTATTAACCCACCCTCCCCCCAACAAAAATAAGTTCCCATTCTTATTGCAATATTCTAGTCCCAATTTTCACCTTATTTTTATTATAGATATATTAAAATAGTAAAATAATATTATATAAAAATGTATAAAAATATATTTTATTACACATATATATATATTATTTTGGCAGGGCGGTGTATATCAAAGAATTTCCAGGTTATGTCAATGGGAATCTAACTGCGAAGTTCTGTAACTTCTAAAATGTGTATTTAATGGAAAAAATGTGACTGAGAATAAAATAAAGAACATGATCAAATCTGCATATTTAATACTCTGTTGTTTTAAAAGGAATTAAGATCATGTATAGATTCAGAGTTCCGTGTCAAGAAAGGAATGTTTTACTTTCTTTTGCAGTAGATGTTTTGAACCTATTCTTATATTCAGTTTTGTTAATTAGCAATTTTCAATATCAAATTCTTTGTATGTTCCATTTCGCACAATATTTCTCTGTATCGTCAAATAAGAAATACTAGTTTTTTAAAACTGTAAACATTGCAGTAGGTTTGAAAGTTTTCGCACTTTTCCTTTTACTTAAAGATTTTCAAAAAACACTAAAATAATTCTTATTTATAGAAGCTTTTGCAAGCATCTATAAATTAGTAAATTAACCCATTTGAAAAACATGTTCTAAAAACTAAGTCGCAATATTTATTTAAATTATAAATATTTAAAAACTACATAAAAAATTAAGTTTAAAAACTAAGACAATTTGGAATATAAAAAAAAATTGAAAAATAAGTCTGTCCACACAAAATCTATTGGAAGCTAAAAACATCAATTTGTGAGAATGATCTTGAGTCAAGTTTCCTATACTTCCTATCATTGTTGATGTAAAGTCAGTGAATGATTCGCATACTTATCCCCTTCGCTGGCCCGCCCTGCCCACGGTCAGTAGGGGACACCGTTGGGCTTGGAAATGCCGCCGTCCGTCGGATGTGACGTTAAGCCGTGGCCCCGTGTGCGGGAAAGCCATACCCTGTGCACGTTAAAGAACACTGGATGGCCTAGACGGGAGGCTACCATCTGTCTCCCAACAGCTGTTCCAGTGGGTCTCCTCCCCCAACCTTCTCTGAGCCTACGGGTTCCATGTGACCTGGCCATTTAGCCCATGGTGTGCAAAAAAATGCCGCTCAGTGGTAAAATAACACTAACACAAAAAATGACATTTTTGCACAGCAGTGTAGCCAACCTAGCGACTTTTGAGCTCTCACGGCGTACTCGAAAAAATTTTACCGCTTACCCCACGTTGAGAACCCCTTTTCTAACAGATTTAAGAGCACAGTTAAAAACTTAATGACTAACCGATCTGTTTTACACTGCTCACAAAAATTAGGGGATATTTCAAAATGAATATGAAACGATAAAAACATTTGAATTTTTTTTATTCAAACAAGAACGTCAGAAAAGCAAACAAGTCAAAGTTGTCGATTATGCAAATGAGATGCAAACTCAATTGTCGTGATTGAGTAGCAAGTGACATATTGGTGGGGTTGAACAGAAGCATGTCAAATTGGACGAGAGTGCCACACATTGACTGTTCAGTAGGGTGTATGGTCACCCAAGACCGCCAAAACACACAGACAGCGATGGGGCATATTCAGAATCAGAATGTTCAGCAATTCTTGTGGGATCCTCTGCCACTCTTGCTCCAGGGCAACTTCCAGCTCAAGAAGTGTTGTGGGAGGCATTGGACGGTTTGCCAGACGTCTTCCCAGTGCATCCCAAGCATGTTCAATGGGATTCAGGTCTGGAGAACGTGAAGGCCAGTCCATGCGTTCGATTCCTGCCTCCTGAAGCATGTTGTTGAGATGCGCATGGCGGAGCCTTGCATTATCGTCCATGAAAAGAAAGTTGTTTCCAACTGCTCCAGCATAGGCTACCACTATAGGGTGCAGGACCTCATCTCGATATCTGACAGCAGTTAGCGATCCGTTTCTGATGACGTGGACGTTAGTACGACCACCAATGCTGATGCCAGCCCACACCATGATTCCACCACCGAAGGAGTCCCTTTCTCGCATTAAACGTGGATTCTCCCGTGTTCCTCGTTCACGCCATATCAGGACACGATGATTGTCAGGCTGCAGACTGAACCGTGACTCATCAGAGAAGAGGACGGTTGACCACTCATCACGGGTCCAATGACGATGCTCATCAGCCCACCTTCTACGGATTCTACGGTGTTCAGCAAATAACGGAATGCATACCATTGGTCGCCGGGCATGCAGTCCAACACGATGGAGCTGATTTCGTATGGTCTGGGTGCATATCCGTCGTCTAGTGGCAGCAAGAAACTCCCCGCAGCTCTGTTGCATTGCTGCGCCTGTTCCTTCTTGCCAATAAGGTCAAGTAGCGGTCATCTCTTGCTGTTGTGGCAGATGGCCGACCCTGTCCTCGTCTTCTTCGTACTGTGCCAGTCTCTTGAAAGCGATTCCACAGTCTGCTAATCACGCTTTGGGATGTTCCCAGTGCTGTGGCCACTGTCGTCTGTGTTTGACCAGCTTCAAGACGTCCTATGGCTCTCCAGGCTTCGCATTCGGACCAATCATGTTGCAGGGGCATTGCAAGGTCTGGGAAATTGCAGGATGTGCACTTTCAAGATCAGGGAACGTGCAGATACTCCAGTACTTTCAGCCTTTTGTATAGTGCATTTTCACCAATGAAATAAAAATTGGTTTTGCATCTCATTTGCATAATCGAACAACTTTCTTTGACTGGTCGTTTGCTTTTCTGATGTTCTAGTTTATTAAAAAAAATCGAATGCTTCTTTTTTTTATCGCTTCATATTCATTTTGAAATATCCCCTAATTTTTGCGAGCAGTGTAGTAAATCAAAATAGCATTTCGATTAGTGAATACAGGATAGTAGGTATTTTGATCGCTTCTAGTAGTAATATGTGAAGCAAGTCCTTTCCTGTTGCACGGGGGGCGGGGGGAGGGGCTCAGTCGGTAGCGCACCAGGCTCGTAATCTGTAGTTCCCAGGTTCGAGTCCCAGCTGGGTAAACGTTGAGATTTATCTCCGCAAAAATTCCCCGCCCTGCCCACGGTCAGTAGGGGACACCGATGGGCTTGGAAAGGCCGTCGTCCGTCGGACGGGACGTTAAGCCGTGGCCCCGTGTACGGGGAGTCATACCCTGTGCACGTTAAAGAACACGCTGGATGGCCTTGATGGGAGGCTACCATCTGTCTCCCAACAGCTGTTCCAGTGGGTCCCCTCCCCCAACCTTCTCTGAGCCTTCGGGGTCCATGTGACCTGTCCATTTAGCCCATGGTGTGCAAAAAAGTGCCGCTCAGAGGTAAAACAATTCAAACAACCCTGTTGCACGGATCACAAAATGATATTTAGACCACCGTAACTTAACATGTTTCGACTATTAACATCTTCAGAAGTTGGGTAAACTGTTCTTCAGGGATGATATCCGAGTGTTGTGCGGGTGCGCCGTACGGTTTCAGCGGGTGGCGCTGTTCCAGTTTCGTGGTCCCTCCTCCCCCAACCTTCTCTGAGCCTTCGGGGTTCATGTGACCTGGCCATTTAGCCCATAGTGTGCAAAAAAGTGCCGCTCAGAGGTAAAACAACCCAACCCGCTTTAGAAACCGTCTTACCATGAAGTGTTTGTGAAGTGCCAATGAAGTGTTTTTTTTTTTAACCGCACATGCCTTTCGTGTTCTTTTATCCAATTTCGGCAGGTTTTTTTCGTTTTGCCATAGCAAGGTTTATTGTTTTCATGTAACGGTATTTTATATAATCCTGTTTTTTTCGTTCTGGTCTCGATCGGCATTAAATTATAGTGTTGGTTTCAATTGGCACTATGTAATTTTAAGGTTGCATTTTTCAATGAATTTGTCAACCACTGCCATATTTTCGTCTAGTGTTAATATTTTTTGCGGGTAACCTGCATTTTGAGCATCTGAGTATTTTTTTCTTTTTCATAAAAACTGGTGTGGAGGCATATCTCGTATTTTATAGGAATGCAGTTTTTAGTGCACTTTTTGTGGGTAATTGACTGTTGGGAGACGTATGGGATCATCGTGGACGGTGCTGTAGGCTTATGGTACAGTCGCTCAAAAAAGTATCCGAACACTATGGTTGATTACAGAATTCAGAAAAAATATCTGGCAACTTTTTTTTAGAAATTAGTGACCTGGCAACCTTCGTGTCACGTGACACGAAGGTTGCCAGATCACTAATTTCTAATAAAATCGTTGCCAGATATTTTTTTCTGAATTCTGTTATCAACCATATGGTGTTCGGATACTTTTTTGAGCGACTGTAGGTGGTCATATTATTTTGATACTAGATCGTGTGGGCTCACTCACGGAAATATTGAGCGTGTGCAGTTACCGTTCACAGCAAACTGGAGCGTGTGCAGTAACTGCACACGCTCCAGTTTGCTGTGAACGGTAACTGGAGCGTGTACAGTTGCTGTACACGCTCCAGATATTTTCCTGAATTCTGTAATCACGTGACACGAAGGTCGCCAGATCACTAATTTCTAAAAAAAAAATCGTTGTCAGATATTTTTTCTGAATTCTGTAATCAACCATAGTGTTCGGATACTTTTTTGAGCGACTGTACATTGCAATTTCCAGTTTTTGCTCCTGTCGATATAGTGGCTTATCCAAAAATGGTAATTGTTCGTTCTTTTCCTTTTTCAGCCGTTACTTTAATGGTTGGATAGACGCACATTTATATGTGCTTGCAATTCATGTAAAATTTCTGTATCTTGTCTGTATATAACACAAAGGATTGTATATAATATCATCTACATATCAAGATTCAAAAACTTTTGATATAAATGCAAAATTCAGTATCATAAATATATGTATTTCTATTTAAATATTCTAATTTGTTTTCGTTGATAATGGGAATAGAAGGCTCAGCAGGCCTAAACATTCCTCTACCTTGGTCTTTTATCTATCTTATCCTTGATAAGTGCAATTACTCAAGATTTCATATCGTTCATTGTTGATGTATTATGTGTTAAATAAGTAAATATTTCAGTCCATTTTTCTTACAAACGTTATGTAATGAAGAGTAATCTAAACTCAATTATTTCAGTAATAAAGTATAACAGGAAAACATCCTATAACCCAGGTCTTCCACAAGCATGCCGGGTATCTTAACCGCTGGGCTACTAACAGACAACCATTTTTTCCAGAAAGTGACATATATGCAAGGAATGCTTATAGGTCACTTTCTTGGAAAAATGGTTAGCTGTTTATGGTCCAACAGTTAACATGCTCGGCATGCTTCTGGGATACCAGGGGCGGGGGTGGCTTAGTCGGTAGCGCGCCAGGCTCGTAATCTGTAGTTCCCAGGTTCGAGTCCCAGCTGGGTCAGCGTTGAGATTTATCTCCGCAAAATTCCCCGCCTGCCCACGGTCAGTAGGGGATACCGATGGGCTTGGAAAGGCCGCCGTCCGTCGGATGGGACGTTAAGCCGTGGCCCCGTGTGCGGGAGAGCCATACCCTGTGCAAGTTAAAGAACACGCTGGATGGCCTTGACGGGAGGCTACCATCTGTCTCCCAACAGCTGTTCCAGTGGGTCCCCTCCCCCAACCTTCTCTGAGCCTTCGGGGTCCATGTGACCTGGCCATTTAGCCCATGGTGTGCAACAAAGTGCCGCTCAGAGGTAAAACAACTCAACCCAACTCTGGGATAACAGGGTTCGAATCCCAGTAAGCATAGCTAATTTTTTTTCAAATACGATTAATTCGTCGTTTCCATTGCCTTTGCAAGTTTTTAATCTCTTTATCTTACTGAAGGTCTCCTGTGAGACCTCTTTTGCAAGCAGCTGATTGAGGTAGTATTTATTATAGCTTAAAGAACTGCAGATAACATTGAATAGTACTTTAATAAATAATGAAAATAATAAATTTGTTCAAAATATTGGATGTGTTGCTGATTATACCTGATTCATTTTTTAATAAGCATTGATTTTTATGATATGCTTTTGCTTACAACTAGTTTTCCCAAATTCATTTACATTATGGAACAGCCGTTGGTTGGTTGTTTTACCTCTGAGGGCACTTTTTTGCACACCATGGGCTAAATGGCCGGGTCACAAAGACGCCGAAGGCTCGGAGAAAGTTGGTGGGAGGGGACTCACTGTAACAGCTGTTAGAAGACAGATGGTAGCCTCCCGTCAGCGTGTTCCTTAACGTGCACAAGGTATGGCTCTCGCGCACCCGGGATCACGGTGTAACGTCCCATCCGACGGATGGCGGCCTTTTCAAGCCCATCGGTGTCCCCTATTGACCGTAGGAAGGGTGGGGAATTATTGCGGAGATAAATCTCAACGGCCCCACGGGACAGCAGTACAGTGGCCGAGTGATTAATGTCACGGGATACTGTGCTCAGAAATTCGGCATCTTGGTGTGAATATTTGGCCTTTCTGTAATAAGGGTTTTGTCTAAGAACTTCCTACATCACGCAGAGTTTATTTCATTTCACCGTTTCCATCACAAAATGAACATGTGAAGGATCAATTAACCTATGACATGACGTTTTTATGTTTAATGGCTCTGAACTATTACATCAGGCTGCTTTGAGATGCAGGAGCAAAAACTAAAGATTGCTATAGTTGGGTTGTTTTACCTCTGAGCGGCACTTTTTTGCACACCATGGGCTAAATGGCCAGGTCACATGGACCCCGAAGGTTCAGAGAAGGTTGGGGGAGGGGACCCACTGGAACAGCTGTTGGGAGACAGATGGTAGCCTCCCGTCAAGGCCATCCAGCGTGTTCTTTAACGTGCACAGGGTACGTCTCCCGCACACGGGGCCACGGCTTAACGTCCCATCCGACGGACGGCGGCCTTTCCAAGCCCATCGGCGTCCCCTACTGACCGTGGGCAGGGCGGGGAATTTTTGCGGAGATAAATCTCAACGCTGACCCAGCTGGGACTCGAACCTGGGAACTACAGATTACGAGCCTGGCGCGCTACCTACTGAGCCACCCCCGCCCCAAAGATTGCTATATGTCTATTATAGAACATTACCTAAGGGATTTTGAATCTAAGAATTACCATAACAAAGAATTGCAATTTCTCAATCGCTACTCTATAATATGCGACATCAAAAGAGGTAATCTAGGTCACAAACCTCACCAATCACACAATCAACGAAATTAAAGTCAATTGTACATAAGGGGCGGGGGTGGCTCAGTCAGTAGCGCGCCAGACTCGTAACATGTAGTTTCCAGGTTAGAGTCCCAACTGGGTCAGCGTTGAGATTTATCTCCTCATAATACCCCGCCCTGCCCACGGTCAGTAGGGGACGCCGATGGTCTTGGAAAGGCCGCCGTCAGTCGGATGAGACGTTAAGCCCTGGCCCCCTGTGTAGGAGAGCCATACTCTGTGCACGTTAAAAACACACTGGATGACCTTGACGGGAGGCTATCATCTGTCTCCCAACAGCTGTTCCAGTGGGTCCTCTCCCCCAACCTTCTCTGAGCCTTTGGGGTCCTTGTGACCTGGCCATTTAGCACATGGTGTGCTAAAACGTGCCGCTCAGAGGTTGGGTTGGGTTGTTTTACCTCTGAGCGGCACTTTTTTGCACACCATGTGCTAAATGGCCAGGTCACATGGACCCCGAAGGCTCAGAGAAGGTTGAGGGAGGGGACCCACTGAAACAGCTGTTGGGGGACAGATGGTAGTCTCCCGTCAAGGCCATCCAGCGTGTTCTTTAACGTGCACAGGGTATGGCTCTCCCACACACGGGGCCACGGCTTAACGTCCCATCCGACGGACGGCGGCCTTTCCAAGCCCATCGGTGTCCCCTACTGACCGTGGACAGGGTGGGGAATTTTTGCGGAGATAAATCTCAACGCTGACCCAGCTGGGACTCGAACCTGGGAACTACAGATTACGAGCCTGGCGCGCTACCGACTGAGGCACCCCCCCCCCCCCGCTCAGAGGTAAAACAACCTAACCTTATACTTGTCCGTTTTTACTAGACTAGTGGTCCCTTTGCTAGGTTAATTTTGAAGCACCACATTGTTAAAACATCTGGAAAAAAATATCGCTGACGCGGCGGGAATCGAACCCGCAACTCTAAATATATGCCAGCCCGCTCTAACGTTAAAAATACACAAACGCTAAATTCTTCCAGAATAAGACCTATAAATCTTTCACTGAGATGCGGCGGACCTTGCGCCATCTATACTTCAGGAGAGGCAACTTTTCCAATTGTTGCTAATGATTTAATGTTAATGAGGTCAATCACGCGAAAGTGTTAGTATACATACATAGATTACCTGTAGAAATAGACTTCAACAATTATTAAAACATCAGAAAAAATATTATCGCACACTCGGCGGGAATCGAACCCGCAACTCTCTAGATACATGCCAGAACACAAAAAACTAAACGCACAAATTATATCTTATAGAGGATGAATACTAATTTCTAAAACTAATATTTCGTTGTCTTCCTTCAAAACGCTCCTCATACAAGAAGGAAAACTTAAGTAGTAAAACCAGTGATAATAAAATTCAGCATAAAATTCTCTTAGGAACTAAGGGTTTGGCCCATCCTGATTTGTGTTTTCCAATTTATGTATATATAGAGTTTAACCTAATTCAGTCAAGGACGCGAGTAACACTAAGTAAATCTATTTATGTCATATTGAAGCTAAATATATACCGTCCCGTGGCCGAGTGGTTAGCACGCTTGGCTACTGATCTACGGGACCTGGGTTGGAGCCCCGGATAAGGCATGGACGTTTGTGTTGTTTTTCTGCTGAGGTCCTGCCATCCTCTCAGACCTTCTACTATGGCATATAAACTGACAGGCTCCTGTCAGACCTCTGTGGCAAGCAGCTGCTTGAGGGGGTATTTATTTTATTTTTATTTGAAGCTAAATGTCAGATTCGTTAAGTGGACGGTTTATCTCAATCTCGCTTTGTTTTTGCAAAAAATGGCCAAGTGGCCTGGGTTGTTTCACCTCTCAGCGGCACTATTTTTGCACAAAATGGACAAGTCACAAGGAACCTGAGGGGTCAGAAGGTTCGGATAAACGGATCCACTAGACAGCTTTAAGGAAACAGGTGGTAGCCTCCTGTCAAGACTTTCCAGCATGTTCTTTAACGTGCAGAGGATATAGCTATCTCCAGTATATGACACCACGGTTTTATGTCCAATCCGATGAACGGCGGTTTTTCCAAGCACATTGGTCTCCCCTACCTACAGAGAGCAATGCGTGGAATTCTTAAGAGACAAATTTCAATGCTTTACGTAACCTAGTCACAAGGACCCCAAGGTCTAGGAGGTGGCTGGGGAAAGGGATAGTTTTCCCCCTTAAGTTTTTAGGGGACAGATTCCCTTCAAATCTATCAACGTGTTCTTTAACATGCGCAGGGTACGACTGTCCTGTTTACAGGTTCATCTTTTTATGCACCATGCAAAGGAAGGCTGCTTTTCCAACCCATCTGGTGTCCCCTCAACGCTGGCCCAAGTAGGCTCAAACCTGGCAACTACAGATTAAGAGGCTGGCTCGAAATATCCCGTGTATCAGTAACTTAATTTATTAATTCTAAAAAAATTTCAGATGAAAAATACGTTCCGAAGATTTCTGCAACTTTTCTTAAATATTCGAATCCTTCAAATGCTCTTCAAGATTCCCTAAAAGTTTATTTTACGCAAAGATGGCATTGTTTACGATGTAATGAAAAAAATTTCATAAGAAGAGAATCAAGTATCCAAGTAACCCTGCTAAATTTCATATCAGGCTGCTTCCCATACTTCAAACATTTAAAGCCTAAGAACACTTTCGTGTAAGAGAGGTGAAAAGAAACAGCGAATAGAAGGTTGAGGAATAGAATTCACAGTGTGGCCGTTAGGAGACAGATGGACACATTCCTTCAATAACATCCAGAATATTTTTTAATGTGTACAAGGTATGGCTCTTCTATACACGGTACCATGGCTTTTCGTCCCATCCGACGGACAGCAGTTTTTTCAATCTATGTCCTCTTTCTGACAGAAATCTGGGTGCAGGGTTTATCCTAGTGATGATGGCAGACCTCATCTGCAACCATTCTCGGATCCTCTGCAATTATGACAACTACTTGCAACTATAATACGCAGACTTAATAGAACATTAAATACAAAATATGCTTCTCATGTTGTGGGATATGAAATTGGTATTCAAACATTGCAGTTAGCGAACACATTGAGCAAGGCAATTGTGCAAACCTTCGATTAATGAGAAACATGGTTATCGAATCCTGTAAGACTAAAACTAATTACAAATAAGAAAACTTATTTCGTATTCAAACTGTTTTCGAGATACAAATATTAGGCCACGATGCTGCATTTGAGCAGTTTCAAATAAACTTTCCAGAATTTTTGCTCGAGTTTGAAATTTTGCATGGAATTACCGCGATTTGGAGCACATTCTTGGGAGGAAGCATTTCGCTAATACAAATGCATAAAATATTGCAAAAAGAATTACCATTGGTACCAAATTGATTTTCGATAGAAATTGGACGGCCGAAGAGTGAATCTTTTCAGAAAATTGTATTTAAAAGTTTCTAACGATTCACTTTACGTAGAATATGCGGAAATCCGATCTCCCTTTGGTCTCGCTTTCATTTGTTTTTCGGTTATTTACTTATGAATAGCGCTCTTCTTTTAATAAGGTCATGGGTTAAATTGCTAGGCCACAAGGAACCAAAAGGCTCGGGAGAGCCACTACAGAACATTATAGAGACATATTGAAGCTTCCTGAAGGCAATTTTGCATGTTCTTAACAGTCCTTAACTCGGACTAAAGTTTAAACGTACATTCGATCGACGGTGGCCTTTCCACCATATCATTGGTAGATAAAAGCATTACATAGATTGACACTATTAAGAATATCTCAACAGGAGAATAATCACAAAATTGAGGTGGTAACGAGAAATTTACAATGGAGTCACCATTTTCGAATTTTACAAAAGTTCTCTTTTCCTCCATCTTTATATAAAACGCAAATAACTATCCCACCAGTGCTACCTAACGAAAAAGATTTTCCAGACTCCATTTGCTTGAGTTGCTCCATTTGCTAAAGCACCTGACAAGTTACCAGACCATGGGTTCGTATCCCACTCGTCTCTAGAAAATCGGGGATATAGCATAGTTCAATTAGAATAGGGCCAAGCTCGTAATCGGCAGTTCCCACGCTTGAGTCCCAACTTCATCCTTAATCTTCGTTTACACCAGTGAATGGGAACAACTAAAAATCCAGAGATTAATTTGCGCAGTAGCATTAAATCCCCTGCATAAAGAGATAATTGGGTTCTTTAACCCCAGAGAGGTACTTTTTCTGTACGCAACGGGCTAAATGGCCAGGTCACAAAAGAAATATAGGACTAAGAATGTTAAGGGGAGAGAACTGAAAGAATCGTTATTAGGAAAAATGTTGTAGCTTCCAGCTAATACCATCCAGCCTGTTCATCATGAATAGGGCCACAGCTTAACATCCCATCCGACGGACGGAGGCCATTTCAAACTCATCGGCATTTCCTACTGACCGATTGTAGGTGGGTTTTTCTAGAGATATAATCTCAAAGCTGGCTCAGGTGGGATTCGAATCTAGGTACTATATATTACGAGTCTGGCGTGTTACCAACCTATTCAAACACCTTTCCCTTCGAAACAAGGTTATTTATTAAGTTTTGCCAAAAAACATCAGTGAATCGCATCCCATCAGAGATTACCAGAACACTTTTACTGGCAGGTAATGGTATTTGCATCCTTTAAGACATTTTAAACATATCGTTGTGCATCTACCAATTCCCAGTGCTGCAACATCAGGTGCATGCACAGACTTTACGGTAATGTTAAGGTTTTGTGCCATGAAAAAACAAAAGTCTGCGTAATGCATTTCCCGGTTACAACACCGCCATTTTTTTTACGCAACGAAATGACGCTTCACATAGGCGATATCTGGAATTATCAAATGTTTTTAAAATAGCGGTGAAAAATACGTCACGTGATGAATAAAAGTTTGCAAATATTTTCTCATTTTAACTTTGAAAATTGCAATTTAAATTTAATTAATTCAACTAACGCCAAATTAATAATTTAAATTAAAAATAATTAATATAAATTTAAATTTAATTAATTCAACTAACGCCAAATTAATAATTTAAATTAATTAAAAATTAATAATTTAATTAATTCAATTAACGCCAAATTTTGTAAGAAGCCAAAACTTATAACGCCGAACTTTGCGCCGGTATTGCTATGTTGAATTCTGAAGGTGCAGTCATTGTTAGTAAGAGGTACTTTTAAACAATCTTAGCGCTAAAGACCAGTTTCAAAGGGTTTCAGTGATCAATGTTATTGAATCTAAGCAGTAGCGGTCCCAAGAACCATATTTTGGGGGGACAGTATGTAAGAAACTCTAAAAAAGAACTCAATGTAACCGTACTTACCAAATAACTCCAATAAAAATGGGCCCTACTCACAGTTCAAATAGATTCATGAAACTTCTGTTATATCCTGCTCCTCGAGCAGGGTTGGGTTGTGGGTTGTTTTACTCTGAGCGGCACTTTTTTGCACACCATTGGCTAAATGGCCAGGTCACATGGACCCCGAAGGCTCAGAGAAGGTTGGGGGAGGGGACCCACTGGAACAGTTGTTGGGAGACAGATGGTAGCCTCCCGTCAAGGCCATCCAGCGTGTTCTTTAACGTGCACAGTGTATTGCTCTCCCGCACACGGGGCCACGGCTTAACGTCCCATCCGACGGACGGCGGCCTTTCCAAGCCCATCGGTGTCCCCTACTGACCGTGGGCAGGGCGGGGAATTTTGCGGAGATAAATCTCAACGCTGACCCAGCTGGGACTCGAACTTGGGAACTACAGATTACGTGTCTGGCGCGCTACCGACTGAGCCACCCCCGCCCCCCTCGAGCAGGAGAGTCTTGGAATTTCTGACTAGTATGCCTTATATCCCAGAAAAGTTGAGCAAAATAATTGTGCTTAATCAACCAAAGAACAACGTAAACACGACAAAGTGGAGTCGCACCACTATATCGAGAATCTGTGCGTCGAACACGCAAACAGTTTCCAAGGCACGAACGAAACGTGGAGAAGACATGGAGAGTAAATCGTACCCCGGTCCAGCCTTTCGGATGGACTGGAAAGTATTGATCTGGCCGCATCATAGCGGATGCATTGAATCAGGAAGTGCTCCTCCGTTTCTGGCTCTGTGCAGTACGGACAGCATTGGCTTTCCACCTAATGACAGCGATGTAGAAAGTGATTTAGTGGAGAAACCCTCGCTCGAAATTTGGTGAATAGGATTTTCATGGTCCGAGACGAGAATGATACCTCCGGGAGCTTCTCTCCGCAAAATTCCCCGCCCTGCCCACGGTCAGTAGGGGACACCGATAGGCTTGGAAAGGCCGCCGTCCGTCTGATGGGACGTTAAGCCGTGGCCTCGTGTGCGGGAGAGCCATACCGTGCACGTTAAAGTGTGCACGTTAAAGAACACGTTGGATGTCCACGTTAAAGAACACGCTGGATAGCTACCATCTGTCTCCCAACAGCTGTTCCAGTGGGTCCCCTCCCCCAACCTTCTCTGAGCCTTCGGATCCATGTGACCTGGCCATTTAGCCCATGGTGTGCAAAAAAGTGCCGCTCAGAGGTAAAACAATCCAACTGACCGTGAAAGTGTCATTGCGGTCTGTATTTAATTATATAACGCTACAATGGAGGAGTGGGAGCCTGTGTTGATATTGCTCAATGCGATTAAAACCGATTTGCTATCGGAACATGCAACATAGTCCACCGTGTCCCGGGGCGGGGGTGGCTCAGTCGGTAGCGCGCCAGGCTCGTAATCTGTAGTTCCCAGGTTCGAGTCCCAGCTGCGTCAGCGTTGAGATTTATCTCCGCAAAATTCTCCACCCTGCCCACGGTCAGTAGGGGACACCGATGGGCTTGGAAAGGCCGCCGTCCGTCGGATGGGACGTTAAGCCGTGGCCCCGTGTGCGGGAGAGCCATACCCTGTGCACGTTAAAGAACACGCTGGATGGCCTTGACGGGAGGCTACCATCTGTCTCCCAACAGCTGTTCCAGTGGGTCCCCTCCCCCAACCTTCTCTGAGCCTTCGGGGTCCATGTGACCTGGCCATTTAGCCCATGGTGTGCAAAAAAGTGCCGCTCAGAGGTAAAACAACCCAACCCGATTTGCTATCGGAATATGCAACATAGTCCACCGTGTCCGATACAATTTTCTGTAAGGCTAAACTGATTGCTGTGGCCCCTGTTCTTAACACGGAGTAAGGACATTTCCGAGCAATTATCTCTGACCTATGTGGACATACGATCCCCACTCCAACTCCATGTCTTGTCCTCGATGCATCTGTCCAGATTACAACATGTAAAGACCACTGTAGATGCGCAGACTGGTTAAATTCACAAGCGATCTCCAGAAGATGAAGTTCCTGAAGTCGTTGGAATTTATGTTCTCGAAGTACCAACTGGAAGTTCTTTGGACGCCAGGGGGGTGGCTCAGGGGTTGTGTGCAATGGACCCTCAAGGAAATTTTTTCAGCCCTCAGAAATTCAGTCGCCACCTGTGGGTATGGTAGGTTCCGGTGGCTCCATTTGTAAGTAGATAGTCGATCCATGAGGAGACGATATGAAGCCTCGTATGGCCCATTAAGGTCCTTGAGGACCATTTTCGCTGCTTGTAGTCTCGCTGCTGAATGTAGAGGCATCGTTGGCGTGATTGTATAGAGAACCGGTATAGTAATGGCGTGTGGCAGGTCAGTGACTGCCCGAAGGTGCAGCATGCTACACTGGATTTATCAGTATAGGAATTTCGCTCGAACAGTACACTGAACAATCCTTTGGAGTACCGGAGTGGGAATCCCCGTTTTCTGGCCGCTAAGCCCCGTATGGGATTCAAAGACCATACGACAGAGATGCGAAGATTTTGAAAGCGACTCTTACAAGAGCTGTTGGACTGGAAATAAACGCCTAACATCTGAGCTGTGAAAACCCACTGGAGAGGGGTGCTATTTAAGTGTAATTGATCGGGAATTATTTTCCGCCTAAGATTGTCATAGTGGAGCACTTTGAGGATATAATTGATAGCCCCCATCATGGCCGAGTAGCTAGCGCGTTTGGCTACTGATCTAAGGGACATGGCTGTTTGTGTCGTTTTTCTGCTGAGGGCCTGCCATCCTCTCAGACCTTCTACTATGGCATATAAACTGACAGGCTTCTGTCAGACCTCTGTGGCAAGCAGCTGTTTGAGGGAGTATATATATATTTATTGTTGATTCCATGATATTATCCTGTCAAGGTTTTCTTGGCACAGTTTAACCAGTCTCCGTACGTTGACGCCAAACCCGTACAAAAGCAGATCGTCCGCATATATGAAGATCGTAAAAGTCCTATGAATATGCTATGAAAGGTCACACATGTAAACGTTGAACATTAATGGGGAAAGCACACCCCCTTGTGCGACCCCTTTGGTAAGGGGTGCTGGGTCTGAGTATCCTCCTCTCCGTCGTACCTGGAAACTTCTATCGGAAAGCTAATTCTGAAACCACTGGTAACAGCATCCCTTTATTCCTAGGCGATCCAACTTGTGTAGAAGTGCCTGTATGGAAACCGAATCGTAAACCTGTCGTATATGCAGCTTCACTAGAATTCTGTACCTACGTTGTTGAAGAGCTTCCTGTGCCAGTAGAACTACTGAATTTAAAGCATGTTCTGTGCCTCGGAACGACATGAATCCGTAGATTTCTTTGAGAAAAACTGCTTCTTTGAAAATCAGCTAGTGAATTATTGACCAGATCATTCGTTCAAATATTTTTGCCATTATCGGCAAAAGAGATATAGGGCAATATGAATCGAGAAGATCAGATGGTTTCCCAGGCTTTTTTACTGGTATGACTGTTGCTCGTTTCCATGATGCTGGGATCTTTCTCTCCAACCACAGTTGGGGCGGGGGTGGCTCAGTCGGTAGCGCGTCAGACTCGTAATCTGTAGTTCCCAGGTTCGAGTCCCATCTGGGTCAGCGTTGAGATTTATCTCCGCAAAATTCCCCGCCCTGCCCACGGTCAGTAGGGGACACCGATGGGCTTGGAAAGGCCGCCGTCCGTCGGATGGGACGTTAAGCCGTGGCCCCATATGCGGGAGAGCCATACCCTGTGCACGTTAAAGAACACGCTGGATGGCCTTGACGGGAGGCTACCATCTGTCTCCCAACATCTGTTCCAGTGGGTCCCCTCCCCCAACCTTCTCTGAGCCTTCGGGGTCCGTGTGACCTGGCCATTTAGCCCATGGTGTGCAAAAAAGTGCCGCTCAGAGGTAAAACAACCCAACCCAAGCCATTTAGCCCATGGTGTGCAAAAAAGTGCCTCTCAGAGGTAAAACAACCCAAGCAACTAGAGATCCCTCGAGAGAGACGCAGTGTCAACTCTAGAATGAATCAACTCTGAACTTCCTCTGGAAGGAACAAAACCCAATTGTGTGGAGTGAACCAAAGGAGGTACCTGCATCTGGGTACCAACTCCCATATGTCGTATGGAAAGCGTTAAATAGATTGAGAACTGGAATCGCTCGATGCAAGACTAACCTGAAGAAGTGGAACATGCAGATCGAACATGAGAGGTGCGATTGCGAACTCTGCACGCCTGCTGACGTGACGAAATATGGGAGAACCCTGTACCATGGAATATTTTATTCTTGTAAATTACAAATCGATTGCCGCTGCTGCATAATGGAAGGGGAGAATATAAATTTGGTATTCCGGACACGGAAAGTAAGGTATTAAAAATGTCAACCAACTCAAATGTTCTGTCCAAGCATATTGCGATGTACCTGTATCAAATACTTGTAATCGTCGTTATTGCAGTGTTTACCCGTCAGCTTTATAAAAAATAATCACATTGAAGCTTTTCTAGGAGACGTATAACAGGCTAGGCAGATAAGTGTTGGCGAGGTTCATTTAGGGGAACTCCTCCAGTAAGCGAGGTGATTCACTGTCGTAAGCGTTTCATCTGTCTTAAAATTTCTTAGATCTTCGTTCGACACAACTTCATAAAAGAATTATTATAAAGGGAGTTTCCTTGAAGAGTTTATACTGAATGAAAGGAAGATGATGTGCTTGCATTTCACTACTATTTACTATTAGTTTTTTAATTGATAGAGTATAATGTTTTAACTGATAAAGTATATATTTCCTTTGTGTCTGTATATAAGTTATGTATACTCTATTCCTCATGCTAACTATTGTATTTTCTTTCCTCTGTAAGAATTTTTTTTTTTTCATTATAGGCTACGTAATCCTGAGTAGAGAAAAAAAGTGTGGGAAGGATAAGTTGTAAAATGAAAGCTTTCTGACTTTTTTAATCCATCCAGAAGTTTTAGACGAATGAGATAATCCAGAAGGTATTATCTGCAGCCTTCCTGTTGCCTTGGTCCATCGTCTCGGGCTATTACGTTATCGACTCTTTACAGAGCGGTGTCAGGTTCACTGTACATCATGAACGCTACATAATCTTTCACGATGAAAACTAGAACTTCAGGTCCTGGTGGTTACATCAGACACAAGAACAAAAGCCAAGACTCAGGAACGTCGGACGTGACGTCCTATTTTAACGACGACACCCACGCAGGTAGACAGAGGTCCCTCGCACGCTTTTTGAACTCTGGTTACTTTAAGCCTTCCTATTGGGGTCTGCGTCCTACAGGGCGCCACACGGGTTACCTCGCATTGGATAGCTCATTGCTAGGCACACGTAGTTCCAGTGAACAATGTAAATGTAACTGAAGCAGCAAAGAGGGTGGGGGATTCATTTCCAAGGAACATTCTCGATTATTTCCAGGGAGACAATAGTTCAGTGACAGTGCCAATGAATCAAAACAGGCAGGGAGGAAAACATGAAGCAAACCATTTCGAGAATGGCTCCAAAATGGAGGCTGTAGATAACACGGCGGACACGTAGCGAAGACTATGGGTACGACACATGTACTAAAGAGTATCAAGAATAACTTGCTGAATAAAAAAAACATGACTAGTGAACATATTATCCTAAATTACATCAGATACCAGAATATGCAGCTGATGCAACATGCATAAAAAATGCATCAGTCTCTTTAAAAGCTGCATTTAAGTAGGATATAAAAATTTGACATCAAAAGTTTTATCTGCCACCATTTTTGAAAGGCACAATGTGAAGTTGACACTTCAATTTTTCAAGATGCATGTTGCTGAAGGCTAGTAGCACTGTAAATTTCCATATTGTGAAGATTGCTGATTATATTGGGATAATATATAAAAGGTGGGAAATACTTAATATGCACTCCATCGAAAGGTAAACATAAGAGAAATGTCTATAAGTTACCAATAATAAATTCGGTAGGACAGGAATTTCGAATTTTTTTTTTTTGAAGGAAAACTAGGGTAGGAAAATGATTGAACAACAGGTTGTTGCAGTAAATAGACTAAACTTGCACTGAAGCATATTCTGCATTTGAAATTACACACCATTGTATAAACGAAAAAAATTCGAATATCTATTAACTGGTAAACTCCAGACTGATTGATTAGATCATTTTGGTACTTATATACAGTTAGCTGTAGCTCAGTATCACATCTCTAACTCGATGCATAAAACAGAAAAAAATTAAAGGTAAAAAAAATTATATATTCTTAACTCTAATGGTATCGATACAAATAAATATTTAAGAGTGCAATTCTTGAAATTGGCCCACCTGGTGCAACTAGAAATTACTTTAAAATTTTCCATTAACTGGCAATTGCCAATTCAACTAACAATAAATACGTCGATTCTGTAACTAAATTCTCATCAGACATGCGCATTTTAGGTAATGTTTTTAAATTTTATGTCGATGCACGAAGACAACGATTTAAGAATGTTGAATTTTCTTTTGACACCTGAGATTCGTTATAAAATTATATTCTGATAAGGCCTGGTGAGAAAGATTAAAATATCGTTAGGAGCACGAAACTCGATTAACTTCCTTTGTTTTCTATAAATAAATAAATACCCCCTCAAGCAGCTGCTTGCCACAGAGGTCTGACAGGAGCCTGTCAGTTTATATGCCAGAGTAAAGGTCTGAGAGGATGGCAGGACCTCAGCAGAAAAACGACACATACATCCATGCCTTACCCGGGGCTCGAACCCAGGTCCCTTAGATCAGTAGGCAAGAAAATATACAATATTTCATTAGTAGAATGTGGTTGTACAGAGAATCCATACTTTGTTACATTGAGTAGAAAGACCAAAAAAAAAACCCAGTTTCGCTCTGTTATTCTCGAAATCAAAAAATTTTCCAGGTAGATAAGATAGGGCTTATTACTTTACCCTAAACGTATTATCCAGATCACGAAGAAGGAAGTGGATGTGCCACACGAAACTTTTCACTGAATGAATGTTTTTATTTCTCATCCTAAGCATTTCGCTGTATTCTCCAAAGTCGGATAATGCGCTTTGTTGTGACTGAAGATTTTCATTACTCTATTGAGGCTGTTGCATAATTGAACAGTGAAAATGCACCTGCAACCTTAGATGAGTGCTGCCATCTGCTGGCAACCTAACTAAATGAAAAAAAATATCCGGTTAGGCTTGACAAACAATGATAGGGAAGGGTAGGGGTTAAGTGGTACGTGGTAAAATTTTTTGGGGTACGCCGTGAAAGCTCAAAAGTCGCTAGATCAAGTAAAAGTAAAAATAAACATTGTTATAACTAGATTTTTATGTCTATACAAGGTGTACGCCAGTTATATACACATTTCCAGGGGGTACGTGAAGTATAAAAGGTTGAGAACCACTGGACTCGAGGCAATACCTCCTAGAACGAGAAGCCCAGCCTCCTGTTTTCGACGTACACACTAGGCTAGCCCTGCGTTTGCTCGCTGGTGGTTATTTTCGTACATCGCTTCATTTGAATGAAGTTGAAAAGAAAAATGTAAAATACGGAAAATATATCTGCCGAATTTAACTAAAAACAAACGTAGTTAAAATTCAATCGCTATATCCTTTCTGATAACAATTTCAAAAAACAGTCAGGAACTTTTGGAATAATCTGATGTGGACAATACTTATTATTCAAAATTCCTCTTGAAATAACATTTTTTCACTGAAACCAAATACATTATTTTTACTTGAGATTTTATTTATAGTTCACGATTTCAAACAAACCAAAATTACAATAGTGTGAAAATTATCAACTATTACAAGTTTAAGTAATTTTTCATAAACATTTACATAAAAAAAATAATCGGTGCGATTAACAACTCTACCTGGAAAGGAAAAAAATGAATCATTCATAAAACTAGCAAAATGAGTAACATAAACGCTAAATCTCATTAAAGAAATATAAAGCTTTTAAGGTGAGGAGGTAAATAATAAAAATTGCAAAATATTTAGAAGTAAATCGAGACATGATATATACTAAACCAAATGAAGAAATGCATAAATCTCCTAGAGGGTGAGGGGAAAAAATATTGAGAATTTCGCAAAACCAGGAGTAAATTAATTCATATATGAATTCTCTCAAAGAGTAGTGGAAAATTATTGCACACAACTGGGTTGGATTGTGGGTTGTTTTACCTCTGAGCGGCACTTTTTTGCATACCATGGGCTAAATGGCCAGGTCACAAGGACCCCGAAGGCTCAGAGAAGGATTAGGGGAAGGGACCCACTGGAACAGCTGTTGGGAGACAGATGGTAGCCTCCCGTCAAGGCCATCCAGCGTGTTCTTTAACGTGCACAGGGTATGGCTCTCCCGCACACGGAGCCACGGCTTAACGTCCCATCCGACGGACGGTGGCCTATTACCAAGCCCATCGGTGTCCCCTACTGGCCGGGGGCAGGGCGGGGAATTTTGCGGAGATAAATCTCAACGCTCACCCAGCTGGGACTCGAACCTGGCAACTACAGATTACGAGCCTGACGCGCTACCGACTGAGCCACCCCCGCCCCTCACACAACTGGGAGTGATTCAGTTAATTTATATATATAATTAACCTAATGCATAAAGCTTTTAAAGTGAGGAAATATTCGCATAAAATTAGCCTGAATGATTTAATAAAATCGTATACGAATTCAAATGAAATGTTTAAAACTTCTAAAGTTGAAGGGGAAAATATAAAGGAGATAGAAAATTAACACGGGTAATGATTAATTTAAGTTATATATATATTCAAATAACTTAATGTATATCTTTAACTTTTCTACGAGTGATGGAAATAAAAGTTAGTAAATAGAACACAAAATGAGCAAATTGTGATACATTTTTATCATATGCTTTGAACTAGATGAACAAATATATGTGCTTTCCTAGAAATGATTCATTATATATATGATAGTGGACAAGATTAGTGATTCAATTAATATCATGAACAAACCAGTTGTTGATATATCCGGAAAATAAAACACAAAAGCTGTAGTGATTCAGATAAATGGTATACACTCGCACATAGACTACCAGATATGTCAATAAACAAACATAGAAGGTACCTAAAAATGGTGATTCAAATAAAAAATGGGACTATATAATTGATATCTTTGTCTTCTCATAATTAGATTGCTTATCCCTAATATTAATTTAAGTTTTTAGTAACACTTATCAAATTAAGCTAAAAAAAAACAACTATTCATAATTTTCAATCACACAAATGATTTTTACCAATTAAATATTAGCGAAATGTAAACCAATAATTTTGTCACTGAGATATCGGCGAAATACGAACTATAAAGCAAATCATTTTACCATTAAAATCTCATCGAAATATAAACTATAAATCGATAATTTTACCACTTAAATATCAATTTAATTTCGGCTATAAACCAAATCAATTTAGCACTAAAATCTCGGCGAATGTCAACTGCAAATCAAATAATTTTATCATTCAGATATCACCGAAATTTCAGTTCTAAACCAAATCGCTTACCTATTAAATTTTTCAAAATTCCATTTACCTTGGGAGTTCTTGAAAGCGACGATGAAATTCTCATCGAAATGGTTTTTCGCAAAACATCACTTCGCATAAGAGTATTTTCCACAGTTGCTCTTGCAACCAAGCACATAGTACATTCGAGTCGTGGTGGTTAGGCCTAACAAAGTACTATCACAAAGTGACTCACGCAAAACATGTACACAAACTATCTAAAATCACACATGAGGACGTTAAACACTCTAATAAATAACAATTCGCTCAAAAATGTGTAATATTTACTACAAAAGTTAAAAAAAATTCAAAAATGCCGCCACACCACGGCTCAGCACTACATCGTGAACAGAAAGGCTCACGGGACCCTTGTGTGCTTTGTGAGCGGCCTACTAGGAGACCCATGGTTGTGACGTAATCCGAAGGTGGTTGGCTTTCAGCTCCAGGTGGTATTGCTACAGGCGTGCCCAAATTCGAAAAAATTAAGCTGTACGCGTAGTCTGCGACAATATAAAATCTCGCTAGATGGCGCGCAAACTGTGCACAAACTACAGGCCTTATATAGGTACAGGTTGGCCATATCAAAATTGGACGCCATGTTTTGTCGTCGCTCAGACTGACGTGCAAAGCACAATGGCACTGCACGAATACTTATGGATTCCGGAAAACGGTAGAGTAATATTTAATACTGATTTCGGTACTCACGATTGGAAGCACTTTAGAAAACGGCTAAAAAGGGAAAAGTAAATTTTATGGCTTTTTTTTTAAAAGAAAATAATTTCACTTTATCATCTGTGTGCCTGTAGACATTGAACAATTTTGCTTATATAGATCAAAAAAATTCTTTTTGTGATGGATGAGTATTGGTCAAATATTACGATAAGCATTTTTGGAATCTTTGAAAAATATAACTGTGGCCCCTGGTGGTGGAAAATTTTTAACTTTCCAAAAATTTCAAACGAATATTCTAAGTGATGCATTTATGTTAGAAATCTGATATTTTGGTGTTGCAATGAGGTCACGAAGTTACCATTGGCAGCAATCAGTTAACCCTTTAGACTAGGGAGGTGGGGATGCAACTTTTTTGTTTTAACAGAAAATTGTATGTTTTTAGAGAAGAAAATTATTTTTGGGTTGGACAAGTACTGATGAAATATTACGATTTGCACTTTCCAATTTTCTCAAGAGCTGCAATCGCGCCTTTTAAATGTGGGAAAAAAAAATAGAAAAATTCCAAAATTAAAATAAATGTTGCAAACGATGTGCTAATGCTAGAAATTTGAAATTTTGGTGGTGGAATGTACCGGTTTTGAAGATTCCATTGACAACAATGAGTTGACCCTTTAGACCCAGAGTAAGTAGGAATCGCAACTGTTTAGTTTTAAGAGATAATTTAAAAACGTTTCAGTTGACATTACTGATATAATTCACATTTTCAAAAAGCAGTTTTATTTTATATCGTTAGAGATTACTAAATAGACAAACGACAAAACTGTTGAACAATGTTTCAAGTGATCTGTTTATGGTAGAAATTTGAAATTTCGACTGTAGAGTATCAAGAGATATTTCACTAGCAGCAATGATCTATCCCCTTTTTTTGGAGAGGTGTGAGAAAAGCAACTTTTTTAAACTTGAGAACTGAAGACAAATACTTTTTATATTGTATAATTACTAATAAAGTAATACTGTGTACCCACTAGTTGGAATTAAAGGTCTTAAGGATTTTAAAAGTAGGAAAATGGAAAACTTCATTCTTTTTGAAAACACTATTTCCATATGCGCCAGAGGTGATATGAATTCCTTTTGGTTATTCTAAACATTTAGTCCCTCTAAGAGTGGAAATTCCAATGGGTGATTGGGAAAATGAATAATCTTTTATTAGCACGTTTGCAACACAAAATTATTTTATTTCTCTCTTAAAACAGAAAAGTTGCATTTTACCAACACTCCCTTGTCTGGTCTAGTAATCAGGTATGCTAAACACTAGACCAATTATGGTCTTTGTTTAAATATTTGATATTTTCAAGCTTTTTCCACCGCTAGAGGACGCTTTTTGAGTTTTCACCTGTATCATTCTAGCAACAGAAATTCCGACTCGTAGGTGATTCGAAAAATGTAAATATTTTACTAACACCTTAAAACAAAAGAATTTTTCGTTTATCTCTTGAAATAGGAAAGTATAATTTTCACACACCCTTAGGATAAGAGTACAAAGACTTGTTGCCATTGTAAACCTTCTAACTATAACACACTATTATCAAAATTTCAGATTTCCCGTGTAAATAGCTTGTTATAATATTCGTTTGAAATTTTATCATTTTCCATATTTTTTCACCGCTAGAGGGCGCTATTAAAAGAATTCAAAACTGTTAATCACAATATTTTATCAATACCTATATAAAGCAAAAGAATTTTTCAATTGTCTCTAAAAGTAAATAAGTTGATTGTCTGTAGACGGATAGACAGGAAGACGGACAACAGTTAACAGACTGGCAAGCAGACAGATGAACAAACATTTCATAGGCAGACGACAAAGTCGTTTTCCAAATGAATTAAAAAAAAAATATTTGTTGGTTTTCAGTTCTCGTTTCCCTTTTGCAGCCCATTGCTCTCTTCTGACAGTTTTTGGAAAAAATCTTTAATTTATTTCTATGAATGGAATTTTTAAACCCAAATGCAGCGCAGTGAGGCATTCATAAAATATGGAAGCTTTTATACGCAAAAAAGAGGCAGAAATGTGTAAAACTATAACAACTGAGAAGCTTTATCCAGGTATACACACTAACTCGTAGGCTTTCGTCTTACGATACCACAAAACATGGCGCTCATAAACCACGTGATTCAATTAACCAATGACAGTCAATCACCAAGATGGCCAGCTTCTACCTTTCAACCACTGGGTAGCCTGCGGCCAAATACCCTCTGCCAATTTTGTACGGTTGCTGGCCTTTCACTGTGCCAGTCCACTTTCCTGTTTGACATCTGCACCCACAGCAAATTTAGCACATGGACCTGATGATAAGAGGGCCGAGGCCCACTTTACACAGAGGTCCAGGTTATGATGAGAAATGTTAAAGAAGAAGAAGAAGGCCAGCTTCTAACTATACAGGACCTCTAGCACAAACTAGAGCTTCTATATAGGTAGAGGTTGGCCATCTCAAAATTGGACGCCATGTTTTGTCGTCGCTCGGATTGTTTAGCGTGCATAGCTGAATGGTATTGCACGGTACTTGTTGATTCCGGAAAAGGGTAGGGTAATATTTGATACAGATTTCAGTGTTCATGATTGGAAGCACTTTAGAAAACGGCTAAAAAAGGAAAAGTAAATTTTAGGGCTTTCTTTTTTTAAAGGTATAATTTCGCTTTGTTGTCTGTCCGTCTACAGACATCTAATTTTTTGGTTTATACAGATAATTTCTTTTTGTGTAAGAGGTATTAATGATATATTACAATTTGCATTTTTCGAATCTCCCAAAAGTTATAACTGCGCCCTCTAACGGTGGAAAAAGTTGAAAATTTCAAATATTAAACGAATATTCCAAACGATGTAGTTATCTTAGAAGTTTAAAATTTTGGTGTTGAAATGTGAAGGTTACGAAGTTACCATTGGCAACAATCACTTGACCCTTTAAACCCAGGGAAGGGAGGTGAATGTAACTTTTTTGTTTTGGCAGAAAAGTGTATGTCTTTAGAGATAAATTTAAAATTATTTTTGGGTTTGACAGGTATTAATGAAATATCACAATTTGCATTTTGCGAATTTCCCGAAAGCTATAATTGCACCCTCTAACGGTGGATAACGAAAATTCCCAAAAATTTGAAACTAATATTACAAACGATGTAGTTATGCTAGAAATTTAAAATTTTGGTTGTGGAATATGACAGTCTTGAAAATTCTATTGACAATAATGAGTTGACCCTAAGCCCAGGGTAGGTAAGAAACGGAACGGTTTTGTTGTAAGAAATAATTGGAAATCTCTTTTAGTTGGTTATTAATGAAATTTTAATTCGCATTTTCAAAGGTAGTTTTAATTTATATCGGTAGAAATCGCTAAATATAGAAACTGCAAAACTTTTAACGAATGTTTCAAGTGATCTGTGTATGGTAGAAATTTTGGAGTGTAGAGTTCGGTTATGGTAGAATGATCTGCCCACTATTTTCAGAGGAGCGAAAGAAGAGTAACTTTTAAATTTAAAAACTAAAAGACAAATACATTTTATGTTTTATAATTACTAATAAAATATTATGTGCATTTCCCCCATCACAAACTAAAAAACACCTCAAGCAGCTGCTTGTACAGAGGTCTGACAGGAGCCTGTCAGTTTATACGCCCTAGTAGAAGGTCCATGAGGATAGCGGGACCTCAGCAGAAAAACAACACGAACATCCATAATTAAAACTTTTAAGGAGTGAAAAATTAGGCAAAGAAAAAACTTCACTCTCTTTGAAAACTAGATACCCATGTGCTCCAGAGGCGATATGCGTTCTTCTAGTTATTTTACACATTCAGTAACCTCTGGCAGCGTTAAATTCGATCTACTGCATAATTGGTAAAATAAAACTATTAATATTCTATTAGTACCTATAAACACAAAAAATGATTTTCATTTATCTCTTAAGGCGGAAAAGCTGCATTTTTACCAACACCCCTTTGCTATAACGGGACAAATTACTACTGTTAGCGTAAACTACTTGACCATTACACTCTATGACCAAAAATTTAAATTTCTATCATAAATAGATCGTTTGTAATATTCGTTTTAAGATTTGGTATTTCCAGTTTTTTTCAACCGCTAGAGGTCGCCTTTCGAGTTTTCACTTACCACCTTTAGTATTCTAACTGATGGGGATTCGAAAAATGTAAATATTAATATTTTGTTAGTATCTCTAAAACCCCCTCCCCCCAAAAAAATTGCTTCGTTTATCTCTTGAAATAAAGTTTCATTTTTGAACCTCGTTTTGGCTAAGAGGGTAAAGTCTTGTTGCCGTTGTAAACCTTCTGACCATAACATTTTACTACCAAAATTTCGGATTTCTAGTGTAAATAGTTTGTTTGCAATATTCTTTTGAAATTTTAGCATTTTCCATTATTTTCCATCACTAGAAGGCGCTAAAAGTAAATTCTAAGTTAATTCTAAAGCTATTGGAAGATTTTAAAATTGCATTTTTTTTTAATCTATCCAACCCAAAAAGAATTTTTCATTTATCTCTAAAAGTAAAAAAGGTGATTGTCTATAAACGGACGGACGGACAGACAACAGTTAATTGAGAGACAGACAGACACGAACAAATATTGGTATAAGCAGACAAAGTGGAAACATTAGCTCGTTTTTCAAACGAACCTTAAATTATTTGTTGGTTTTTCAGGCAGCTCATTTCAGTTTTGCAGCCGTTTGCTGTGTTCTGGCGGAATTTCTAGGAAAAAATATTCATTAATTTATTTGTATGAGTGCCTTTTCTACACCCAACTGCAGCTCAGTAAGGCATTGGTAAAATATGGCAGCTTTGATAGTCAAACAAAAGAGGTAGAAATGAATAAAATTGTAAAAACTCAAGTTTTAACTAGGCACACATACTAACTCGTAGGCTTTCGTCTCACGGTACGACAAAACATGGCGCCTATGAACCATGTGACTCAATCAACCAATGGCAGTCAATCGTCCAGGTGTCCAGCCTCTAACTATATAGGACCTCTTATCACAACGTAGAAGTCCCGTATAGAGTCTGGCTACCTCGGTGATTCACTGCCATTGGTTGATCGAGTCATGTGGTTTATGGGCGCGATGTTTTGTCGTACCTATGAGTTAGTACGTGTGCCTGGTTAAAACTTGAGTTTTTACAATTTTATACATTTCTACCGCTTTTTTTGCCTATAAAAGCTTCCATGTTTTATCAATGTCTTACTGAGCTGCAGTTGGGTGAAAAAATGTCATTCAGAGAAATTAATTAATATTTTTTCAGAGAAACTCCGCCAGAAGACTGCAATCGGCTTCAAAAGTGAAATCAATCGGCAGCAAAAGTGAAATGAGCTACCTGAAAACCAACAAATAATTTCTTTTAGGGTTCGTTTGAAAAATGAGCTAATGTTTTCAGATTGTCATCTGCCTATGCCAATATTTGTTCGTCTGTCTGTCCATCTGTCTTTTCACCTGTCTGTCCGTTCATAGACAATCAATTTTTTTTTTACTTTTAGAGCTCAATGAAAATTTTGAAAATTTTCAATAGCGCCAATATAATTCATAAATAGCCCCCTCTAGCGATGGGAAAGATGGAAAATGCTAAAATTTCAAACGAATATTACTATGGTCAGAAGGTTTACAATGGCAACAAGGCTTTGCCGTCTTGTGGGTGTGAAAATGAAACTTTTTTTAAAGAGAAACATAAATTATATATATATATTTGTTTTGCAGGCACTAACAATGATTTAAACAATATTTGATAATCTGTTATGACCCCCCCCCCCCTAGAGTATTTTTAGGGCGGCACAACCTTTAGGCCGTGATGCCTTCTTCGCTGCAAAAATCGGGGCAAATTCGTGGACCCACAACCAAATTAACAGACATTTGCAATAATGAGAACTGAGGTAATTTTTCAGTTATCGATAAAATGCACATTTATTAAAAAAATTACTTTGAAACATTCTACATATATATAGTTCCCACTTTTGGGACAGATTCAACAATGCCTCTAGCATGGCCCTTTTCAATTAAAGGAACCTTGAAAGTTTATTAATCAACAGTCATTAATCGATGGTTCATGATGATGAGCTACTTGCTCTTGACTCTAACAGTCCTTAACAGTTAAGATGGTTCCACTCTGATCACCGTGACGGCCGTTCACAGAAATACATTCAAATGCAAAGGAAAAGCGGAGCTAGTTTCATTAAAGTGCCCCCTTACCTCGTCAAGTCAGGAGTCCCTCGGGAAGGCAATCACTGGGCCGCTGCACTCCAAGTTGCTGGGAGCACAGGCTGCTTAGCGCTTCCCCTGCACATGTACTGTTCGCACTTCGGGGCTCTGCTAGCTGGAGAGGATTGTTGCTGTCGATCACACAGCCGGATGAGAAGAAGAGAAGATGTTTTTGTTTTCGCCAAGTTCTTTTTTGTCCTTTTCCGCTGGCCCCTCTTGTGGAGGTCACCTACACTCATGCATGGCTGTACTGGATTGGACAGAGTAGCCGAAGTGCGAAGCTCAGCTTATCTCCGGCCTTACAGTTAAAAGTTGAACCACCAAATGCCCAAGACACTGTGTAAGCATCTAGTTTCCTGTTATCTTGTTTACAAAGTGTCCAAGTTTCACTACCATAACTAACCCTAGAAAGAACCAAACTATTATACAGTCTAATTTTAGTCTTTAGGTGTATACGCCTATTTTTCCACACTCTCCATAGATTCTTAAAAGTCCCGGCAGCAATCCCTATCCGTCTGTTAATCTCATGCCACACACCACCATTATCTGCTACATAGCTCCCAAGATAATTAAACTATGACACCTGCTCAAGACTGCAACCATTCAGATTAACAGAATCACAGCTTGCCTGACCAATTTCTATCACTTTAGTTTCCTCTCTGTTAATAACCAAATCTACTCTACTACCCAGTCTCATCAACAGCTCGAATGAAAGAGTTCATCTCATCAACATCATTTCCCAAAAGGGCTAAATCATCAGCATAATCTAAATCAGAAATTTTCGTATCTCTAGTCAATTTAAGGCCAAAATCTATCCCTTGAAGTGAATTTCACATAACATAATCAATAACCAAGCTAAAGAGAAAAGGACACAAATTGCACCCTTGTCGAACACCAGAAGTAATGCTAAACCAATTTGCTACAAGCGTTACCAACTCACACATGACTCAGTGTTATTAGAGAGAGCTTTCATTATGTTAACTAACTTGTCTGGTATACCATATGATTTCACAATCAACCACAAATTATGACGATCAACAGAGTTGAAAGCCTTTTTGAAATCAACAAAGCTAGTAACCAAAGGTTTCTGAAACTCTAAACATTTCTCAAGAATCTGCCTAAGTGAAAATATTTGATCCACACATCCGCTACCACTTCTGAATCCACATTGCTCATCCCACAATTGATTGTCAACCAGATTCTTAATTCTATTAAGCACAATCATGGAAAGAACTTTACCTGGAACAGAGAGTAGGCTGATACCCCTGTAGTTATCACAAGAACTGCGATCACCTTTTTTGAAAATAGGGATAACAATAGCTCTGGTAAAATCCTTAGGAACCGTGCCTTTATAATAAAAGATATTCAGAATTTCAGTCATCCAAGTGGTAACCGAAACATTCCCAGCTCTAAGCATTTCTGTAGTAATTTCATCTACCCCTGGGGATTTATGAAGTTTAAGTTTAGAAACAGCCAAAATAACTTCAGATTGTGTTATAGGGCCAACATTAAAGCAACCAATGCATCTATCATCATTGCAAACAATGGGAATAGAACTAACCACATTGTTTAGAATATCACTGAAATGCTCAGCCCACCTAGCCATGACAGAATCCTCACCTTCTACAACCTTACCTTGTTTATCCTTCAATCCCTGTATACCTGTCTGTTTTCTACCACACAAAATATTAACTATCTAGTACAGCTCTCTGCTGTTGTGCTGCCTAACTGCTTCCTCGGCTTTGTCAGCCAAGCCATCAAGCCAAAGATTGTTATCAGCAGCTAACTGATCTTTTGCACGTTTATTAAGTTCTCTGTAATGCTTTCTATTACGACTAGTAGGGTATTGATTAAGGACATTCCTGCAGTTCTTTCTTTCCGAAATAAGCTCAAGTGCCTTTTTACTTAGATAATTCTGCCTCCTCTGCTCCTTTTTTCCTAAAAGAGTACTGTTAGTGTCCAAAAAATCCTGTTTAAAATGATCCCTTTCTTCCTCAACCTCAGTAGTAAGCATACCATGACTGTCATAATGATTAAGTAACCTATCATGGTAAGCTTTGGCTATAACTTTGGTTATAACCTCTAACACAAACAAATCTTTTACTTTGTGATGCCCCAGCGTTCACTTTTGCTTTACCTTAACCAGTTTTGTTTAATTTACATTATATTTATCATTTTGGGGATTTTTATTTACTTTTTGGCATCACAGTGCTCGTTTCCAAGAGTTAGGAGTTGCGCATGCGCAACTCCGATCTTCCAACTGTCACCCGCTAAAGCGCGTGCACAAGGACAGCACCTCTTGCATCATAGCTTGCGTCTTTCGTCATTTTATTTAAATGTCTTTCCCAGCGTGCAACATGACACCCGCCTGCTCTTGAAAAAGTCTGGTGACATGCTAGTAACAGTAGTTGAAATAGTTGGAAGTGTGGTGTTGTAGTTGTAGAGTGAGAGGAGAGGAGGGTGTGTTGTAGCACAGTGAGTTGAGGTATCTTCTTCATTGAAGTTTTGGTGAGTTGATTTTTTGGAAATAAATTTCTTTGTTATTTAAACCTTTTGAATCTTTACAATTTTTTTCTCTTGAGCAACGCGAATTAAGATTTGATTATATTTAGACATTTGACAATCATTTTTGCAATCTTACTCTTTAACCCTCGCTGGTATTTTGAACCCTAATTTAACTTATTCTATTTTTTGGCAATTTGTTAATTATTGCCTGGCGCCTGTCTCAGCTCTCCGGAGAATAAAACTAATTGGATCAGGAGAAAGGTTCAACTTTAAGGTATTTTGCATATTTCTTTGACCCGTTACAACTTAAATCCTTATTAGCAAATAAAATGACTGAACAATAACCGGAATCATCTCAAAAATGGATAAAATTCGAAAAATTCTGCTTTAGAAATCAGAAATACGTATAAAAAAATCGCTGTTTAAATTTCGAACGGGGAGAGCATAAAATGCAAATTTTTGCAGACAAGTAGTTGATTGGCTAGATTTGTATTAGAGGCCTGTATAGATTGAGGTTGGCTATCTCAAAATTGGACGCCATGTTTTGTCGTGTCTCGGATTGCTTAGCATGCATAGCTGAATGGTATTGCACGGTACTTATGGATTCCGGAAAAGGTTATGGTAAAACTTTGATACAGATTTCAGTGTTCATGATTGGAAGTTCCCAAAAAAGATTGTTTCGTTTATCTCGTAAAATAAAAAAAGTTAAATTTTCGCACCTCGTTTTGGCTAAGAGGGTAAAGCTTTGATGCCGTTGTAAACCATCCGACCATAACACTGTACTACTAAAATTTCGGATTTCTAGTGTAAATTGTTTGCAACATTCTTTTGAAATTTTAGCATTTCCCATCATCTTCCACAGCTAGAGGGCGCTATTAAAGCTGTTGGAAGATTTCAAAATTACAAATTGAAATATTTCTTTGAAATCTACCCAACCAAAAAAGAATTTTTCATTTATCTGTAAGAATAAAAAAGTTGATTGTCTAAAAACGGACAATCAGGTGGAAAGACAGACGGACAGACAACAGTTAACAGAGAGACAGACGGACAGACAACAGTTAACAGAGAGACAGACGGACGAACAAATATTGGCCTAAGCAGAAACAAAGTGGAAACATTAGCTCGTTTTTCAAATGAACCTAAAAACAAATTATTTTTTGGTTTTCAGTAAGCTTCTTTCACTTTTGCAGCCGGTTGCTGTCTTCTGGCGGAGCTTCTTGGAATAAATATTCAGTGGAATTTTTACACTAAACTACTCAACTGCAACTCAGTAAGGCATTGTTAAAATATGGAAGCTTTTATAGGGAAAAAAAGCGGTAGAAATGTATGATATTTTAAAAACTGAGAAGTTTTAACGAGGTACAAACATTAACATATATGCTTTCGTCTCACGGTAAAACAAAACATGGCGCCCTTAACCCATGTGACTCAATCAACCAATGACAGCAAATCACTGAGATGGCCAGCTGCCACACCTTCAATCACTGGGCGGTCTGCGGCCAAATACCCATTTGTCAATCTGTACAGTTGCTCCACTTTACTGTGCCAGCCCTGTTTTTACTGTTTTACAGCAGCACCCACAGCACATTTAGCGATGGACCAGATGATAAGGGGGACGAGGCCCCCTTTACAAATTGGTCCAGTTACGATGGAAGGAAGTTTAAGAAGGCCACCCACGAACATTTAGGATCTCTAGTACTTCATTGTACTGGTCCCTACTTTTTGACGCATACAGAAATATTTTTCTCATGGACCAGATGATAAAGGGACCAAGGTCCCTTTTACAAAATGGACGTTTTTAACGAAGGATGTTAGATTCTAACTATACAGGACCTTTAGTTTATAGGTACTAAGAAACATTAATATTGCATTTCTCGAATCCCCATCAGTTGGAATTTCCACTATTAGAAAATACTAAAGGCGTAAATACACTTCAATGGGTAAATAAAAACTCGATAGGCGGCCTCTAGCGCTTGAAAAAAGCTGGAAATACCAGATCTTTAAAGAAATATTGCAAACGACCTATTTATGATAGAAATTAAAATTTTTGGTCACAGAGTGTAATGGTCAAGTGGTTTCCATTAATAGTAATAATTTGTCCCGTAGTAGCAAGAGGGTGCTGGTAAAATGCAGATTTTCCGCCTTAAGAGATAAATGAAAAACATTTTTTTTTGTGTTTATAGTTACAGTCGCTCAAAAAAGTATCCGAACATTATGGTTGATTAGAGAATTCAGAAAAAATATCTGGCAACGATTTTTTTAGAAATTAGTGATCTGGCAACCTTCATGTCACGTGACACTAAGGTTGAAAGATCACTAATTTCTAAAAAAAATCGTTGCCAGATATTTTTTCTGAATTCTCTAATCAACCACAGTGTTTGGATACTTTTTTGAGCGACTGTACTAATACAATATTAAACCTTTACCAATTATGCAGTAGTTCGAATTTCCACTGACAGAGGATACTGAATGTGTAAAATAACTAGAAGAATGCATATCGCCTTTGGGGCATATGGGAATCTCGTTTTCAAAGAGAAAAAAGTTCTTCTTTTGCCTACTTTTTCATTCCTTAAAAGTTTTAATTATGGGAGTTCGGTTTATTTTCCTGCTGGGGTCCTGCTATTCTCATGGACCTTCTACTATGGTGTATAAACTGAAAGGCTTCTGTCATACCTCTGTGGCTAGCAGCTGCTTGATGCTTGAGAAATTATTTAGTTTTTTTTTAATGTATGACGGGGGGAGAATGCACATAGTATAATTTTATTAAAAATTATACAACATAAAATATATTTGCTTTTTAGTTCTTAGATTAGAAAAGTTGCTTTTCTCCCACTCCTCTGAAAATAATGGGCAGATCATTGCTGTCAGCGGAATTTCTATCAAAACAGAACGCTACCCCCGAAGTTTCTACCATAAAGAGATCGTTTGGAACATTAGTTAAAAGTTTTTCCATTTGGATATTTAGGGATCTCTAATGATATAAATTAAAAATGCCTTTGAAAATGTGAATTATATTTCGGTAGTACCAACTAAAAATGAGATTTTCAATTATCTCTTAAAACAATACCGTTCTGTTTTTTACCTACTTTAGATGTAGTGGTCAACTCATTGTTGTCAATGGAATCTGAAAGAATGCACATTCCACGACCAAAATTTGTAGCATAACTACATCTTTTGCAATATTCGTTTTAAATTTGGGTTTTTTTAAATTTTTTTTCCACCTTTAGAGGGTGCAATTATAGCTTTTGGGAGATTCAGGAAATGCAAATTGTAGTATTTGATCAATGCCGGTCGAACCCAAAAAGAATTTTTAATTTATCTCTAAAAACACACAATTTTCAGTTAAAAATGTTGCATTCTCCTCCCCTCCCATGGGTCTAAAGGGTCAAGTGATTGTAACCAATGGTAACTTCGTAACCTTTACATTTCAACACCAAAATTTCAAATTTTCAACGTTACTGCATCATTTGGAATATTCGTTTCATATTTCGGAATATTCAAATTTTTCCACCGTTAGAGGGCATAGTTATGACTTTTGGTAGATTCCAAAAATACAAATTGTAATGTTTGATTATTACCTATCTAACACAAAAAGAATTTTTTATTTATCTGCATAAACAAAAATGTTCAATGTCTACAGACGGATCATCATCATCATCATCATCATCATCCTGAAGCAGCCATGGGCTACGGAGGTCCAACCAGACCGTGCAATTTAGTTCAAGCAAGTCTATCCTGAGCTACATCTACTGCATCTGGCCACTGCACACCAATTCTAACAAGGTCCTGTTTGACATTGTCTGTCAACTGCATCCTAGGTCTCCCCTTCTTTCTGAGGCCTTTAGGCACACTGTTCATAACCCTATTCGCCAATCTATAATTATTCATACGGGCAACATGGCCAAACCAATGGAGTCTCTCTCTGCACCATATGCTGCTTAAAGGAGGTTGCAAACTCCCTTGCCTAACGTCATCATTAGTTACAAAGTTGAACCACCTAATGCCCAAGATACTGCATAAGCATCTGGAATCAAAAGCATCTAGTTTCCTGTTATCTTGTTTACAAAGTGTCCAAGCTTCACTACCATAACTAACCCTAGAAAGAACCAAATTATTATACAGTCTAATTTTAGTCTTTATGTGTATACGCCTATTTCTCCACATTCTCCATAGATTCTTAAATGTCCCGGCAGCAATCCCTATTCGTCTGTTAATCTCATGCCGCACATCACCATTATATGCTACATAGCTCTCAACGTAATTAAACTGTGACACCTGCTCAAGACTGCAACTATTCAGATTAACTGAATCACAGCCTGTCTGACCAATTTTCATCACTTTAGTTTTCTCTCTGTTTATAACCAAACCTACTCTACTACCAGTCTCATCAACAGCTCGAATAAAAGAGTTCATCTCATCAGTATCATTTGCCAAATGGGCTAAATCATCAGCATAATCTAAATCAGAAATTTTCGTATTTCCAGCCCATTTAAGGCCAAAATCTTTCCCTTGAAGTGAATTTCGCATAATATAATCATTAACCAAGCTAAAGAGAAAAGGAGACAAAATCCACCCTTGTCAAACATCAGAAGTAATGCTAAACCAATTGCTACAAGACTTACCAACTCTCACACACGTCTCAGTGTTATTATAGAGAGCTTTCATTATGTTAACTAACTTGTCTGGTATACCATATGATTTCACAAGCAACCACAAATTATGACGATCAATAGAGTCGAAAGCCTTTTTGAAATCAATAAAGCTAGTAACCAAAGGTTTCTGAAACTCTAAACATTTCTCAAGAATCTGCCTAAGTGAAAATATTTGATCCACACATCACCTACCACTTCTGAATCCACATTGCTCATCAGGCAATTGACTGTCAACCAGATTCTTAATTCTATTAAACACAATCATGGAAAGGCTGCTACCCCTATAGTTGCCACAAGAACTGTGATCACCTTTTTTGAAAATAGGGATAACAATGGCTCTGGCAAAATCCTGAGGAACCATGCCTTTATCATAAAAGATATTCAAAATTTCAGTCATCCAAGTGGTAACCGAAATACTCCCAGCTCTAAGCATTTCAGTAGTAATTTCATCTACCCCTGGGGATTTATGAAGTTTAAGTTTAGAAACAGCCAAAATAACTTCAGATTGTGTTATACGGCCAACATGAAAGTCACCAATGCATCTATCATCATTGCAAACAATGGGAATAGAACGAACCGCATTGTTTAGAACATCACTGAAATGCTCAGCCCACCTAGCCATGACAGAATCCTCACTTCTATAACCTTATCTTGTTTATCCTTCCATCCCTGTATACCAGTCCGTTTTCTACCACACAAAACGTTAACTATCTGGTACAGCTCTCTGCTGTTGTGCTGTCTAACTGCTTCCTGAGCTTTGTCAGCCAAATCATCAAGCCAAAGATTCTTATCAGCAGCTAACTGATCTTTTACACGTTTATTAAGTTCTCTGTAATGCTTTCTATTAGGACTAGTAGGGTATCGATTAAAGACATTCCTGCAGTTCTTTCTTTCTTAAATAAGCTCAAGTGCCTTATCATTCAGATAATTCTGTCTCTTCTGCTCCTTTTTTCCTAAAAGAGTACTGTTAGTGTTCATAAAAGCCCGTTTAAAATGATCCCATTCTTCCTCAACTTCAGTCGTAAGCATACCATGACTCTCATAATAACTAAATAACCTATCATGGTAAGCTTTGGCTATAACTGGATCTTTCAGAGCTTCAGTATTAAAAGTAAATTTTTTAACCCTAGCACAACACTTAAGTTTAAGTTGCAAGACACTTTTAACAAGATAATTGTCAGATCCAATTTCAGCTCCCATATATGACCTGGTATTCCTAACAGAACTAGCCCATTTGCTGTTAATTAATATATAATCAATCATATTCTTATGCAGCCCATCGGGTGAAACCCATGTTTACTTATGTATGTCGCGGTGTTTGTAACAAGTGTTAGTTATTCTGAATCCATTGAGTTTACTTACCTGTAGGAGACTTTGCCCATTGCCATTGCAGCTACCAATACCAAAAGGGCCTATCACCCCTCCCCAAAGGTCAGAGTCAGTACCAACTTTGGCATTGAAGTCACCAAGAACAAGGGTAATATATCCTTTCTTGACAGAATTCAAAATATCCTGAAGTTGTTCATAAAACCTATCCTTCTCATCCTCATCGGCATCCTCAGTGGGGGCATAACAGCAGATAACATTCAGGTCTTTTACGCTTGTCTGAAATTTTGCTGTAAGAGACCTTTCATTAATGCACTCATATCCTAGAGGAGCATCACTAGCGTGTCTGCTGAGAAGCATGCCCACGCCTCGGTGATGCTTATTGTCGTCCCTCCCTGAAAAGAGAAATTTAAGATTATGTTTAAGAATCTGACCTTTATCTGTCCATCTGGTCTGTTGCAAGCCGAGAATATCTAAATTATAACGGTGGAATTCTTGTGTGAGGACATCAAGAGAAAAAGCTCTGTGCAGAGTCTTTACATTCCAACTACCTATGGAGAGAAAATGGTTAGTGGGATGTTTAAAGAAACTATGTTTATTTAGAGAGGGAATGCAGACAATATCAAACAGCCCCTAATCGCAGACATGGGGCAAAGACCCGTTCCCCCACCACTAAAGGCTGAAGCCATGTACACTGGAAGATTTCCTCCAATGTAGAATTTGACGATGCCAATCGAAGCAAAGAGTTCAGGTGCCTGCGATGACTTCTGCTCAGGATTATCCACCAGCTGATAAACATATCCTGTGAATCTATTCACTTGAGGCTGTCAACCCACAAACAAACAGAAAACACAGCGGAAGATTTTCCCTCCACAGAAGCCCACCAGTGCAGCAAAATCAGATCCATAATCAAGCTAAGAACCATATATCTGTCCAGTCCAGTGGGTTTATATGGTCAGCATCAGGACACTGTGTGGTTGACCACTCCTCAGCAGGGTAGAAAAAAAAGAAAAGTAGCCATAGTTGATCAGATCAGTAGGTCACACTAATCTGGCAGCCCTCCCCTTCCTTTCACTTCCACAAGAGAGTATCTCTTTTGAAAGGTACTAAGGCGGGGTCGGACATTAGGTGCTAGGCATGGCCGCTTCTGTGCATCATCACAGGGGATTGGTGCAAAGCTCTCCTTCCAGTGACTACCTAGCTACCATTTACAGACCTACAGACGAATAGACGGACGAAAAACAAAGCGAAATTATCTCTTTTTAAAAAAAAACCCTAAAATTTTTTTTCCCTTTTAGCCGTTTTCTAAAGAGCTTCCAATCGTGAGCGCTGAAATCTGTATCAAATATTAGCCTACTTTTTTGAGGAATCCATAAATATTCGTGCAATACCATTCAGCTATGCCTGCGAAACAATTCGACACAAACATGGCGTTCAATTTTGAGATGGCCAACCTCTACCAATATAGGGCCTCTAGATATTTTCTTGTATTTTCTACTTACACAATTTTCAGAATCTGGCAGCATTTAAATCATGGCGGACTCCCTTGAAAGTAAGAAATTTTCTGAGTTTTAAATTTTGCTACCTGCTTTTATTAGTTTAGTTTTTTACTAATTTTCTTTAACTAAAAATGGCATATGACTGATAAATGATAATATGGAAAGTTTTATTTTAGTAGCAATGGAAAATGCTTGTGCAGCATACTATAAGCCTAAGGGGCAAGAAATCTGAATGTCGTGTTATGATGCTACAAATAGGGAAGTGAAATTGCGAATTCAGTATCGTGTTAACTAACCATTTCATGCGTGTAATGCCACTATGATCACGTTGGAAGAACCATTTTCATTATTCTCAAATGAATAAAAAACCAAACAAAGATTGTTTTTTTTCGTACAGATTTGTTTTCCTAATAATAGATAGAATAATAATATTTTGCAACGATGATTTTTCACTATTCCCGGAATATATATTGTTATTATACAGTGTGTGTGTGTGTAAACAATTCAGAATAGTTCGTGGATTTACAGGCAGCTTATGAATAATTCATTATTAACTAGTACCACACCCACCTGAAGTGAACTTTGTGGAAGGAAATTGTGTTTAAAAATGTTTTTACGACCTGGAGGAAAAAAAAGTTCTAAAATATTGTTACATCAAAAGCATTGGAATAAATTATTTATGTGCTGCCAAAATATAGTAATATATTAACATTTCAGGAAACCAAACTGAATGTCGTTAATAGCCTATAATAAAAACGTTGTTGATAGACAAAAAATGCAAATATATTTGAATTCACAAGGTAGCATGCAATATTTTGGAAGTGTGAAAGATTATTCTCATGAATCACTATTTAAGATTGGCCAGAGAGGAGATACTGATGGGCTTAGAAAGGTCACTATCTGTTGGATGGGATGTAAAGCCATAGCCCATTTGTAGGAGAACCATACCCTCTATGCGTTTAAGAAATATGCTGGATAGCTTTGACAGGAGGCTACCATCTGCCTCCTAATAACTATCTATTTGGTCTCCAACTTCTCTGAGCCCTTGGGGTCTTGTGATCTGGAAATTTTGCCCATTTGTGCAAAAAATGCAGAGGTAAAACAACCCAACTGCTTGGGTTCACTTAAATTGCAAAGAAAGAAAAAGTTTTTGTTTCTATTTTTTTAATGCTCAGCTATTAATAAACAGTGGTTGATCCAGTGTTCATGGTACCTGTGGCAAAAAATCAGATATGCACCTTTTTATAATTAAAGTACCGATTTAGAGAATTAAAAATGCATGTCTTTTAATGGAAGAAAACCTTTAAAAAAGTAATTTTGTAGTATCTAATAAAAATTATTATATATAGTTTCAGTGCTGGATCTATGGGGCACCCCTCCTCCCTTTGAGTATTCTAGTAAGGGTAACAGAGGCAAAATATTTTAAATGTATGTATATTTCATGCATTTTTTCAATAGTTTTTTTTTTTAAAGATCTCTTAAATGGAGGGGAAAATGTTATACTGCAGCAGAAATTGTCTCTTTCCCCCTTTATTTCTTGGGGCGTGGGTGGCTCAGTCGGTAGCGCGCCAGGCTCGTAATCTGTAGTTCGCAGGTTCGAGTCCCAGCTGGGTCAGCGTTGAGATTTATCTCCGCAAAAATTCCCCGCCCTGCCCACGGTCAGTAGGGGACACCGATGGGCTTGGAAAGGCCGCCATCTGTCGGATGGGACGTTAAGCCATGGCCCCGTGTGTGGGAGAGCCATACCCTGTGCACGTTAAAGAACACGCTGGATGGCCTTGACGGGAGGCTACCATCTGTCTCCCAACAGCTGTTCCAGTGGGTCCCCTCCCCCAACCTTCTCTGAGCCTTTGGGGTCCATGTGACCTGGCCATTTAGCCCATGGTGTGCAAAAAAGTGCCACTCAGAGGTAAAACAACCCAACCCAACCCTTTATTTCCATCTAGATCTAGGCTTGTATAAATAAAAAAAAAAAATACCCCCTCAAGCAGCTGCTTGCCACAGAGGTCTGACAGGAGCCTGCAGTTTATATGCCAAAGTAGAAGATCTGAGAGAACACCACACATACCTCGATGCCTTACCCGGGGCTCGAACCCAGGTCCCTTAGATCAGTAGCCAAGCATGCTAACCACTGGGCCATGGGACGGCTAGATTTATATTAATTATTCTTATATATCTATCAAACAAATCATTACACTAAAAAAAGAATATCTATTTTTTTTTTCAAAACTGTGCATTCACTTTGGATTGATTTTAATTATATATTTAACTCGGTAGCGTTATCGAGCTTCTCAATAGCATCTGATAATCAAATGCAACGACTTAAAACGTTGCATCTCCTTGAGTATAGATGGCGCTGTCTCAGTCACATCTCAAGAAGAAGATTTAAAAGGTCATATTCTGAAAATATTCGTTGTCTGACGCGTGATGCAATGGTTAGCGCGCTCTGGCATGAATCTGGAGAGATGCGGGTTCGATTCCCGTTGTGGTGGCGATGAATTTTTTTCAGAATCTATTAATCATTAATTACATCAAAATTTTTTTTTTTTTTTTTAAATAAATCATTTACTATGGATAAAAATTATACAAGAAAGATTTTTTTCCAATTTTTTTTATATGTATACAATGAGAGAGATGAAAATTTTATGAGTATATGTGAAAATATCATTTGGTGCCTAACTATTATAGCAAAGTAGGAAATGTAAATAGTAACTGTTGATTGAATATTGGGATATCCATTTTATGAGGAAATTTACTTTTGGATATTCATCTTAATTTTTAGAAAACCAAAACTAAACAGATCATTGCTGTAATTAGTACAATTGAATAAAACATTATATCATTAGAAGGCTAGTTTACTTAGTTTTGGTGTATTATGCTATGAAAGACAGATTCATTGTTCATAAATAAAAAGTAATGAAAATGATAATATTGAAAACAAGTGTATCTCTTATTTTGTCAACATAGAAGCAACTTGAGTACTCTCATGTGCAATTTTTATGATATTAATCATGACTTTTCCTTAGAATAAGAAATGGCAACATAGAGAAACTGTGTGAATTAATCTAACTACATGTTATTTGTCATATTTTAACTTCCTAAACTATTGTGATAAAATGAGGAAAATTAGAAGATTGATTCCTACAGGTTCTCTGCATATATTGCTTTCATGTGCAAACTGAAGTGCTGTAATTCATACCAGGAAAATTGAAAAGAATGTTACTCAGTTTACTTGTACTACAATAAAGTAGGAAAATTTGTTTTTGTTGTTTATCATTTCCATTACTTTTGAATTTGTTTCATATGTTTTTAAAGTCACCATTCTTGCCACTGAGGTGTACTAGGAGCATATCAGATCAATACGCCATAGAAAAGATCTGTGAGGAAGGCAAGACCTTAGCAGAAAGACAACACAGAAAAAATAATCCTTCTCTGGGATTTAATCCCAGGTCTCTGATCAGCAACCAGACATGCTATCCACTTGGCCACCAGTCTATTTGAAAAATTTCATTATAGAAATGAACAAAACTGCATACCCAATTCCTTAGTTTATATAAAGAGTGTGTTCCAGGACTTTCATCTTTAACCCTTCCGAGGTGGCCATCAAGCATAGACATTGACAGAATCTAAAATGAGAGGCCCAAGATGAACACAGATGTCTTTTGTAAAAAATAGAAATTTTCATTTGAAAATTTTCTTCCATATATCTTTTAAAAATATATAGCATGCTTGGCTACTGATCTAAGGGACCTGGGTTCGAGCCCCAGGTAAGGCATGGTTGTGCGTGTCGTTTTTCTGTTGAGGTCCTGCCATCCTCTCAGACCTTCTACTATGGCATATAAACTGACAGGCTCCTGTCAGACCTCTGTGGCAAGCAGCTGCTTGAGGGGGTATTTATTTTTATTTATTTATAATTCAAGCTTGAAAAGTAATATTTTCTTTTTTCATTTGATGCATATTTTATTAAGCTACATTATAAAAATTTGATAAAGCCATCTGATTGCCATATTTAGAAGTGCTGTATGGTATTGCCGATTTGTTTGTTAATGTTACTCTGTTTTGAAACAACCATATGATTTAAGCTCACAAGTTAGATTTGAACTATTGTCAACAAATTTTTCCTTGTAAATCTGAAAATTAACAAAAAAACTGCATTTTTTAAAAACAGAAGATTTTTAGAAGTAATTGTGAAGTACATATTCTCCCGCATTTTATACTGTTTTCTGCCTAAACCTATTTCAGTATTCCTAGAATTATTATTATCACTTATATAATTTATCCCAGCATTCTATGCATCTTCCCACTCTTCAAATCCAAACTATAAATAAAAGTAAAAGAAACTCATTACCCAGAGGAAGGCCAGAGCTGTTATTGTTAGAGCCTTAATTATTTTGAAACTGTTAACAGATGGGAGAGCAAAGACAATCTAAAATGAGAGGCCTTAATTATTTAAAGTCCTACCTAGTAGGTATATTGCTTGCATGTGTGGCAGTTAAGTAGCTATAAAGTGGTTTGTTCACAGCATAAGTAGTTTTCTTATAATTTGGATAAATTCACCATACATCTAGTTAGTATTTATACTTTTTATATTTAAACATTTGATATCATTTCTGTACATTTATTTCCATAAATTGCCTATCTCCCAATCTTTTGGTCAATCAATTATCGATTTTTTTTTTTTTTTTTTTGCAGTTACCCTACATCAGATGGCCAGCTTACAACTTGTCTGATTTTGATTTAACATCACATTAGGTATTATCAATATATTGGCTGTGCCATTCTGATGGGGGGCGGGGGTGGCTCAGTCGGTAGCGCGCTATTCTCGTAATCTGTAGTTCCCAGGTTCGAGTCCCAGCTGGGTCAGCGTTGAGATTTATCTCTGCAAAATTCCCCGCCCTGCCCACAGTCAGTAGGGGACACCGATGGGCTTGGAAAGGCCGCCGTCCGTCGGATGGGACATTAAACCGTGGCCCCATGTGTGGGAGAGCCATACTCTATGCATGTTAAAGAACACGCTGGATGGCCTTGACGGGAGGCTACCATCTGTCTCCCAACAGCTGTTCCAGTGGGTCCCCTCCCCCAACCTTCTCTGAGCCCTCGGGGTCCATGTGACCTGGCCATTTAGCCCATGGTGTGCAAAAAAGTGCCGCTCAGAGGTAAAACAACCCAACCCATTCTGATGGTATAGACATTTATTTTTTCCCCATAGTACACAAACCTTGCTGCACTCTGCAAGATCACCAAACTTCAACACCCAAAGAAAAAAATTCATAATGTTTAGTAAAAAAAAGCAACCAAGAAAGTGTTTTTTCTATTTCATAAACAGGGCACAAAATCCAATTAATGTGAGCAATCCAAGTCACTTTGTATAACGCTGACCTACATTTTAAAATATGCCACACTTATTATGTTTCAAATAAATATTATTTGGGAAGAAATTTAGTTTCAATTAATTATGTAATTTAACTGTACTTATTCATCATGTTTTCCAATATTAAGCCTTAATCATGTAGTCTAATCGTTACATCATAGTTTAGTTGCGTAGTCCAATTTTTTCACTATATCACTGTGATATCTTATTAAAATTAATATGCTTGTAAATTTGTTCAAATTTGTTATTTTTGTAAAATTCATAATTCTGTTTAATTTGGTATATGACATGACCAATTTCAGTTGATTGTAATTTAAAAAAAATAACTAAAGTTGACTTGTTGATGTGACTCAGCACAGTTGGCAAAAAGCCTGAACTTTTCTCCAAGTATGGTACCGAGAAGAAAATGACAAAATTGGAATAATTTGCTTGCTTCAAATAATTTTTTTTTTGTCATTCAAAAATAGCTATTCACGTGCATTATAATAATTTCTTTCTCTTAGTTTTTTTAAAATAAATTTTAATTTTTATTGCCAAATGCATTTTTTTTACTACATGCTTCTATAAAAGCCGTATTAAAATAAATGTCATTGTCTTTTGCTAAATATTTTATTTTCAGAAAATCTAAAATTAAATGCTGATTAATTTGGCATGTCATAATTCCTTTCATTAGTTATTTGGCAAAAATAATTTCTAAAGTTTTTTTGGCTGATCATAGTGTAAAAATAGCTCTGATGTAAAACAGTTTTTCAGGCAGGACCCTGAAAGGATTAAGCAGGAATGAATTTTTAAAAGAAATGCATATTAAGGAGGGAGCTGCAGTCTGGAAGATTTGGACATCTTGAACCATGTAATGTAGTTCAAGGTCAAAAGAGTATTTACGTAGATAATGTTAGTACTTTCTTTGAAAATTAGTATCATACTTATTTAATCGAAAGCACAAAATATAATTTTTGATTGGTAAAGAATTGCAGAATTCTGTTTTCATGAAAAATCCTCTGATATGTTTGGTAAAGTGAAGATGATACAGGATTTTGATAAAAGCTTTTATGGTAATTGAGTAATTAATATTTTAACTAGCAATATTGTCCAATATTTGAATCAGCAATATAGATTGGAAAGTGAGGGGAATAAGACATTACCACCAGTCTTGATAGTATTGCACAGTCGACAGCCAAGCCACTTCTACCTGGGCTCACTGTTTCCCCTTCCTGTGATTTCTCGCTTTGCAGGACGGGAAATGCCTTTACATCTGACTGTGTGTATCAGCCACTCTTTGTCAGCAACTCTCTTTATCAGCAGCTTTTATCAAGCAACTCTTTATCAGCAACTCTTTGCCTGTCTTCATAGATGGCTCGAAGTCCAGGTGGATCATCCATGATCTGTGGGATCAGCCATGGTCAGCTGTGATGTAATTATTGCAGACAGATCCTGTAGCAGTGTTCCATCTTCACTGCAGAGTTGCATGCTATCAGCCTTGCCTTGGACCACATAGCAGCTAAATGTCGTCATTGGTGTGTCCTCTACACCGACTTGTTTAGCTCGCTACAGGCTTTGATCTTGGTCTCACCTTGTTCTCTCCAAGATCCGCCAGCAGCTCTATCATTTGGCAGCCACAACCACAATTTTCTTCTGTTGGCTGCCCCGGTCACATCGGGATCCAGAGCAATGATTTGGCAGATGCTGCTGCCAGGTCAGCCACTCCTCTATCCGACTATCTGCTTCCGGTTCCATACTTGGACTTCTGGCAGCATTTTTCCATCGAACTCCAGGCACAGTGGCAGAGATCTTTATCTGAACAGGTTGGCAACAAGCTTTTGGAGATCAAGCCCATTATCAAACTGTGACAGTCACAAGGAGGAAGTTGTACTTGTTCGGTTCCGCTTACATCATTAGTTTATTACATATTCCTTTCTTCTTCAGGCAGACAACAAGCCTAAGTGCAAGTTTTGTGACATCATTTTAACCATTAAGCATATTTTAATATCTTGTCTAGCTTTTAACCTCGAATGTCGTTTATATTTTACCTTCCACAATTTTACGGCCAAGCCTCTTACACTTGGCCATCTTTTATCTGATGACCCTTTTTTTACCATCTGTCTTTGCCTTTTTACGTTTTACAGGTTGTTTTAGCATATTGTGATTTTATGGCTTTTTCCTTTTTGCTTTGATCATTCTTGGTCTTTTACACCCAGGTTAATTTTATCTTTTTCTACTTTCGCCTTTTTGCTTTACACTTTTACTGTTTTTGTGTTTGTTTTAACTTTGGTTGTGGGTTTGAATGTCTTTTAGCTCTTTTTTTGTCTATGTTTGGTGCAATATAGCCCTTGTCGCTCTTGCGCCATAAAACCCTAAACAACCAAACCGACCATTGGAGTCAGCGGTGTTTTGAACCAGCAATTTCTGATTTCATTTCTTATAATTTCAAAGTAGTTATATTTATTTATTCACAGCATATATTTGAGGAGCAAAAATTCTACAAGTAGGAAAGTGCAAATAAGGGGTTTTAAATCAAAAAAATAAATAAAAAAAAAAATACCCCCTCAAGCAGCTGCTTGCCACAGAGGTCTGACAGGAGCCTGTCAGTTTATATGCCACAGTAGAAGATCTGAGAGGATGGCAGGACCTCAGCAGAAAAACAACACGAACATCTATGCCTTACCCGGGGCTCGAACCCTGGTCCCGTAGATCAGTAGCCAAGCGCACTAACCACTCGGCCACGGGACGGCAAAAATAAAATAAATACCCCCTCAAGCAGCTGCTTGCCACAGAGGTCTGACAGGAGTCTGTCAGTTTATATGCCACAGTAGGAGATCTGAGAGGATAGCAGGACCTCAGCAGAAAAACGACACACACATCCATAGCCTAAATCCGGGGCTCGAACCCAGGTCCCTTAGATCAGTAGCCAAGCGTGCTAACCAATCGGCCATGGGACGGCTAAAAAAAATATCCCCTCAAGCAGCTGCTTGCTACAGAGGTCTGACAGGAGCCTGTCAGTTTATATGCCACAGTAGGAGATCTGAGAGGATGGCAGGACCTCAACAGAAAAACGACACCACACATCCATGCCTAATCCGGGGCTCGAACCCAGGTCCCTTAGATCAGCAGCCAAGCGTGCTAACCACTTGGCCACGGGATGGCACAAAAGTCTGTTAAAAAGTGACTGAAAGCTTTATGCATAAGTTGCTACATGATGTGATATCTTGTATCACATCATCTAGTAACTTATGCATAAAGCTTGTAGTAATAAAAATTATCTTGCATTACAACTTTACTATACAGAAAACTAGGTCAACGCATTGGAACCAAAAATTGATCAATAATCTATGTATGGTACAGCAAAAGAAAGGCATAACTAATGCATCTCTACTTCATAGTGGTTAGTGTGCTTGGCTACTGATCAAAGGGACCTGGGTTTTTCCGTCAAAGGGACCTGGGGTTGTCCATCTACTATGGCGTATAAACTAACAGGCTCCTGTCAGACCTCTGGCAAGCAGTTGCTTCAGGGATATTTATTTTGATTTATTTATAGTTACATCAGTGAGTGCAATGCTACATTAGATGCAAGGAATTATTTTCTAAATTTATCATAATTTTTTCGAGTGGAATCAACAAGTACAAAATCCTAGATTTAAATGGCTGTTTTCAACATGATTAAAGTAAAAAAAAGATTTCCTTTCAGAGAAAAAAATTACAGCTTTGTATTATGAAAGCTATGTATCATTTTCATGCCAGTATAATAAAAAAAAATAGCTGTTCCGTGGCCGAGTGGTTAGCACGCTTGGCTATTGATCTAAGGGACCGGGTTCGAGCCCCAGGTAAGGCATGGATGTATGTATCGTTTTTCTGCTGAGGTCCTGCCATCCTCACAGATCTTCTACTATGACATATAAACTGACAGGCTCCTGTCAGACCTCTGTGGCAAGCAGCTGCTTGAGGGGGTATTTATTTTTTTTATTATGATTAAAATAATAAAAAAAAAATGTATTTTTGTATATGTGATCTAAAAAGTGTAAAATAAAATTAATACTTATTGATGATACAATCAGTCTGAATTGTGGGGTGGGGTAGACTCAGTTGGTTCGAGTCCCAGCTGGGTCAGCGTTGAGATTTATCTCCGCAAAATTTCCCCACCCTGCCCATGGTCAGTAGGGGACACCGATGGGCTTGGAAAGGCCACCATCCGTCGGATTGGACGTTAAGCCATGGCCCCGTGTCCGGGAGAGCCATACCCTGTGCATGTTAAAGAACACGCTGGATGGCCTTGACGGGAGGCTACCATCTTTCTCCCAACAGCTGTTCCAGTGGGTTCCCTCCCCCAACCTTCTCTGAGCCTTCGGGGTCCATGTGACCTGGCCATTTAGCCCATGGTGTGCAAAAAAGTACCGCTCAGAGGTAAAACAATCCAATCAGTCTGAATTTGTATTCACTTCCAAGGAAGATAGGGCACCAATTTATGTACTCAACAAGATTGCTGGTGTCGTATCTTCTTTTGAAGTGAATATGAATTCACTGACTTATTGCACCATTGATGTGCTTTAGTTTTATTTTCTACTTTTTAGGGTCTTATAGGAAGATAGGTATTTTTTAAATGTTTTTTCTTAATATTTTTTTTCTGACTAAAAACACCTATTTTCAGAAACTTTGATAAGAAAATTCATAAACATCAACCACATTTCTCTTCTTCATTTTATTTACTTTTTTTTGGAGGGTGGAGGGTCATGTTTGGGGTAGCCATTGTACATTGGAAATGGACCAAAGTACATTGGAAAAATACCATTGGAAATGGACCAAAGTACATTGGAAAAGTCGCAAGACTTCTTTTTGATTATAAACTCATTCATGTCAACTGCTGCAAAATTTCCTTCGGTCCCCTATTTCTTTTTTTTTTTGCGGGGGGGGGGGGGGATAGAATGGTGGAGAGCATAATTCAAAGTAGTCTATGACAGTCCTCATATGAGCTTTCATTCGACACCTAACTCATAATTGTAGGTCCTCATGTTCAGAAGATATAGCAGAACAATTCATTTTTATATTTCCCCCATTTTTAGGGGGAGGGGAAGAAATGAGGTTGAATTTTTTTAACCTGTAACATTCCCCCTGTCATGAGCTTTCATTTGACATACAACTTGTTATGTTTTGCCCTTGCTTTCTGAAGATATAACAGAACAATCTGTTTCATATTTATCCTTTTTTAGGGTAAGGGGGTAAAGGTAAGTACACAATTTAAAAAAAATCCCCTATTTCCAATTTTTTTTTACGTTGAGTTATAATGTTACATCATGCACAAATAAAATTATCGAGAAATTTGAACAAATGTTTGCTGCTTATACAACATAAATTACCCTCAAGTACAAGGTTGCCACCTTGAAATTCAAAGATATGCTTGAATATTTATTATAAGATTTTATTATAAGATTCCTTGAAATTCCAGATATTTTTCAAATGAGCAAAATATTCAGCACATTTTTCAAATAACCTTTTTATAGCCTAGAGTTTTTTTTTAAAAATTTCCTTTGTCCAGCCTATTTGTATAGTTACCCAGTGGTGAAAGTAGATTTTATTTCTTACCAGCATGCTTCAAGGCATAGCTATATGTGGAAAATCATAGCATAGTTAAAGTGAAGTGTATGGTGACCAAAGTACATTACTCTGGTATTGAGTAAAAGTTTCTCTTTCTCCTGATGTTTTCCGAAAATAGCGAATGATTTAGGGTTTCCTAAAGTGAAATAAATATTAAAGTTAAATATGCTCTGATCCCCTTGCATTCATGGATTACAACCTTATTGAGAAGAAAAAACATTATTAGATGTATTAAAAAATGTGTTGTTATAAATGTTTCAAATTGATTTTAATTCGTAAAAGAATATATTTTTAGAAAAAAAAAATTCACTTATATAACCCAGATGCCAAATTTAAGTATTTTTTAGAATAACATAGTATATTGGAGATTCAGAGTAACTTTTAAAATTCATCAAGTGTAATCAAAGATTTCACAATATATGGCAAATTCTCCTCTGCAATATCTGCGACAACAGATGCAAAATTGCAGCATTCACACATCCACAATGAGGTAGGAAAATTGCCAGACACAAATAAAGAGTTTTCTTTCCTGCAAGTCCCGTTGTTTCAACAGATATCCATTGTCCCCCCCCCCCTGTTGATCAACAAATTGTTTTTGTTTTAATTTTCATGAATTTACATTAACGAAAGATTGTGAAAATTTTAACCCCCCCCCTCCCTAAACTTTCAAACTTATCGCTTAAATTTGTGGAGGCCTGTGCCTAATTGTCCCCATTAAATTGCATTCCGCAATTCTCAGAAATGTTTGAATTTTCAATTCAGCAAAATATAAAATATTTACAAAATTATATTTAGAAGACGAAAGCAGAAAACATGAAGATATATATAGATACACATCTCAAAACAAATTGAATAAGAGTTAAAATAAGTATTTGAAAACCACAAATCTATTTTCCCAGTTCTGCCTCTGGTTGTAATTAAAACTGAACCCAGAGACAGCTACCTTGGATGTGAACGTGCATTGTCTGTGAACTCTTAATGACTCCCCAAGAGAAAGTGGAGTCTCCTTTGTCTGTCTAGTTCTGATCACTTTACCCAGTATCCTTGATAATCTTTCAAAGAGAGTAAGCACTGCTTGAAATGTATAATATAGCACTTTCCCTTGGCACTCCCTGTCAGCAGAAATGGAACCTCAAGTGTGAGGTTTTTCAAACGGCTTGGTATCTAAACTGTAGTAGTGTAATTGAAAATTGAGGAATTTTTCGTAAAAGGAAGGATTTGCTTTCTTTAAGTCAAATGCTTAGTTAAAACAGCATTAAGCTGTAAAAGGAATTGTTAACAGCGCCACTTACTGAAAATTGTTTTACCGGTACCCCGTGCTGGCAAATAATTTCTTGCCGGTCTGGCGTACCGATGCATACTGGCCTGCTTTCATCACTGAGTGTGCCACATAATGTGGATTCCAAATGGGGTTTTGTTGTGACATAGTAATATTGGTTATGGTCCATCCATTGTATGAAAATTTCCCAAAATATAAACGCACATATATATTTTATGTTCAGATACATTTTACTTAGTAGGGTCAGAACCAAAATACAGTGACTAGTGCAAATAATAAAATTTTATGATTTTGAGGTATTTTTATGCAAATTTTATCATTATGCTATTTTAATTTAAGGTGATCAGATTTTAAATGCTTGGAGCATCTCTGTAGAGCATGCTAATCAGCAACTCAACACAAACAAATGTTCTGACTTTTTTGTTATCACATTTCATGTTGACTTGCAGATTAAAAGAGCAGTGTTTTAAAAAAAGCATGAATTTTTAATTTGTTTTTTTTTACATAGATTTGAGTATTTCAATTACTTTAGAGCCCTCATTTAACACCTGAGTAGAAAAGATGCAAGGATCGCCTGTCGTAATAATAGCATCCACAATTGTTGGTAGTGGTTGGTGGGTTCGAACAGATCATTCCAATGTCCTACAGATCCTCAATGTTGAGGTCTGGCAATTGAGGGGGCCATTTGAGTGTAGTAAAATCACTTGAATGCTCCTAGAGCCAATTGGTCGCCACTCGTGAAGTATACTGTTTGGCATCCTATTGAAAGATGGTGTCATGGGCAGAAAGAGAATCATTACAAATGGGTGTAGATGGTCGGCAAGGATGTTCACATACCTTGTACCAGTGGCAGAGGTCTCAACTGGTACGAGGGGCCCCAAGGAAGCCCATATAAACACACCCCAAACTGTTACACTACCTCTACCTGCCTGTATCACCCCAACTTGTTAAGCTGAGTACATCGCTTCACGTGGTTTATGCCACACACTCGCCCTGCTATCGGCGTGATAGAGTTGAAACCGTGATTCGTCAGACCAGATGACATGTTTCCAGTCCTCTGCACTCCAATTGCAATAGGCCTTTGCTTTGCAGTCAACTAGGGATGTGGACGTCGACTGTCATAACCTATTTTTTCCATGGTGCAATGGATAATCTTTGTGCATAAGCTTGTGGATGTGCCCTCATTCAATTCTGATGTTACCTGCTCCACAATAGTCCTCTGATTCCTTGTAATAATGCGGGACAGTTTGCGCTCACCTCAGTCAATTGCTCATTTACTTACAAATTTCTCCTGCTGGTTGGAAATATTGCCATATTTCACGGGGGTTTTTTTTTCTGGATAAGATCATAAACATGTTAAAGCAATTTAACAAGAAACTTAACTTAAGATGATCCACTGTTAATGACATTTCAATTTAAATTCAGGAAAACTATGCTCCAAAATTCCTGCTAATAGTGCAACTCAGTTAAAAGATAACACCACTGTGATTTGGTCATAAGGAAGAGGCCAGGACCCCCTACAAGAGACCTACAAGTGTTTGTTTCATTCCAACAGCTTCTTTCTTTTTCCAGGAATGAAAATTTCTGACAGCCTTGGTATTTCATCTAGGCAAGGTATACATATGTGACGGTCTGATGTGGAAATTCCAACAGTTCAGCAGTTGCGTTGATTGAACAACTAACCTTTCGTGCACCTACTATCTGGCCTCAGTCAAAATCACTTACATCACTGCCTTTACCCATGATTACTTTTCCATGACTGGTTTCCAATGCACAACCTGCTCTATTTATAGGCATTGCCAGTTTCAGTCTGTCCGTCGGATGGGACGTTAAGCCGTGGCCCCGTGTGCGGGAGAGCCATAACCTGTGCACGTTAAAGAACACACTGGATGGCCTTGACAGGAGGCTACCATCTGTCTCCCAACAGCTGTTCCAGTGGGTCCCCTCCCCCAACCTTCTCTGAGCCTTCAGGGTCCATGTGACCTGGCCATTTAGCCCATGGTGTGCAAAAAAGTGCCGCTCAGAGGTAAAACAACACAACACAACCCAAAGCCAGTTTCAGCATCCCACGTGACTGGACACAATACTTCTACTTTGCATATTGTTATTGGGGTGGGGGTGGCTCAGTCGGTAGCGCGCCAGACTCGTAATCTGTAGTTCCCAGGTTCGAGTCCCAGCTGGGTCAGCGTTGAGATTTATCTCTGCAAAATTCCTCACCCTGTCCACAGTCAGTAGGGGACACCGATGGGCTTGGAAAGGCCGCCGTCCATTGGATGGGATGTTAAGCCGTGGCCCCGTGTGCGGGAGAGCCATACCCTGTGCACATTAAAGAACATGCTGGATGGCCTTGACGGGAGGCTACCATCTGCCTCCCAACAGCTGTTCCAGTGGGTCCCCTCCCCCAACCTTCTCTGAGCCTTCGGGGTCCATGTGACCTGGCCATTTAGCCCATGGTGTGCAAAAAAGTGCCGTTCAGAGGTAAAACAACCCAACAACCCGTTATTGGGGTATATATAATAATTTGTCCATTCAGTGTACATTTTGTCCTTTTAGAATGCAGCACTTTTGGCAAGAACTAAAAGGACTTAGTTGCAAATCAGTGTTCAATTGTGCAACTTTCAACAGGATATTACTGTTGCAATTTTGATTTTCCAATTAAAAAATATCTAAAAATGCAAAATGTCATATTTTGTATCCCAAATATTGTGCAGGACTAAATATAAAATTCAGGACAGGTGGGAACCCTGCTCAAACAGCCATTTGCCACAGAAATTGGATAGCAGCCTTTCAGTGTAACGAGTCAGACTGTAAGGAAAGCAAGAACCAGCCAAAAGACACTACAGAAAAGAAGCATCCATACCGTATCAAGAGCTCAAACCTAGGTACCTTTGCCAAGTACAATAACCACTAAATTTTAATAAAGTGACACTTTATATCCTCTTTCATTTTTCTGTAGATATTTCAGAATAGACTAAAACAACAAACACATTTTAACATTCAGAAAAAAAGAAAATTTTAAGAATTCAGAAAAACGAAAGATGTCGCAAAGAACATCTTTGCGAGTAGTTTTAGTAACTGTTTCCAAATGAAAATGGAGGGCAGAATGGGTTAAGATTGATCACTTAGATATAAAAAAAAAACTGATGCAGTGAAAACAGATATTAGAATATCATTTACTAGAAGGAAACTAAGGAAATGATGTTAAAAGATAAGGAGGTAAAATGGTAAAGAATGATTCACTCTTGAAATATATTCCAAAATCCAAGCGGATAGCCAGAAAATGTTTTCAGAAAGCTGGGAGGATGACCAAATAAATGATATGAAAAAAGGAAACTATTATGTAAAAGTGCAATATTCTATTTTTCTTTTCAGGATAGAATCATAAATATGTTAAAATAGTTTAACAAGAAACTAAATTAACTTGAAATGATCCACTGTTAATGACATTTTGATTTAAATTCAGGAAAACTATGCTCCCAAATTCCTGCTAAAAGTGCAACTCAATTTAAGGATAACACCACTGTGACTTGCTCAGAACAATGGGTATGATGGGGCCATGGACTCCTGCAAAAGAGATCCACAAATGTTTCTTTCATTCCAACAGCCAGCCCTTTATGCATTTTGGAAGGTATTAGCATGGGATAGGGGATAAAAAGGGATAAAAACTCCTGACAGCCTTGGTATCTCATAGGACAAATGACAAGTTGTTAAAAAGAATCTCAATTACTAAATAATCAATTAGTAAAGTTAAGGGTGTCCTTTCTGGACTACAAAATCCTTATTTAACTCTGAATTTTCTGAAAATAAAATATTTAATAAAAAAGATGACTAATTTTAATAGGGGTTTTTTAGAGTCACGTAATAAAAATTGCCTCTGGCAATGCAAAAATTTATTGAAAAAAAAAATTAATAGACAGAAGGAATTATAATGGGTCTGTAAATGGTAGATAGGTAGTCACTGGAAGGAGAGCTATGCACCAATCTCCTGTGATGATGCTTAGAACCGGCCAGGCCTAGCACCTTATGTCCGACCCCACCTTCTCGTGGTGCAGACCGTTAATAACTTTCGAAAGCGATACTCTCTTGTGGACGTGAACAGAAGGGGAGAGGGTTGCCAGATTAGTGTGGCCTACTGATCTGGACAACTCTGGCTACTTTTTTTTTCTACCTGCTGAGGAGTGGTCAACCACACAGGGTCCTGGTGCTGACCATATATACCAACCTGAATGGAATTATGGCTCTGAGCTTGATTATGGATCCTGATTTTGCTGCAGTGGTGGGCTTCTGTGGAGGGAAAATCTTCCGTTGTGTTTTCTGTTTGTGGGTTGACAGCCCCAAGTGAATAGATTCAGAGGATATGTTTATCAGCTGGTGGATAATCCTGAGCAGAGGTCATCACAAACACCTGAACTCTTGCATCTAGGAGCATCATCAAATTCTACATTGGAGGAAGTCTTCCAGTGTAGATGGCTTTAGCCTTTAGTGGTGGAGGAATGGGTAATTGTTCCATGCCTGTGATTAGAGGCCTGTTTGATATTGTCGGCATTCTCTCTTTCAATAAACGTAGTTTCTTTAAACATCAAACTAACCATTTTCTCCCCATAGGCAATTGGAATGTGTCGACTCTGCACAGAGCTTCTCCTCTTGATATCCTCACACAAGAATTCCGCTGTTATTATTTAGATATTCACAGCTTGCAAGAGAACAGTAGGTCAGATTCTTAAAAATAATCTCTTTTTCAGGGAGGGAATATAATAAGCATCTCAAGGCGTAGGTTTGCTTCTCAGCAGATACACTACTTATGCTCTTCTAGGATATGAGTGCATTAATGAAAGGTTTCTTACAGCAAAATTTCAGACAAGCATTAAAGACTTGAATGTTATCTGCTATTATGCCATGATTGAGGATGCCGATGAGGATGAGAAGGATAGGTTTTATGGAAAACTTCAGGATATTTTGATTTCTGTCAAGAAAGGAGATATTAACCTTGTTCTAGGTGACTTCAATGCCAAAGTTGGTACTGACTCTGACCTTTGGGGAGGGTTGATAGGCCCTTTTGGTATTGGTAGTTGCAATGGCAATGGCCAACATCTCCTACAGGTAAGTAAACTCAATGGTTTCAGAAAAACTAACACTTATTACAAACACCGCGACAAACATAAGAACACATGGGTTTCACCTGATGGGCTGCATAAGAACATGATTGATTATATATTAATTAACAGCAAACGGGCTAGTTCTGTTAGGAATACCAGGGCATATAAAGGAGTTGTAATTGGATATGACCATTAACTTGTTAAAAGTGTCTTGCAACTTAAACTTAAAAAGTGTTGTGCTAGGGTTAAAAATTTTACCTTTAATACTGAAGCTCTGAAAGACCCAGTTATAGCCAAAGCTTACCATGATAGGTTACTTAGTCATTATGACAGTCATGGTTTGCATACTACTGAAGTTGAGGAAGAAAGGGACCATTTTAAACAGGCTTTTTTGGAAACTTACAGTACTTTTTTAGGAAAAAAGGAGCAGAGGAGGCAGAATTATTTCAGTGATAAGGCACTTGGGCTTATTTCAGAAAGAAAGAACTGCAGGAATGTCCTTAATCAGTACCCTACTAGTCCTAATAGAAAGCATTACAGAGAACTTAATAAACATGTAAAAGATCAGTTAGCTGTTGATAAGAATCTTTGGCTTGGCTGACAAAGCCGAGGAAACAGTTAGACAGCACAACAGCAGAGAGCTGTACCAGATAGTTAATGTTTTGTGTGGTAGAAAACAGACAGGCATACAGGGTTTGAAGGATAAACAAGGTAAGGTTATGGAAGGTGAGAATTCTGTCATGGCTAGGTGGGCTGAGCATTTCAGTGATGTTCTAAACAATGTGGTTAGTTCTACTCCCATTGTTTGCAATGATGCAAATTCATTGGTGGCTTTAATGTTGGCCCTATAACACAATCTGAAGTTATTTTGGCTGTTTCTAAACTTAAACTACATAAATCCCCAGGGGTAGATGAAATTACTACGGAAATGCTTAGAGCTGGGAATGTTTCTGTTGCCACTTGGATGACTGAAATTCTGAATATCTTTTACGATAAAGGCATGGTTCCTAAGGATTTTACCAGAGCTATTGGTATCCGTATTTTCAAAAAAGGTGATTGCAGTTCTTGTGATAACTATAGGGGTATCAGCCTACTCTCTGTTCCAGGTAAAGTTCTTTCCATGATTGTGCTTAATAGAATTAAGAATCTGGTTGACAATCAATTGCATGATGAGCAATGTGGATTCAGAAGTGGTAGGGGATGTGTGGATCAGATATTTTCACTTAGGCAGATTCTTCAGAAATGTTTAGAGTTTCACAAAACCTTTGGTTGCTAGCTTTTTTGATTTCAAAAAACTTTCCACTCTGTTGATCGTCATAATTTGTGGTTGATTGTAAGATCATGTGGTATACCAGATAAGTTAGTTAACATAATGAATCATGTTGACATTGAATGATGTGTGAGAGTTGGTAAGGCTTGTAGCAATTGTTTTAGCATTACTTCTGGTGTTCGACAAGGGTGCATTTTGTCTCCTTTTCTCTTTAGCTTGGTTAATGATTATGTTATGCGAAATTCACTTCAAGGGAAAGATTTTGGCCTTAAATGGGCTGGAAATACGAAAATTTCTGATTTAGATTATGCTGATGATTTAGCCCATTTGGCAAATGATACTGATGAGATGAACTCTTTTATTCGAGCTGTTGATGAGACTGGTAGTAGACTAGGTTTGGTTATAAACAGAGAGAAAACTAAAGTGATGAAAATTGGTCAGGCAGGCTGTGATTCAGTTAATCTGAATGGTTGCAGTCTTGAGCAGGTGTCACAGTTTAATTATCTTGGGAGATATGTAACAGATAATGGTGATGTGTGGCATGAGATTAACAGACGAATAGGGATTGCTGCCGGGACTTTTAAGAATCTATGGAGAATGTGGAGAAATAGGCGTATACACCTAAAGACTAAAATTAGACTGTATAATAGTTTGGTTCTTTCTAGGGTTAGTTATGGCAGTGAAACTTGGACACTGTAAACAAGATAACAGGAAACTGGATGCTTACGTAGTATCTTGGGTATTGGGTGGTTTAACTGTAACTAATTATGAGGTTAGGCAAAGGAGTCGGCAACCTCCTTTAAGCAGCATATTGTGCAGATAGAGACTCCGATGGTTTGGCCATGTTGCCCGTATGGATAATTATAGATTTCCGAATAAGGTTATGAACAGTGTGCCTAAAGGCCTCAGAAAGAGGGGGAGACCTAGGATGCGGTGGGCAGACAATGTCAAACAGGAACTAGTTAGAATTTGTGTGATGTTAGAATTGCTGGATGCAGCAGATGTAGCTCAGGACAGACATGCTTGGAGAACTAAATTGCACTGTCTGGTGGGACCTCTGTAGCCCATGGCTGCTTGAGGATGATGAGGATGATATGTAAGAAAATTTTGAAATGGTAATTTTTTTAAATCGAAGTTTTGTATATTGTAGTAAAAACAGATATGGGTATTGTTGGTCACTCATTTCAGATTCTATTGTAATAGACGTGGGCCCAGGAAGGGCTAATAATATTGTGGTCTATGGTTCTCTGGATTTGCTGCACTTGCACCTAAAGATTTGTCATATTATGTGAAGGAGCAAGTTCCATTCTCAGATATCTTTTCGTGATGTGCCAGATGTGCTCAACGATGACACAGGTATTTTTTGCAGACACTGTTGAGCAATGCATGTGGTCTGACATTATATTGTGGTGGAATGTGGCATTTGGCATTCTTTGCAGGAATGATAAGACTACAGGGCAGAGAATGGGTATCCACATACCATTGGGTGGTTAAATTAAGCTCTATGATTATGAGAGTGTATTGACTATCGTAAGAGATGATGCCTCAAATCAGGATCCCTGCAGTGGGAGCTAAATGACACTCAATGGAAGGTCTTTTATTCGCATGTTGCCACACATCAGTACAGCCATCATTTAGTGCAAGACAGAATGATGGCTACACACTCATCACTGTATGGCCTCATCACTGAAGATGATATAATGCCATTTGTCATGCTACTCAGTTTTTTGCACCACTGCAATCTGACATGCCTATGGTTTCAAATGAGCAGTACGCAGAGTATAATGGACTAAATGGCCAGGTGACAAAAACTGCAAGGCTCAGAGTTTGGTAGGGTGACTACTGGAAAGCTGATAGGAGACATGTAAGCCTTCCATGAAGGTCATCCAGCATATTCTTTTCAGTGTTTGATTCTCCTGCAAATGAGGCATGGCTTAATGTCAAATCCAAAACACTAGCCTTTCCAGGCCCATCAGTGGTACTTTTCTCACTGAAGACAAGGTGCAGTGTAGGAGATACATCTCAATGGAACTCAAACCTGGAAACAGTGGATTACTAGCCTGGTGCACAACTGACTGTGTCAATCCCAACTCCTATCTTGAATATTTATCACCAGAAACATCCATTGGATGCAATGGAAAAAGTATGATAAAACATGGGGGGGAAATGACTAATGCACAATGTGGTTGCAACAGAGATTTTGATTGCTCAAATGACAAAATCTTTTTATATCTCTGTAGCAAGAATATTCAAGTTCAGTATCTCTGTAGCAGGAATATTCACATTAAGGAAAAGGCCAATATATGAACTTTCAGGTGTTTATTATACTGGTGGACAAAAGCTAAGTTACAAACTCAAAAGTTGAGGTATTAATGTAATGACTGGCAAGAATTTAATGAAATTTGGTAGAGAGATACGTCAGACCATGACAAAGAACATATACAAAAAGGAATGCATGTGAACAGTGCTTGCACAGACAATTGCAAATGTCACACACATAAGGCATGGTATAAAAGAGAGTGCAGATATGGCATTTATGATACCTTGCACATTCAAAAGACCAGTTTGAAACAGGTGTTGGAGAACATGCAGAATACCCAGAGTCAGTTGGAGAATTGGAAGATGTGAATAACCATTGGTAGGATGCTGACAGAACAGATCCAAGCTGGGGTACTGAGAATGCATAATGTCTCTTAGATTATCATCTCCAGGCTAGGACAACAATAGCAAGAATCTGGGAAAGTGCCTCAACAACCAGTTCTGGGCCAGCCAAGATTCACAACACCCAAGGAGGATTGATATCTGGCATTAACAGCAAGAAGGCACAGAGAAATGACAACCATACAACTTGCTGTCCAGCTCATTCTATCTCGTGTCCAGTTGTTGTTTAAAGCTCGTCTGTGCTCCCAGGCATGTTGTCAAGGAGAACTGTAAAAGCTTCTAAGGAAAGCTTAAATAAACAGCAACCACATTAATGATTATTGCAAAGAATTTAATTCATTTATTGAAAATGGCAAAAAAAGTTATTTTTTTTGTTTGCTAAGAAGCACATACAGCATTCCATTCTATACCACTTGCCATAACAAATGGCTACTAGTATTTTCACAAAAAAGTTCAATCAGTCAAATCAGTGGAGTAAAAATCAGTGAGGGTAAAAATCAGATGTACCTCAACTACTTTTCACCAAAAGCTGCAGCAACTCCAACTTTGCCAAATAAGCTCTTGAATTGATGTGGACCCCAATAAATAACAGTAGAATTGATGTGGACACAATAATAACAGTTAGAATTTATATGCCTATATAATGTGGTGGTTGTCAAAGGTGCACTGCTGAAACTACAATTAAATCGTACACAGTGCCTGCATACACTCAGTAAATTATGTATTTAAGAGTCAATTTTGCATATATTTTCTAAATATTAGCAATTTTCTAAATATTAAAATATTATGTATTTCTAAATCCTTAGAAATTTTTTTTTGAAACAATGCTTGTTTTTGAAGTAATTTTACACATTTGTGATCGTGCTTTAAAATGTGAAATAAAAGCAAATATTCAAGAAAACAATGCTATATAAATGCAAAAATTCTTAAATCAAAATAAATAAAAAAAAATACATTTTTATTTGCAAAAAAAAAAAACATACTTTAATTATGAGGTAATATATTTCCAGTGGGAGTTATACTACCAGGTTTTTCTTTTGCTGTTTCAATTACTGGCATTTTATACATGAAACTTACTGCAGTATTAGTAAGGGCATTTGCACATTACTTTTCACCTATCAAAGTACATGGAGAACCTGACTATTCCAAACATATCTCCTGTGCTAAAACTTCACATAAAAATGTTTGATTAAAAGTGCAATGAGTTTTTTGGTTACTCTGGCACCAAGAGCTACTTAAGTAATCTGCCAGTTACTCAGCACCAAAACATTTTGTTGCATTATTTTTAGCTCTGGTCAGAAATATATTTTCCTCACATTATTTGGTTTAAAACTAACATATATATCAAGGAAAATGACTTAATTCATGCCCATTTTAAAAACATATTTTAACTCCTCTATTATGGTAAATATGTAAGAGCTTGATATATTTGCATGTCAGATTAGTTAACTGTTGAAGTTTATATACATTGGCCCATTTATTTAAATTGGAGGAATGGCCAGTAAAACATTATTAACAGTTTTTAAGCCATAATGTTTTATGCTCCTTTATTTTGTTGGTACATGTAAACAATTGTTTTCTAGGTGAATCAGCAGCTGCTCTTCTAAGTATGAAAGATGGTGAGTACTTAATAATGTAAATATTTATAAAATATAACTATGTTACTCATATTAATTTTTTAAGTACATTCTATTCTATACAAAGGACTGTTATTGTGTACCTTGGGATCATTCTAAATCAAATCAGTGTTTCTTTTTAATTATGCTAGAGTGACATTCTCATTGAGCACAAATTTGATGCTGCTTGCACCTTCAAAATGATAAAAAAATTATGCGAGTGAAATATCTTATCACTACAGCATTAGCATATTCCAAATAATGATACATGTGGCAAGTCAACACTGTTATGTTTATTCAAAAGTAAGGGCGGGGGTGGCTCAGTCGATAGCGCACCAGGCTCGTAATCTGTAGTTCCCAGGTTCGAGTCCCAGCTGGGTCAGCGTTGAGATTTATCTCCGCAAAATTCTCCGCCCTGCCCACGGTCAGTAGGGGACACCGATGGGCTTGGAAAGGCCGCCGTCTGTTGGATGGGATGTTAAGCCGTGTCCCCGTGTGCGGGAGAGCCATACCCTGTGCACGTTAAAGAACACACTGGATGGCCTTGACGGGAGGCTACCATCTGTCTCCCAGCAGCTGTTCCAGTGGGTCCCCTCCCCCAACCTTCTCTGAGTCTTCGGAGTCCATGTGACCTGGCCATTTAGCCCGTGGTGTGCAAAAAAGTGCCACTCAGAGGTAAAACAACCCAACCCATATTCAAAAGTATTGCAATGCTGCTCCTCACTGATTAAATATTGTAGTTAAGGTCAACTCATATGTAAAGTGTACATTACTTATGGAAAACAGCATTAAGAATAATAACTTCTTACTATTTTTGTTTTTATTTCACATTAGGATTAATCTCCCAATGCAAGATTAATAAGATGAGAGAAGAAACTGTAATAAATGAAATAAGTTACCATAATTAAAGATTTCTAGCTTCTCCCATTATGATAAATAAAGCTTTTCTTCAGTTCAAAAATATAATCAATTTGCAAAAGCATTTTTTTTGTGTGAAAAAGATGTACTCCAAAAGAAAAAAAAAACTCCCAAAGTTTACAAATAATTTTTAATAGACCCCATTTTGCAGCTTTGCAAATATCCAGGGTGATATTCAGTTTCTGCTCATATTTGCCATTCTACCAGTTTCTTTAAATTGATGATACCAAGAAGAAATTGTCACTGTTTAAAAGTATAAGATTAAAATTCAAGTATGAAATAAAAAATAATAATAATATAATTGCCATAATGAAACAGTTTAAATTTCTATGATACCGTAGCCTATCTTTGTTGCCACACTTAACCCTTCCAGTATTCAGCCTGTAAAACTGTTTTACATCCAGAGGTCAAGCTTATTTTCTTCCTATGCTCAGCCCCAAAAAAATTTCAATTTAGGACTTTTTTGCCAAATAACTAATGAAAGGAATTATGGCATGTTATATGCCAAATTAATCAGCATTTAATTGATTTTCTGCAAATGAAATATTTGACAAAAAAAGATTACTTGTTTTATTTTAATAGGACCTTTTTTAGGGTCATGTAGTAAAAAAAAAATGCAATTTGGCAATGCAAATAAATTTAAAAAAAAAAAACTAATAGTCAGAAATGATTATAATGCACATGAATAGAAAGGCTATTTATTTCTGAATTAACAAAAAAAATTTTCTTGTTTAAAGTAAATTTTTTTTTTCCGTTTTGAATTTTTTTTCTTCATACCATAGAGAAAAGTCCATGCTTGTTGCAGTCTAATAAATAAGTCAATTTTAGAATAATTTTAATAAATAACATCAACAGAAATAGGTTGTTGTTATATTATCGAAATAAAGAGAATTTTATTCTGAAATTTGAACATTGTAATTTGAACATAATTTTAATAAGTCTTTTTACAGTGTTATACCAAAAAAAGTACATATTTGATAATTACTTCCAAAACCTTCCATTTTTAAAAGCAGCAGTTTTTTGTTAATTATCAGGTGGTTTTAGAAACTTTAAGGAAAAATTTGTTCATAATAGTTCAAATTTAGCCATTTCTTTTAAGCAATGGCAATCAGATGGCTTTAACAAATTATTTATGTCATAGTTTAATAAAATATGCATCAAGTAAAAAAGAAAATATTATTTATCAAGCCTGAATTATATTTTTATAAGAAGTATAAAAATTTTCCAAATGGCAATTTTTACTTTTAAAAATTCGATTTTTTTTGGGTTGTACTAAAAAACAGATATATACGTCCTTGGCCTCTCATTACGAATTCTCTGAACATATACAAATGTCCTAGACATTGCAAGAGTTAATTCATCATTTCCATGTCAACAAGAAATGTTTACAAATTTTGAAATGTCATTTGTTGTCAACACTGCAAGACAAAAAATTGAATATTGCTTGGTTCTGACTGCCACAGCTGTAATTTCATCTAATAAAAAAATTAGGATGCAAACAGAGCAGTGTGAAATGTTTGTTGCCACTTGTACAGATTAAATATAGGTACAGAAGTCATTAGATACTGGTATAAAAGACCACATATACCGGCAATGCATGTGCTGTCTTTTATGTGGTTTGCAAGACTACTGCACATTTCCTGACAATGGCAAACATGGTTCACATTTTTTCCCTATTACTCTTGGATCAACCCAATAGTTTCAAAGTATTAAGACTAATGTTTTTCAACAAAATATTTAAACTGAATTTCATTGCTATATATACTGAGTTCAAAGATTTTAAATGTAGACATTTAAATAATATAAATATACAAAATAAATTTGGCATTAAGTCATAGCTAAATTAAAGCTTTTAAGAAATATGTCTTCTTTATTGTGTTTTTTAGGAGGAAGATCAATTCAAGCTACAATGTCACCATCTAGGAGAGGCAATGTAAGTATTTTTCACATACTAGGTAAAAAAGCTACTTACAGAGTGACCTCGATTAGAGTACTATTAATCAGGAAGTACTATTGTGGTATGAAACTTAGTAAAAAAAAGATCAAGTGAAAATAGTGTCAAAGATATTTCATAATTGAATTATAGTTAGTCTGTCTTGAAATAAATTGTAATGCCCTTATGGAAGGACTTTCATCAATATATAGTATCAGTGATTAAATCCTAATATGTAGCTTTTAACACTTAATTGTAACAATGGTTGAATATAACTGACCAGGCCTAGCACCTAATGTCCGACCCCACCTTCTCGTGGCGCAGACCGTTAGTACCTTTTAAAAGAGATACTCTCTTGTGGAAGTGAATGGAAGGGGAGGGCTGCCAGATTAGTGTGGCCTACTGATCTGGACAACTATGGCTACTTTTCTTTTTTTTTCTACCCTGCTGAGGAGTGGTGAACCACACAGGGTCCTGGTGCTGACCATATAAACCCACTGGACTGGACAGATATATGGCTCTGAGCTTGATTATGGATCCTGATTTTGTTGCACTGGTGGGCTTCTGTGGAGGGAAAATCTTCTGCTGTTTTTTCTGTTTGCTTGTGGGTTGACAGCCCCAAGTGAATAGATTCACAGGATATGTTTATCAGCTGGTGGATAATCCTGAGCAGAGGTCATCTCAGGTACCTGAACTCTTTGCTTCTATTGGCATCGTCAAATTCTACATAGGAGGAAGTTTTCCAGTGTAGATGGCTTCAGCCTTTAGTGGTGGAGGAACGGGTGTTTGCCCCATGTTTACAATTAGGGGGCTGTTTGATATTGTCGGCATTCCCTCTCTCAATAAACATAGTTTCTTTAAACATCCCACTAACCATTTTCTCTCCATAAATTGGAATGTGAGGACTCTGCACAGAGCTTTTTCTCTTGATGTCCTCACACAAGAATTCCACCATTATAATTTAGATATTCTCGATTTGCAAGAGACCAGATGGACAGATAAAGGTCAGATTCTTAAAAATAATCTTAAATTTCTCTTTTCATGGAGGGACGATAATAACTATCACCAAGACATCACTAGCTTCTCAGCAGACATGCTAGTGATGCTCTTCTAGGATATGAGTGCATTAATGAAAGGTTTCTTACAGCAAAATTTTAGACAAGCTGTTATGCCCCCATTGAGGATGGTGACGAGGATGGGAAGGATAGGTTTTATGAACAACTTCAGGATATTTTGAATTCTGTAAATAAAGGAGATATCACTCTTCTTCTAGGTGACTTCAGTGCCAAAGTTGGTACTGACTCTGACCTTTGGGGAGGAGTAATAGGCCCTTTTGGTATTAGTAACTGCAATGGGCAACGTCTCCTGCAGGTAAGTAAACTCAATGGATTCAGAATAACTAACACTTATTATAAACACCGCGACATACATAAGTACACATGGATTTCACCTGATGGCTGCATAAGAATATGATTGAATATATATTAACAGCAAATGGGCTAGTTCTGTTAGAAATACCAGGTCATATAGGGGAACTGAAATTGGATCTGACAATTATCTTGTTAAAAGTGTCTTGCAACTTAAACGTAAAAAGTGTTGTGCTAGGGTTAAAAAATTTGCTTTTAATACTGAAGCTCTGAAAGACCCAGTTATAGCTAAAGCTTACCATGATAGGTTACTTAGTCATTATGACAGTCATGGTATGCTTACCACTGAAGTTGAGGAAGAATGGGATCATTTTAAACAGGCTTTTTTGGACACTAACAGTACTCTTTTAGGAAAAAAGGAGCAGAAGAGCAGAATTATCTGAGTGATAAGGCACTTGACCTTATTTCAGAAAGAAAGAACTGCAGGAATGTCCTTAATCAATACCCTACTAGTCCTAATAGAAAGCATTACAGAGAACTTAATAAACGTGTAAAAGATCAGTTAGCTGCTGATAAGAATCTTTCGCATGATGGTTTGGCTGACAAAGCTCAGGAAGCAGTTAGACAGCACAACAGCAGAGAGCTGTACCAGATAGTTAATGTTTTGTGTGGTAGAAAATGGACAGGTATACAGGGATTGAAGGATAAACAAGGTAAGGTTATAGAAGGTGAGGATGCTGTCATGGCTAGGTGGGCTGAGCATTTCAGTGATATTCTAAACAATGCGGTTGGTTCTATTCCCATTGTTTGCAATGATGATAGATGCATTGGTGGTTTTAATGTTGGCCCTATAACAATCTGAAGTTATTTTGGCTGTTTCTAAACTTAAACTTCATAAATCCCCAGGGGTAGATGAAATTACTACAGAAATGCTTAGAGCTGGGAATGTTTCGGTTACCACTTGGATGACTGAAATTCTGAATATCTTTTATGATAAAGTCATGGTTCCTAAGGATTTTACCAGAGCTATTATTATCCCTATTTTCAAAAAAGGTGATCGAAGTTCTTGTGATAACTATAGGGGTATCAGCCTACTCTCTGTTCCAGGTAAAGTTATTTCCATAATTGTGCTTAATAGAATTAAGAATCTGGTTGACAGTCAATTGCGTGATGAGCTATGTAGATTCAGAAGTGGTAGGTGATGTGTGGATCAGATATTTTCACTTAGGCAGATTCTTGAGAAATGTTCAGAGTTTCAGAAACCTTTGGTTGCTAGCTTTGTTGATTTCAAAAAGGCTTTCAACTCTGTTGATCATCATAATTTGTGGTTGATTGTGAAATAATATGGTATACCAGACAAGTTAGTTAACATAATGAAAGCTCTCTATAATAACACTGAGTCGTGTGTGAGAGTTGGTAACGCTTGTAGCAAATTGGTTTAGCATTACTTCTGATGTTGGAAAAGGTGCATTTTGTCTCCTTTTCTCTTTAGCTTGGTTAATGATTATGTTATGCGAAATTCACTTCAAGGGAAAGATTTTGGCCTTAAATGGGCTGGAAATACGAAAATTTCTGATTTAGATTATGCTGATGATTTAGCCCATTTGGCAAATGATACTGATGAGATGAACTCTTTTATTCGAGCTGTTGATGAGACTGGTAGTAGACTAGGTTTGGTTATAAACAGAGAGAAAACTAAAGTGATGAAAATTGGTCAGGCAGGCTGTGATTCAGTTAATCTGAATGGTTGCAGTCTTGAGCAGGTGTCACAGTTTAGTTATCTTGGGAGCTATGTAACAGATAATGGTGATGTGCGGCATGAGATTAGCAGATGAATAGGGATTGCTGCCGGGACTTTTAAGAACCTATGGAGAGTGTGGAGAAATAGGCGTATAAACCTAAAGACTAAAATTAGACTGTATAATAGTTTGGTTCTTTCTAGGGTTAGTTATGGTAGTGAAACTTGGACACTTTGTAAACAAGATAACAGGAAACTAGATGCTTTCGATTCCAGATGCTTACGCAGTATCTTGGGCATTAGGTGGTTCAACTTTGTAACTAATGATAAGATTAGGCAAAGGAGTTTGCAACCTCCTTTAAGCAGCATATTGTGCAGAGAGAGACTCCATTAGTTTGGCCATGTTGCCCGTATGAATAATTATAGATTGGCAAATAGGGTTATGAACAGTGTGCCTAAAGGCCTCAGAAAGAAGGGGAGACCTAGGATGCAGTGGGCAGACAATGTCAAACAGGACCTTGTTAGAATTGGTGTGCAGTGGCCAGATGCAGTAGATGTAGCTCAGGATAGACTTGCTTGGAGAACTAAATTGCAAGGTCTGGTTGGACCTCCGTATCCCATGGCTGCTTGAGGATGAGGATGATGATGATTAATTTGATGTTAGCATTCAGAAAAAGATGAAACAGTCTAAATTCAGTTATCCTAAATGAAACTTTTTTTTAATAGCTTGTTGCTCATTCATTTTTTTTTTGCACATCTTACATAACATAGAATGTTTCTTGCACATTCTACGTTATGTATGATGTCCAAGTAAAGAAGCTGAAATAAAAATATAAACAACATTTACAACAGATCATTGTTTAAATTTTAGAATAATAATATTTGCAATTTTGGAAGTTAAAAAAAATCTGTTATTAGGATACAAATTCTATTGAACAATGAATTTGTAAACTAATAATAGAATTAACTAATATTCTTTGATGAAAATGGATATATTTGATTTTTATTTTGTTGAAATATAAATTCCTTTAAATCACCTATGTAATTGATGCATAATGAAATTAGCTCTTTTATGTAAACTATCATTTGTCATCAAAGTCCAGTCATTCAGAATACAAAAAGCTGACCAAATAAAACTCTTGCCATTTTTATATAATAATTTAGCCACTATAGGTGCAAAGGCACATAAGTGGACTATTTCGGGAAACATATTTTAAGTCTCTAAACTTTTTGGCCGTCGCACTTGGCTACTAATCTAAGGGGCTGGGTTCAAGCCCTGGGTAAGGCATGGATGTATGTGTCATTTTTCTACAGAGAACCCACCATCCTCTCAGACCTTCTACTGTGGCATATAAACTGACAGGCTGCTGTCAGACCTCTGTGGCAAGTAGCTGCTTGAGGGGGTATTTTTTTTTTATTTTAAACTTTTTATTGTGTTTGTTAGTGTGGTATGTGTTAAGTGTAAATGACAATTTCTTTTAACCTTTATATCTGATATGCAGAGCACCAAAAAGCTTCTGAGTTTTGTCCTAAAGCTTTTAACATGCAAATAATTTGAAGATTAAACTTTAAAATTTTATTGCTCAACACAGAGAATTTTAAGTTATTTTTAACTATTTTCTGAGCAAGAAGTTCCTTTTATTTGTGTGATTGTGTAAGAAAAAATTGTTTCACATTCATAAAGATGCACTATATTGGTATGTGTAACCGTCATTCAGAATACAAAAAGCTGACCAAATAAAACTTTTGTCATTTTTATATAATAATTTAGCCAGTATAGGTGCAAAGGTACATAAGTGGACTATTTCAGGAAACATATTTTAAGTCTGTAAACTTTTTGGCCGTCACACTTGGCTACTAATCTAAGGGAGCTTTGTTCAAGCCCCGGGTAAGGCATGGATGTAAATGTCATTTTTCTGCAGATAACCCACCATCCTCTCAGACCTTCTACTATGGCATATAAACTGATAGGCTCCTGTCAGACCTCTGTGGCAAGTAGCTGCTTGAGGGGGTATTTTTTTTTTATTTTTTTACGTCGAACAGCTTGCAATATATAAGAATAGAAAACGTAGCATCAATGAAGAAATTTACGCCATCCCATTAGCCTGGAAACTTCTTCTGAATAATCACACGGAGAAACTCATATTACCCCATACTACAGCCATAATGAACCAGCCTAGGGACCCACCTCCGAAACATCTGGGCAAGAAATTCACCAGTGCGCATGCATCGCCTTCGGACCGTTACGGACGACAGCTGCTGGTGTTGTTAGAGTGTCCAAAGGATTTGTTGCAGAGGGATGAAAGAAGCACTTACTCAGAGTTGACTTCAAAGTGTTGTTGTTGCGGTCAAGTCAGCTTCTGGTTCTTTGGGACTATAAAGTCCCAATAAAAGCAGACAAAATCATTCTGAAAATAATTAAAAATGACAGAGATTTTATCCCAACCTCAGGTGGCATATATCAAATTCCAGTCGAAATGCAAGTGAATGAAGAAATTAAAATATGCAATTACTATGGAAAAACCAAAAGACCCTTCAGGGCAAAGATTGAAAGAACACAAACAAGATACGCACAACAGGAAACAAAACATAGCACTGGCCAAACTGTCTACCGCAATAATGCAATACCAAAATTTGATGAAGCTAAAATTATCTGTGCTCCACCAACACAATACCAACTCGATTACGTCGAACAGCTTGCAATACATAAGAATAGAAAACATAGCATCAACGAAGAAATTTATGCCATCCCATCAGCCTGGAAACTTCTGAATAATCACGGAGAAACTCATATTACCCCATACTACAGCTATAATGAACTAGCCTAGGGACCCACCTCCGAAACATCTGGGCCAGAAATTCACCAGTGCGTAAGCACCGCCTTCAGGCCGTTAACCACCACTTCCGTGTGCTGCCAAACTTTAACCTTACACTCGAAGAAGCTGCTACCAAAGAAGCAGCGAAACTGGTCTGTGCCCCCTATGCATATGACAGCCATTGAAGGAAGAGGAAAACCTGTAGTTGACTTGATCACAACGACAATGCATTGAAGTCAACTCTGAGTAAGTGCTTCTTTCATCCCTCTGCAACAAATCCTTCGGGCACTCTAACAACACCAGCAGCTGCCATATATGCATACTTTTATATACAGCAGTATAATGAACTCTTAAGCCTCATGCTGGGGCGGGGTTGGCTCAGTCGGTAGCGCGCCAGGCTCGTAATCTGTAGTTCCCATGTTCGAGTCCTAGCTGGGTCAGCGTTGAGATTTATCTCCGCAAAATTCCCCGCCCTGCCCACGGTCAGTAGGGGACACTGATGGGCTTGCAAAGGCCGCCGTCCGTCGGATGGGACGTTAAGCCGTGGCCCTGTGTGTGGGAGAGCCATACCCTGTGCACATTAAAGAACATGCTGGATGGCCTTTATGGGAGGCTACCATCTGTCTCCCAACAGCTGTTCCAGTGGGTCCCCTCCCCCAACCTTCTCTGAGCCTTCGGGGTCCATGTGACCTGGCCGTTTAGCCCATAATGTGCGAAAAAGTGCCGCTCAGAGGTAAAACAACCCAACTCAACTTAAGTCTCATGCTGTGTTTCTAACTTTATTTTGTTTCATATTGTTTCCAAAATGCACATTAGGCTTGGAATTCAGTCAGAGGAGGTAAATATTAGTTATCAATAAATATTTTATTCAGGGTTTTTTTTTATGTTAAAAATATTTTCGTAAGGTAACACATCATTTTGATCCTGTTTAGGAATTTTTTTTTATGAAAACAGAAATTATATTGTCTACAAAAAAGCAAAAACAATTTTGACCACACCAAAAATTTGACAGGTATATATTTTAGACCTTTTTAGGTGTGATTTGCAAAAAAAAGATTACTTGCCTATACTATTTATATTTATATATTTTTTGTTAAGGCACAAGATGTGATGCAATTGCTCTATTTGCATAAAAATTTTGAAATAGGAATAAAAGAGTTACCAAAAAATTCAAATAAGTATAATAAAACACTGATTTTTCCCAATATTTTACACTTTAATTGGGATGGTGTCACATTTTGCTCACTCAGCTTAAAACCAATCCTAATACCAACCAAATCATTTTAACACACAGTTTGGCAGCACTAAAGGAAGTGCTATTGTCAGTTGGGCAACTCTCAGAGCAATCTAATGAAGTGAGAAATTAAGACCGTAAAATATTTTTAAGAATTTAACACATAATGCTCCAGTCACAACTTTTTGGACCTGTTATTTCACTGCTTTGAAAACAGCCCCGAAAGAAATCGAAAACCATGGGCCTAAGACAATACTGTTAACTTGCTCACTTGAGAAAGAAAAGGAAATGAGAAGCAATGGAAAATTTTATCTCAAGAGATAGAGGTTAAAATGGATGATTTTTGTGAAATTTAAAATTAAATCCATCTCAAGGAATTAACTTTGGAGGAATTTTAAGAATGATTTCAACATTTTAATGAAAGATATAACTAGTATATAGGGTCCCATGATGACTTGTTTTGAATGATTTTCATAATAAGCTCACCGGACAAAAAAATCTGCCATAAGAGGGTTACATCTGTTCGACAGCAACAGAGGGCTTACCAGTAATAAATGCATCCTACAAATAGCTGTGCTGTGCACTATGGAGTTCATACAGTGACAAGAAGTGTTTGTGTGCCGCGTGTGTGTTAGTCGCTCTGTGAAACATGGGTCGTGGCAAAGATGTGAACGAGTGGCAAAAAGGTGTTATCGTGTTTGGCCAAGCCAAAGGTATGCATAGTGTACAAGAAGTTGTTGCTTTCGCATCATCATCACCCACAGGCAGCCATGGGCTACGGAGGTCCAACCAGACCATGCAATTTAGTTCTCCAAGCAATTCTGACCTGAGCTACATCTACTACATCTGGCCACTACACATCAATTCTAATAAGGTCCTGTTTGGCATTGTCTGCCCACTGCATCCTAAGTCTCCCCCTCTTTCTAAGGCCTTTAGGTACACTGTTCATAACCTTATTCGCCAATCTATAATTATTCATACGGGCAACATGGCCAAACCAATGGTCTCTCTCTCTGCACAATATGCTGCTTAAAGGAGGTTGCAAACTCTTTGGCCTAACCTCATCATTAGTTACAAAGTTGAACCACCTAATGCCCAAGATACTGTGTAAGCATCTGGAATCAAAAGCATCTAGTTTCCTGTTATCTTGTTTACAAAGTGTCCAAGTTTCACTACCATAACTAACCCTAGAAAGAACCAAACTATTATGCAGTCTAATTTTAGTCTTTAGGTATATATGCCTATTTCTCCTCACTCTCCATAGATTCTTAAAAGTCCCGGCAGCAATACCTATTCGTCTGTTAATCTCATGCCGCACATCACCAGTATCTGTTACATAGCTCCTAAGATAATTAAACTGTGACACCTGCTCAAGACTGCAACCATTCAGATTAACTGAATCACAGCCTGGCTGACCAATTTTCATCACTTTAGTTTTCTCTCTGTTTATAACCAAACCTACTCTACTACCAGTCTCATCAACAGCTCGAATAAAAGAGTTCATCTCATCAGTATCATTTGCCAAATGGGCTAAATCATCAGCATAATCTAAATCAGAAATTTTCGTATTTCCAGCCCATTTAAGGCCAAAATCTTTCCCTTGAAGTGAATTTCGCATAACATAATCATTAACCAAGCTAAAGAGAAAAGGAGACAAAATGCACCCTTTCCAACATCAGAAGTAATGCTAAACCAATTGCTACAAGACTTACCAACTCTCACACACGACTCAGTGTTATTATAGAGAGCTTTCATTATGTTAACTAACTTGTCTGGTATACCATATTATTTCACAATCAACCACAAATTATGACGATCAACAGAGTCGAAAGCCTTTTTGAAATCAACAAAGCTAGCAACCAAAGGTTTCTGAAACTCTGAACATTTCTCAAGAATCTGCCTAAGTGAAAATATCTGATCCACACATCCCCTACCACTTCTGAATCCACATTTCTCATCACTGAATTGACTGTCAACCAGATTCTTAATTCTATTAAGCACAATCATGGAAAGAACTTTACCTGGAACAGAGAGTAGGCTGATACCCCTATAGTTATCACAAGAACTGCGATCACTTTTTTGAAAATAGGGATAACAATAGCTCTGGTAAAATCCTTAGGAACCACGCCTCTATCATACAAGATATTCAGAATTTCAGTCATCCAAGTGGTAACCGAAACATTCCTGGCTCTAAGCATTTTTGTAGTAATTTCATCTACCCCTGGGGATTTATGAAGTTTAAGTTTAGAAACAGCCAAAATAATTTCAGATTGTGTTATAGGGCCAACATTAAAGCCACCAATGCATTTGTCATCATTGCAAACAATGGGAGTAGAACTAACCACATTGTTTAGAACATCACTGAAATGCTCAGCCCACCTAGACATGACAGAATCCTCACCTTCCTGATATTTACCTTGTTTATTCTTCAATCCCTGTATGCCTGTCTGTTTTTTAACACACAAAACATTAACTATCTGGTACAGCTCTCTGCTGTTTAATTGTTTCTTCGGCTTTCTCAGCCAAGCCAAAGATTCTTATCAGCAGCTAACTGATCTTTTACATGTTTATTAAGTTCTCTGTAATGCTTTCTATTAGGACTAGCAGGGTATTGATTAAGGACAGTCCTGCAGTTCTTTCTTTCTGAAATAAGCTCAAGTGCCTTATCACTCAGATAATTCTGTCTCCTCTGTGCCTTTTTTCCTAAAAGAGTACTGTTAGTGTCCAAAAAAGCCTGTTTAAAATGATCCCATTCTTCCTCAACTTCAGTAGTAAGCATACCATGACTGTCGTAATGACTAAGTAAGCTATCATGGTAAGCTTTAGCTATAATTGGGTCTATCAGAGCTTCAGTATTAAAGGGAAATTTTTTAACCTTCATCATCATCATCATCATTCTCAAGCAGCCATGGGCTACGGAGGTCCAACCAGACCGTGCAATTTAGTTCTCCAAGCAAGTCTATCCTGAGCTACATCTACTGCATCTGGCCACTGCACACCAATTCTAACAATGTCCTGTTTGACATTGTCTGCCCACCGCATCATAGGTCTCCCCTTCTTTCTGAGGCCTTTAGGCACACTGTTCATAACCCTATTTGCCAATCTATAATTATTCATACGGGCAACATGGCCAAACCAATGGAGTCTCTCTCTGCACAATATGCTGCTTAAAGGAGGTTGCAAACTCCTTTGCCTAATCTTATCATTAGTTACAAAGTTGAACCACCTAATGCCCAAGATACTGCGTAAGCATCTGGAATCGAAAGCATCTAGTTTCCTGTTATCTTGTTTACAAAGTGTCCAAGTTTCACTACCATAACTAACCCTAGAAAGAACCAAACTATTATACAGTCTAATTTTAGTCTTTAGGTTTATACGCCTATTTCTCCACACTCTCCATAGGTTCTTAAAAGTCCCGGCAGCAATCCCTATTCATCTGCTAATCTCATGCCGCACATCACCATTATCTGTTACATAGCTCCCAAGATAACTAAACTGTGACACCTGCTCAAGACTGCAACCATTCAGATTAACTGAATCACAGCCTGCCTGACCAATTTTCATCACTTTAGTTTTCTCTCTGTTTATAACCAAACCTAGTCTACTACCAGTCTCATCAACAGCTCGAATAAAAGAGTTCATCTCATCAGTATCATTTGCCAAATGGGCTAAATCATCAGCATAATCTAAATCAGAAATTTTCGTATTTCCAGCCCATTTAAGGCCAAAATCTTTCCCTTGAAGTGAATTTCGCATAACATAATCTATAACCAAGCTAAAGAGAAAAGGAGACAAAATGCACCCTTTCCAACATCAGAAGTAATGCTAAACCAATTGCTACAAGACTTACCAACTCTCACACACGACTCAGTGTTATTATAGAGAGCTTTCATTATGCTAACTAACTTGTCTGGTATACCATATTATTTCACAATCAACCACAAATTATGACGATCAACAGAGTCAAAAGCCTTTTTGAAATCAACAAAGCTAGCAACCAAAGGTTTCTGAAACTCTAAACATTTCTCAAGAATCTGCCTAAGTGAAAATATCTGATTTACACATCCTCTACCACTTCTGAATCCACATTGCTCATCACACAATTGACTGTCAACCAGATTCTTAATTCTATTAAGCACAATCATGGAAAGAACTTTACCTGGAACAGAGAGTAGGCTGATACCCCTATAGTTATCACAAGAACTGCGATCACCTTTTTTGAAAATAGGGATAACAATAGCTGTGGTAAAATCCTTAGGAACCATGCCTTTATCATAAAAGATATTCAGAATTTCAGTCATCCAAGTGGTAACCGAAACATTCCCAGCTCTAAGCATTACCGTAGTAATTTCATCTACCCCTGGGGATTTATGAAGTTTAAGTTTAGAAACAGCCAAAATAACTTCAGATTGTGTTATAGGGCCAACATTAAAGCCACCAATGCATCTATCATCATTGCAAACAATGGGAGTAGAACTAACTACATTGTTTAGAACATCACTGAAATGCTCAGCCCACCTAGCCATGACAGAATCCTCCCCTTCTATAACCTTACCTTGTTTATCCTTCAATCCTTGTATGCCTGTCCGTTTTCTACCACACAAAACATTAACTATCTGGTACAGCTCTCTGCTGTTGTGCTGTCTAACTGCTTCCTCGGCTTTGTCAGCCAAACCATCAAGCCAAAGATTCTTATCAGCAGCTAACTGATCCTTTACAAGTTTATTAAGGTCTCTGTAATGCTTTCTATTAGGACTAGTAGGGTATTGATTAAGGGCATTCCTGCAGTTCTTTCTTTCCGAAATAAGCTCAAGTGCCTTGTCACTCAGATAATTTTGCCTCTTCTGCTCCTTTTTTCCTAAAAGATTACTGCTAGTGTCCAAAAAAGCCTGTTTAAAATGATCCCATTCTTCCTCAACTTCAGTAGTAAGCAAACCTTCAGTAGTAAGCAAACTGTCATAATGACTAAGTAACCTATCATGGTAAGCTTTGGCTATAACTGGATCTTTCAGAGCTTCAGTATTAAAAGTAAATTTTTTAACTCTAGCACAACACTTTTTAAGTTTAAAGTTGCAACACACTTTTAACAAGGTAATGGTCAGATCCAATTTCAGCTCCCCTATATGCCCTGGTATTCCTAACAGAACTAGCCCATTTGCTGTTAATATAATATGTAATCAATCATATTCTTATGCAGCCCATCAGGTGAAACCCATGTGTATTTATGTATGTCGCGGTGTTTGTAATAAGTGTTAGTTATTCTGAATCCATTGAGTTTACTTACCTGTAGGAGACGTTGCCCATTGCCATTGAAGCTACCAATATCAAAAGGGCCTATTACCTCTCCCCAAAGGTCAGAGTCAGTACCAACTTTGGCATTGAAGTCACCAAGAACAAGAGTAATATCTCCTTTCTTGACAGAATTCAAAATATCCTGAAGTTGTTCATAAAACCTATCCTTCTCATCCTCATTGGCATCCTCAGTGGGGGCATAACAGCAGATAACATTCAAGTCTTTAACGCTTGTCTGAAATTTTGCTGTAAGAAACCTTTCATTAATGCACTCATATCCTAGAAGAGCATCGCTAGCGTGTCTGCTGAGAAGCAGACCCACGCCTTGGTGATGCTTATTGTCATCCCTCCCTGAAAAGAGGAATTTAAGATTATTTTTAAGAATCTGACCTTTATCTGCCCATCTGGTCTCTTGCAAGCCGAGAATATCTAAATTATAACTGTGGAATTCTTGTGTGAGGACATCAAGAGAAAAAGCTCTGTGCAGAGTCCTCACATTCCAACTACCTATGGAGAGAAAATGGTTAGTGGGATGTTTAAAGAAACTATGTTTATTGAGAGAGGGAATGCCGACAATATCAAACAGCCCCCTAATCGCAGACATGGGGCAAAGACCCGTTCCCCCACTACTAAAGGCTGAAGCCATCTACACTGGAAGACTTCCTCCAAAGTAGAATTTGACGATGCCAATAGAAGCAAAGAGTTCAGGTGCCTGCGATGACTTCTGCTCAGGATTATCCACCAGCTGATAAACATATCCTGTGAATCTATTCACTTGGGGCTGTCAATCCACAAACAAACAGAAAACACAGCGGAAGATTTTCCCTCCACAGAAGCCCACCAGTGCAGCAAAATCAGGATCCATAATCAAGCTCAGAGCCATATATCTGTCCAGTCCAGTAGGTTTATATGGTCAGCACCAGGACCCTGTGTGGTTGACCACTCCTCAGCAGGGTAGAAAAAAAAGTAAAGTAGCCATAGTTGTCCAGATCAGTAGGCCACACTAATCTGGCAGTCCTCCCCTTCCGTTCACTTCCACAAGAGAGTATCTCTTTTGAAAGTTACTAACGGTCCGCACCACAAGAAGGCGGAAGATGCTTTTAACAAGATAATTGTCAGATCCAATTTCAGCTCCCCTACATGACCTGGTATTCCTAACATAACTAGTCCATTTGCTGTTAATATATATTCAATCATATTCTTATGCAGCCCATCGGGTGAAACCCATGAGTAATTATGTATGTCGTGGTGTTTGTAATAAGTGTTAGTTATTGGCTACTGATCTAAGGGACCTGGGTTCAAGCCCCGGGTAAGGCATGGATGTATGTGTCGTTTTTCTGCTGAGGTCCTGCCATCCTCACAGACGTTCTACTGTGGCATATAAACTGACAGGCTCCTGTCAGACCTCTGTGGCAAGCAGCTGCTTGAGGGGGTATTTTTTTTTTATTTTGAATCCATTGAATTTACTTACTTGTAGGAGACGTTGCCCATTGCCATTGCAGCTACCAATACCAAAAGGGCCTATTACTTCTCCCCAAAGGTCGGATTGGCATGATGAACATTCTGAAGCCTTCGAACTTCTCGACTGGCCCACCAAATCCCTGGATTTGAATCCCACAAAAAACTTGTGGGACTATTTGGGGCAACGAGTGAAGCACCGTCCCAGCCATTTGGTTAATCTGGCCAAACTGCAGCATTTGCTGCTGGAAGAGTGGATGAATATTGATGTGCACTCCATCTGCACACTTGTGGCATCCATGCCAGACAGGATTTCGATGTTCTTCGGTCACACAGAGGCATTATGTGCTATTAGGTGATATTCAGCCAGGGGTGCAAATTTTTTGTCTGGTGAACTTATATTCTTTGTTTTTAAACATTTGCTTTTGTTTTGGAATTCTTTTGTCTAAAATTGTTTGTTGATTACATTGTTTATTCAAAGGATAGCTTCAACCCTTGTTGAGAAAGTCTCTTCTTCAAAAAAGCATAATGTGAAAAGTGGACTTATAATTACCCAAGTGGAATTGAAATGCATTGGCGTTATTTTTAAGTGTGTACATTTTTTTAAAATTCACATTTATTTTAATGTTTATGCATAGTGTATGAGTGGTATTTCATGAAATAATATAACCTCAGTGTACTTGAAAGATGAGAGACTTGGCAATGAAGAAGATTGAATTGATGGTAGAATGAACTAGTTTGAAACAGTGCCACCTGGCAGCAGTCATCTGTTGGATAGTATGGGGACAACTATATTAGTCAAACCCTTTCCACAAATAGGAGGACTGAATACTCTGCATTCAAGGAACATACAGGTTGTATCCCTTTCTATTGCATTCTTCATCATCCTCAATCAGCCATGGGCTACAGAGGTCCAACCATACTGTGCAATTTAGTTCTCACAGCATATCTGTCCTGAGTTGAATCTGGCCAATGCACACCAGTTCTAAAAAGGTCCTGTTTGTCATTGTCTGTCTACTACATCCTAGGTCTCTCACTCTTTCTGAGCCCTTTAGATACACTGTTCATAACCCTATATGCTAATCTTTAATTATCCATACGGGCAACATGGCCAAATTAATGGAGTCTCTTGTTGCACAATATGCTGCTTAACCCATCCAGTGTCCATGCTGAGAATCTGAATTGAGAGGCCAAGGATGTATGTTTCCATTAAAAGAAATTAAATAAAAATAAATACCCCCTCAAGCAGCTGCTTGCCACAGAGGTCTGACAGGAGCCTGTCGGTTTATATGCCAGAGTAGAAGGTCTGAGAAGATGGCAGGACCTCATCAGAAAAACAACACAAACAGCCATGCCTTACCCGGGGCTCGAACCCAGGTCCCTTAGATCAGTAACCAAGCGCACTAACCACTCAGCCACAACAACAAAAAAAAAAATCGATTTTTTAAAAAATAAAAATTGCCATTTTAATTATATATATATATCTTATAAAAATGTATATAATTCAGGCTTTAAAAATAATATTTTGTTTTTTAATTTGATGCATATTTTATTAAACTACAATATCAATAATTTTATAAAGCAATATGATTGACATTCTTGAAGCACTAAACTATTTTCTAGAAGCACTAAACGGTATTGCTGATTTGCTTGTTAACATTCCTATTTGTTGAGGCAACCTTCTGATTTAAGCTCACAAGTTTGATTTGAACTAATATCACAAATTTTTTCTTAAATTTTTGAAAATCTAAAAATTAACAAAAAAAAAATGATATTTTTAAAAACGATAGATTTTGGTATTACAAAATACGTACACGCCATTTTTTTTCCATTTAACACTCTTCTGTCATTAACCTATTTCAGTATTTCCAAGTTATTTTTATCATTTTTCCCAGCATTCTTATGCATCTTTCTTCCCTTTAAAATTGAAACTGGAAGTAAACACATCCTTCTTAGAAATTCTGGTTGCACCTGCATTTAATTAGTTATGCTTCACTGAGGCAAACAAGGTGGAGATGGCTGACACATGCAATCTCTGTTGTGTGTGCTATAAATGTTGTTTACAGTTTTGGTCCAGCATATTGGATACCCTTTGTAAAGTTAGTATTTAATTTTTTATATTTAAACCTTAGTTTTCATTGCTAATTTCCAAAAATAAACTACTGAAATCTTTTGGCCGATTGATAAGTATTGATTTTTTTCATAGTTATGCAACATCTTATGGCTGGCTTACAACTTGTTGCTGTGGATATTTTAACATCAAATTAGGTTATATGTTCATTTTTATTTTATTGTTTATTTCTTTTCCATTAAAACTGATCTGGACCTGTAAATGGTAGCTAGGTGTAAACTGGAAGGAGAGCTGTGCACCAATCCCTAGTGATGATGCACAGAACCGGCCAGATCTAGCACCTAATGTCCGACCCCGCTTTCTCGTGGTGCAGGCCGTTAGTACCTTTCAAAAGAGATATTCTCTTTTGGAAGGGGAGGAGGGCTGCCAGTTCAGTATGGCCTACTGATCTGGTCATCTATGGCCACTTTTTTCTTTTTTTTCAACCCTGCTGAGGACGTGCTGACCATTTATACCTATTAGACTGGACTTGTTTATGGATTTGAGCTTGATTATGGATCCTGGACTTGCTGCACTGGTGGGCCTCTGTTGAGGGAGAGTCTGCCGCTGTGTTTTCTGTTTGCTTCTGGGTTGCCAGCTCTAAGTGAACAGAGACATGGGATACCTTATATCAGCTGGTGGATAATCCTAATCAGAGGCCATCGCAGGTACCTGAACCTTACTTAGCTAGTTGGGCATCGTCAAGCCTAAACTGGAGTAATGTGTCTCAGGCAGGCCATGTGGCTCTTGAAAAAGTCCACTTGAAAAGGTGGTACCTGAAGTTCCTACCAGCTTCGGTGACTTCAGCCTTTACCAGAGGAGGAACAGGTCTTTGCCCCATGGCTGCGATCTGGGGGCTGTTTGATATTGTTGGCCCTACCAATCTCAATAAACCTAATTTCTTTAAAAATCCTACTAATCATTTTCACTCTGCAGGAACGTGGAACGTGAGGACATTACATAGAGATTATTCTCTTGATGTCCTCATGCAGGAATTCCAGTGCTACAACCTAGATATTCTAGGCTTGCAAGAGACCAGATGGACAGGTAAAGGTGAGATATTTAAAAATAACTTTAAATTTCTCTTTACAGGGAGGGAGGATTGAAAGCATTACCAAGGCATGGGTCTGCTGCTCAGCAGACATGCTAGTGATGCTCTTCTAGGATATGAGTGCATTAATGAAAGGTTTCTTACAGCAAGATTTCAGACAAGCATTAAAGACTTGAATGTTATCTGCTGTTATGCCCCCACTTAGGATACCGATGAGGATGAGAAGGATAGGTTTTATGGACAACTTCAGGATATTTTGAATTCTGTCAAGAAAGGAGATATTACCCTTGTTCTAGGTAACTTCAATGCCAAAGTTGGTACTGACTCTGATCTTTGGGGAGGGGTGATAGGCCCTTTGGTATTGGTAGCTGCAATGGCAATGGGCAACGTCTCCTACAGGTAAGTAAACTCAGTGGTTTCAGAATAACTAACACATATTACAAACACCGCGACATACATAAATACACATGGGTTTCACCTCATGGACTGCATATGAATATGATTGATTATATATTAATTAACAGCAAATAGGCTAGTTCTGTTAGAAATACCAGGGCATATAGGGGAGCTGAAATTGGATCTGACCATTACCTTGTTAAAAGTGTCTTGGAACTTAAACTTAAAAAGTGTTGTGCTAGGGTTAAAAAATTTGCTTTTAATACTGAAGCTCTGAAAGACCCAGTTATGGCCAAAGCTTACCATGATAAGTTATTTAGTCATTATGACAGTCATGGTATGCTTACTACTGAAGTTGAGGAACAATGGGATCATTTTAAACAGGCTTTTTTGGACACTAACAGTACTCTTTTAGGAAAAAAGGAGCAGAAGAGAGAATTATCTGAGTGATAAGGCACTCATTTTGGAAAGAAAGAACAGCAGGAATGTCCTTAATCAGTACCCTACTAGTCCTAATAGAAAGGATTACAGAGAGCTTAATAAACGTGTAAAGGATCAGTTAGCTACTGATAAGAATCTTTGGCTTGATGGTTTTGCTGACAAAGCCGAGGAAGCAGTTAGACAGCACAACAGCAGAGAGCTGTATCAGATAGTTAATGTTTTGTGTGGTAGAAAACGGACAGGCATACAAGGATTGAAGGATAAACAAGGTAAGGTTATAGAAGGGGAGGATTCTGTCATGACTAGGTGGGCTGAGCATTTCAGTGATGTTCTAAACAATGTAGTTAGTTCTACTCCCATTGTTTGTAATGATGATAGATGCATTGGCAGCTTTAATGTTGGCCCTATAACACAAGCTCAAGTTATTTTGGCTATCTCTAAACTTAAACTTCATAAATCCCCAGGGGTAGATGAAATTACTACAGAAATGCTCAGAGCTGGGAATGTTTCGGTTACCACTTGGATGACTGAAATTTTGAATAACTTTTATGATAAAGGCATGGTTCCTAAAGATTTTACCAGAGCTGTTATTATCCCTATTTTCAAAAAAGGTGATCGCAGTTCTTGTGATAACTATAGGGGTATCAGCCTACTCTCTGTTCCAGGTAAAGTTCTTTCCATGATTGTGCTTAATAGAATTAAGAATCTGGTTGACAAGGCAATTGCGTGATGAGCAATGTGGATTCAGAAGTGGTAGGGGATGTGTAGATCAGATATTTTCACTTAGGCAGATTCTTGAGAAATGTTTAGAGTTTCAGAAACCTTTGGTTGCTGAAACCTAACATTTCTCAAGAATCTTTGGTTGCTAGCTTTGTTGATTTCAAAAAGGCTTTCGACTCTGTTGATCGTCATAATTTGTGGTTGATTGTGAGATGATATGGTATACCAGACAAGTTAGTTAACATAATGAAAGCTCTCTATAATAACACTGAGTCATGTGTGAGAGTTGATAAGTCTTGTAGCAATTGGTTTAGCGTTACTTCTGGTGTTCGACAAGGGTGCATCTTGTCTCCTTTTCTCTTTAGTTTGGTTGTTGATTATGTATGCGAAATTCACTTCAAGGGAAAGATTTTGGCCTTATTTGGTTGGGCTGGAGATAAAAAAATAACCTTAATTGGGCTGGAGATAAAAAAATTTCTGATTTAGATTATGCTGATGATTTAGCCCTTTTGGCAAATGATGTTGATGAGATTAACTCTTTCATTAGAGCTGTTGATGAGACTGGTAGTAGAGTAGGTTTGGTTATAAACAGAGAGAAAACTAAAGTGATGAAAATTGGTCAGGCAGGTTGTGCTTCTGTTAATCTGAATGGTTGTAGTCTTGAGCAGGTGTCACAGTTTAATTACCTTGGGAGCTATGTAACTGATACTGATGATGTGCGGCATGAGATTAACAGACGAATAGGTATTGCTGCCGGGACTTTTAAGAATCTATGGAGATTGTGGAGAAATAGGCGTATACACCTAAAGACTAAAATTAGACTGTATAATAGTTTGGTTCTTTCTAGGGTTAGTTATGGTAGTGAAACTTGGACGCTATGTAAACAAGATAACAGGAAACTAGATGCTTTTGATTCTAGATGCTTACGCAGTATCTTGGATGTTAGGCGGTTTAACTTTGTAACTAATGATGAGGTTAGGCAAAGGAGTCTGCAACCTCCTTTAAGCAGCATATTGTGCAGAGAGAGACTCCACTGGTTTGGCCATGTTGCCCGTATGGATAATTATAGATTGGCGAATAGGGTTATGAACAAGTGTGCCTAGAGGCCTCAGAAGGAGGGGGAGACCTAGGATGCGGTGGGCAGACAATGTCAAACAGGACCTTGTTAGAATTGGTGTGCAGTGGCCGGATGCAGCAGATGTAGCTCAGGACAGATATGCTTGGAGAATTAAACTGCACGGTCTGGTTGGACCTCCGTAGCCCATGGCTGCTTGAGGATGATGATGATGATGAAAACTGATCTAGTATCATTTTCTGAAAACAAATGAGGTTTTGGATATTGAAGCAAATTAATTTCTGTAGATTTATTTCTGTTAGCGATCTTTCGATTGGCTGATTTATCGATCTTTCCGAGTTATGCTAGATCAGAGGCCGGCTTAAAAGTTGTTGCGGATATTTTATTTAACATCCCATTAGGCTATATGTAATTTTTCTTTTATTATTTCTTGTTTTTTAGTAAAAAAATTTTGAGCTTGTACCTTTTTCTGAAAATAAATATCTTCAATATGGAAGCAAAATAGGCTTCCTTGCTATGGAAATCAGCCGTCATGTGGGAGGGCAATTTCAGGAAGGTTTCCCCTCCACTAAACTCACGTAGAAAGCCCCCACCCCCCTTCTAAAAATATATATTTTTTTGAATTATGAGTTTTTATGTTTATATTGAATGAATTTAAAGGCACCCCCCCACCTTCAGTACCTTGGCTGAGGGTTTTTTTTGCTTTGATGCACAAACCTTTCTGCACTTAGCCAAAATCACCAAACTTCAACACCCAAAGAAAAAATTCATAATATTTATCAAAAAAAGCACCCAAGGAAGTTATTTTTTATTTCGTAACCAGTTCAGAAAATCCCGTGATCGCGAGAAGTCCAAGTCACATTGTGTAACACTGGCCGTGTTAAAAATATACGATAATCAGGAGAATAATTAAAAGAAATAAAAATCGTATTTCAGGTTGAATATTATTTGGGAGGGAATTTCCTTTCAATAAACATATAATTTAACAATTTTTATTCAGTAGGTTTTCCAAAATGAAGCCTTAATTGTATAGTGTGATTGTATTTTTCACCATATCACATGAAAATGGCTTATTAAAATCAATATGCTTGTAAATTTCTTTATATTGTGTATTTTAATAAAATTCGTAAATTCTGTTTATTTTGGTATATAACATTACCTATTTCGTTGATTGGTTATTTTTTTTAAATTCTAAAGTTGTCTTGTTTATGTGACTCAGCACAATTGGCTAAAAGTCTGGAATTTTCTCAAAGTATGGTAATGATAAAAATAGTTACTTAAAACCAAAAAAAGTTTTTTTTGTTATTCAATAATAATATATAGTCTTCTATTCATGTGCATTGTAATCATTTCTGTCTATTAGTTTTTTTTTTAAATATATTTTTATTTGTGTTGCCAGATCCATGTTTTTACTACATGACTAAAAAAGTCCTATTAAAATAAAACATATTGCCTTCTTTGGTTAAATACTTTATTTTCAGAAAATCCAGAATTAAATGCTGATTAATTTGGTATACAACATTACATTATATAAAGGCAAGTTCCAGATGCTCTGCAAAATAAGGCTGCACTACATCTATAGGGAGAATGCCATGATTGCCTATGCCGGGGCAAGACAGTACCACAAGGACACAACTCATCCATGGCTACCTATGGCAAACAATCCTATAGAAGGAAGGTTCATCCATCGGTCAAAACCTAAATTTAATCTGTTCCCCGGTTAGCCACAAAAATGGTATATAGAAACAAGTTGATTCGGCTCCCGGGGTGGAGACTCTTAGTCTGGCTTTTCCATCGAAAAGCCTGTCGACCAGGCCTTATTCCAGTCGCAAACCTTCAACTTCGTCTATCCATAGTGCCACGTACCAGCTGCCCCGCAGAAGCAGTCTGTACCCCAACTTCACTGAGGCTGCACCGATGAGCCCACTGGACTGGGTGCTCCAAGCCTGGTCTGCAGTACTCTCAGCCACAGCCCCTCCATTGGAGCTGTGAACCTTAAGCTTCCCTGAGCAGGCAAATAAGCCCACTGGACTGGCCCCTCCAAAAAACCAATCCGCAGACCCTCACAAGCTCTGCCACCAAAGGCCACATCCCATTGTGCAAATGAGGAAACAACGAGCCATGACCCTACTTCACGGAGGCACCATTCAGCCCCTCCCCATCGCGTTAAGGTGGTCCCCTATCAGGGGGTTGGTATACAACATGCCATAATCCCTTTCATTAGTTATTTGGCAAAAAAGTTCTAAACTTAAGTTTTTTTTGGCTGAGTGTAGGGAGAAAATAACTTGGCCTCTGGATGGAAACCTGTTTTTCAGACTGGACACTGGAAGAATTAAAGAAGGTTGCCGATTCCTTTGCCTAATCTCATCATTACTTATAAAGTTGAACCACCAATGCCCAAGATACTGCGTAAGCATCTAGAATCAAAAATATTTAGTTTCCTGTTTACAAAGTGTCCAAGTTTCACTACCATAACTAACCCTGGAAAGAACCAAACTATTATACCATCTAATTTTAGGCTTTGGATGTATACGCCTATTTCTCCACACACTCCATAGATTCCTAAAGGTCCCAGCAACAATCCCTGTTCGTCTGTTAATCTCATGCCATGTATCAACAATATCTGTTAAATAGCTTCCAAGATAATTAAACTGATCAAGAGCACTACCATTCAAAGTGACTAATAAATATTGAGATAAACTTGACAGTTCAACATCCAGTAATGAATAGGCACTTTTGACATCGATTTCAATTTTAGAGAAAAAATTGTCTGAGCCGGGTAGGATACAAACCCACGACCTCCTGATAACCAATGGCCCAGATCACCAGACATGTTACCAGGAGGTCATGGGTTCATATCCCACCCGGCTCAGACAATTTTTCCTCTAAAATTGAAATCAACATCAAAAGTGCCTATTTATTACTCAAAGTGACTGAAGCATCATCTGCCTGACTAATTTTCATCACTTTAGTTTTATCTCTGTTTATCACCAAACCAACTCTATTACCAACTCATCAACAGCCCTAATGAAAGAATTCATCTCATAATCATTAGGCAACAAGCCCAAATCATCTGCATAATCTAAATCAGAAATTTTCAGATCTCCTGACCATTTAAGGCCAAAATCTTTCCCTTGCAGTAAAGTTTGCATAACGTAATCAATAACCAAACTAAAGAGAAAAGGAGAGTAACACCACAAGTAATTAAATATTGAATAAACTCGACTTTTTTGGTATACGCTAAATAATTACCACTTTTGAGTCGATTAAAATTTTTAGAGGAAAAATTGCCCAGAGTCAGGTGGGATACGAACCCATGACCTCCTGATAACATGTCATAATGGAATATTTACTGTAGGTAGAAAACGTTTATATCATCAATTAGAGAAGATCTTGATCACCGGCCAGTAGCTCAGTGGTTCAGATCACTTGACATGTTATTAGAAGGTTGTGGGTTCATATCCCACCTGGCTTAATACAATTTTTTCCTAAAAATTTGAATCGACTCAAAAATGGTAATTATACCAGAAGTAATGATAAACCAATTGCTACCAGTCTTGCAAACTCTCACACACAACTCAGTGTTATTATAGAGCCTTCTTTATGTTAACTAGTCTGTTGTGCCATATGATCTCACAATCAACCACAAATTATGGCGATCAACAGAATCAAAAGCCTTTTTGAAATCAACAAACCTAGTAACCAAACGTTTCTGAAGCTCTAAACATTTCTCAAGAGTCTGCCTGAGTGAAAATATCTGATCTACACATCCCCTACCACTTCTGAATTCACACTGTTCAACATGCAATTGTGTGAACCAGATTCTTAATTCTATTAAGCACAATCATGCAAAGAACTTTACCTATAACAGAAAGTAGGTTGATACTCCTATAGTTATCACAAGAATTGCAATCACCTGTTTTAAAACTAGGGATAATAATAGCTTTGTAAAATCCTTAGGAACCATGCCTTTATCATAAACGATATTCAAAATTTCAGTCGTCCATGTGGCAACCGAAGGAACATTCCCAGCTCTAAGGTTTTCCGTAGTAATTTCATTTACCCTTGGGAATTTATGTAGTTTAAGTTTAGAAATAGCTAAAATAACTACAGACTGTTATAGGGCAAACATTGAAGCCAGTAATGCATCTATCATCATTACAAACAATGGGAGTAGAACTAACCAGATTATTTAGAACATATTTGAAATGCTCAGTCCACCTAACCGTGACAGAATCCTCACCTTCTATAACCTTACCTTGTTTATCCTTCAATCCCTGTATACCTGTCCGTTTTCTACCACACAAAACCTTAACTTTCTGGTATCTCTGCTGTTGTGCTGTCTAACTGTTTCCTTGGCTTTGTCAGCCTAGCCATCAAGCCAAAGATTCTTATCAGCAGCTAACTGATCCTTTACACGTTTATTAAGCTCTCTGTAATGCTTTCTATTAGGACTAGTAGGGTATTGATTAAGAACATTCCTGAAGTTCTTTCTTTCCGAAATAAGTTCAAGTGCCTTATCACTCAGATAATTCTGTCTCTTCTGCTCCTTTTTTCCTACAAGAGTATTGTTAATGTCCAAAAAAGCCTGTTTAAAATGATCCCATTCTTCCTCAACTTCAGTAGTAAGCATACCATGACTGTGATAATGACTAAGTAACCTATCATGGTAAGCTTTGGCTATAACTGGGTCTTTCAGAGCTTCAGTATTAAAAGCAAATTTTTTAACCCTAGCACAACACTTTTTAAGTTTAAGTTGCAAGACACTTTTAACAAGATAATGGTCAGATCCAATTTCAGCTACCCTATATGACCTGGTATTCCTAACAGAACTAGCCCATTTGCTGTTAATTAATATATAATCAATCATATTCTTATGCAGCCCATCAGGTGAAACCCATGTGTACTTATGTATGTCGCAGTGTTTGTAATAAGTGTTAGTTATTCTGAATCCATTGAGTTTACTTACCTGTAAGAGACGTTTCCCATTGCCATTGCAGCTACCAATACCAAAAGGGGCTATTACTCCTCCCCAAAGGTCAGAGTCAGTACCAACTTTGGCATTGAAGTCACCTAGAACAAGGGCAATATCTCCTTTTTTGACAGAATTCAAAATATTCTGAAATTATCCATAAAACCTATCTTTCTCATCCTCAGTGGGGGCATAATAGCAGATAATATTCATATCTTTAACGCTTGTCTAAAATTTTGCTGTAAGAAATCTTTCATTAATGCACTCATATCCTAGAAGAGCATCACTAGCATGTCTGCTGAGAAGCAGATCTACACCTTGGAGATGCTTGTTATCTTCCTTCCCTGAAAAGAGAAATTTAAGATTATTTTTAAGAACCTGGTCTTTATCTGCCCATCTGGTCACTTGCAAGCTGAGAATATCTAAGTTATAACTGTGGAATTCTTGTGTGAAGACATCAAGAGAATAATATCTGTGCAGAGTCCTCACATTTTAACTACCTATGGAGAGAAAATGGTTAGTGGGATGTTTAAAGAAACTATGTTTATTGAGAGAGGGAATAATGACAATATCAAATAGCCCCTTAATCACCGGCATGGGGCAAAAGCCTATTCCTCCACTACTAAAGGCTGAAACAATCTACACTGGAAGACTTCCTTCAATGTAGAATTTGACAATGCCTGTAGATGCAAGAGTTCAGGTTCCTGATATGACTTCTGCTGAGGATTATCCACCAACTGATAAAACATATCCTGTAAATGTATTCACTTGGGGCTGTGAACTCAAAAACAGAAAACACAGCGGAAGATTCTCTCTCCATAGAAGCCCTCCAGTGCTGCATATTTGGGATCCGTAATCAAGCTTAGAGCTTTAATCCAGTTCAGTCTGGTAAGCTTATATGGTCAGCACCAGGACCCTGTGTGGTTGACCACTCCTCATCAGGGTAGAAAAAGAATTAAAAGTAGCCATAGTTGTCCAGATCATTAGGCCATTCTGGCATTAGGCTGTTCTGGAAGCCCTCCCCTTCCATTCCCTTCCATAAGAGAGTATCTTGTTTGAAAGGTACCAATGGCCCGCACCACGACAAGGCAGGGTCGGACATTTTAAAAACTACTTACTCCTATTGAAGAAGAGGAGACTTTCTGAACACAGAGCGTGTTAGAGCTATTGTGGTAATAAAAAACATATGTTACATTTTAATGATTTTACTAGCTGATAGTTATGTATGAAATTATCTGATTATAAGTTGCCTGTTTTATAAAAGGAAAATTAATGTAATATTTTTAATTTAGTACAATAGTGCTTGCAAGTATATTTTAAATGATTGTTATTTTGATTGCAGCCACCACGAATTAGGAAACGTAACAGGCTGATCTTTAATGATGATGAAGATACTTCTTACACTCTCTCTAGATCATCCCCAAGAAAAAATATACGTGTTGCTTCACCTGTAAGTCATTGCCTACTTACTTTTAAACAATATTTTAAATATACACTGGTACTCAAAATTAAAGGATAATGCCATATCTGAAAAAGTATACAAAGGATTTTTGTGAAATGTTCTGTATATGGAAATTTTGTAATGCAGAAGAAATTATGCACATTTTATTGACCATACAAATTAAGGTTGCTATAAAAGAGCACATGGAAATATTTGCCACTTGTTTCCCATTCCAGCTAGCCTAGCATTAACTTGGGAGAAATTTGATTTAATTGTGTCACAAAGATAACATATTATCTGTAATTAAAAGTTGCTTATTTTAGCAAAGCAATATTAATGTATTTATATTGGAAATAATATTAATATTCGAAATTAGATGATTTAGAACAATATAGTAGGAATACAAACCTAGAAATCGTAGGAATACCAGAAACACCCAACGAAGATGTATCTGAAATTATAACCGGTATTGCTCAGAAACTACAAGTTGAAACAAAAGACTTTGATATACAAGCTATACACAGAGTGCCAACTAAGAATAAACAGAAGATTAAACCTATTATTGTTCAACTAAAGTCCAGAAAAATCAAAGAAAATTGGATAGATTGTTGGAAGGCAAAGAAGAATTTAAATGTCAAAGATAAACTCATTCCTTACCAGACAACAGAGTGTTTGTAAATGAACATTTAGCGCAAAATAACAAACAGCTACTTTATGAACTAAAGAAAATACAGAGAGAAAAAGGATACAAATATGTCTGAGTTAAAGACTCTAAACTTTATATTTGTCAAAATGAAAGGTCAAGAATATTTAGAATTAGAAATGATGATTTCAGTTTATTGAATGGCTAATATAAAACTTATTATATTTAAGTATTAAGTAACTTATTATATTAAGTTATTATATTAAGTTATTATATTAAGTAAGTAAACTTTAATGTGTAACAATATTACAAATAAAATTTTTAATTTACATACGGAGATGCATATTGATCTCAATACTGATATTTCAGATTTATGGTATTTAAAGTTCATAAAATAGAGAATGTTTATGAAAGAGACTTTTATTATTGGGGTAAAGGATTACAATTAATAATGGGCAAATATAAGAAGTGTGAGAAAAAATTTTGACCATTGTTTGCTCTATTTAAACCTAGTAGATTTTAACTCTGACATAATAGTCCTAACTGGAATTTTAATAACTGATGATGAATTACAATTATATACGATACCTGGTTATAAAATCATAAATATCAAAATCAAATGAGATCTGGAGGGATAATTATTTTTCTGAAAGAATATATTACAGTATATGAAATTAATATGAATTTTGTTAGTACTGATATGCTGGTATGCTGGAAGTTAAATTTAAAATTAATGATTTAGTTGTTCTTTTAATGGCACACTAAGCAAAATTTTATTAATGAATTAGAAAATAAATTAGAAACTGTTAATAATAAGAATGTTATATTATTAGGAGATATTAAAATTGACTTAAAAGGTAATGACAGTATTAGACATGAATATTTTAGAGTAATTCTGTCAAATGGTTTTAAGCAATGTCATGAGGAAATTACAAGGGAGGAATCGAAGACATGTCTTGATCATGTATTTATAAGAAGTATTATAATGCTGCAATTAATGTTAATACTTATATCATTAAACTGCATATTACTGATCATTATTTCATAGGTTTAAACATTCAGTCTAATATGAACAAAAGTATAGAAGGTTTAAAAGAAATACATTAAACAAATATAACAAAACTAAAGAAATTGTTGAAGGACAAAGACTGGTCTGAAGTTGAAATGGAAAAAGATATCAATAAATCTTTCAAAACGTTTTTATTACAATTACAAATATTGAAAAATCAAAACACATTATACAATTAAAGCGAAAACAAAATAAATTAAAACCTTGGATGACAAATGGACTTATACAATCTATAAAAAAAGGAATAATTTGTACAAATTATGGAAAATTCAACCTTTTAATACTGATTTAAATAATTATTTTAAAAGTATCGAATTTACTATTAAAATTAATTACTTTTTAATAAATCTCGAATAAATACTGTACAATAAGTCCCAATGGCCTATCCTGCTATGACTCTCCAGTGCATCACATTGAGTATTACATATATTGTATATATAACTCTGAGTATGACAATATGTCGCTCACCAAGTCTAGGGTACTGACAATTTATGTATTATCATAAATCCCAGATGTCACTATACTATTCTTATATACTACCTTATACTTAGTACTATCAACTAAAATACTTTCTTTAAACTATCCTAAAGAGTACTAGTTAAGTATAAAAGGCAATATTACCACAGACTTGTAAAAGGCTGGAACAGCTGCATCATTTGATGTTAATCTGTTAGTCTGAACGAAGCTGTTGATTTCAAACACATGCTACCAGTCCTGTTACATCGGAGAATGATGGATACATATACATCAGTTTTCCACTGTATTTTACTGTTGTTAGTCCCGCCTTCTCAATAACAGTGACACAGCAGGTCCCCACCAGTTCTTATTAGGGGATTCCTCGGACTTGAGATGTCAATGTCTGTTACAATGATGTTCCAATCATATTACTTCACTCTGCTTTTTCCATAGTGGATTAAACTGCTGCACATGCTGTTTTCTGTGACTTATGGTGCTCACTGCTTTGCACTGGCCGTCGCAGCACTATCACATGCAGACTTATAACCTCCAACAACAGCCATTAAAACTTTAAAAACAAACCATCATTTAAAAAACTATCATATTTGGCTCCGTTTGACTCAGTACCTAATAGTCGTACTCACAATCCTCTTCGTTCTACAGAGCGACGCGTTTCATACGCCTTCCGTCTGGCAACTTCCTCAAGCTCTGAGCATATACTGTGGTATGTTACCTTATATGCGTGTCTTCATTTGCGTCATCATTTACATCGCTATGCGCAAGCATTTCTGTACTTTTCTTCTGCTGTAACAGAAGATTCCATGCAGATCGTATCAGGGTGATGTCATTATTACATACTGAGTTACTAAATTTATGAATATATAATTTTTCTGCATATGCTAGTTGAAATTTATTTTGTGGGGCAACTAATGCTTTGTATTTAATTTTTCCCATTTTAATGTTATTTTCTATTATCGTTTGTGTCAAAGCTGTATTAAGTTATTCTTTTTGAATATCTGTTTTGTGTTCTTTCATTCTTACTTCATATTGCCTATATGTGAAACTACAGTGTACAGGAAAAAAAAACACATATACTGAATTACATTCCTTTTTAAATTCCATTTTAATTTACATTCCATTTTAAATCAGCACATATGATGAGTATAAGAAAGCTTCAATTCTTCCACATTATGTTAGAGCGCAAAAATATTGGTCGGAGCAAAGAACCTTCGAGCAAGAAAATATATCACACAAACAGCCGGGGATGTGGGGTACCCAAAGAAATTGTTAAATAAATGGGAAAAAAATGCAAAATTCATAGTAATTAATGAAACTCAAGTTAGGGGAGCACAATCACAACATACGACAAAATATGCACATAGCTTCCCTTACATTAAACATGTAACAGATACAATGCAAAACATTTTAAATAATTATGATATTACACTTCCGGTCGAAACAACAACTACAATTAAAAATTTAGCAATTAATGACAGAGATAGGAAAGTACCTACAGGGGGGATATATATCAAATTAACATCTCAGATCCAGAAGGAAAATTAAACAGAAAGAACAGCTATATTGGGAAGACATATAGGCAATATGAAGTAGGAATGAAAGAACACAAAACAGATATTCAGAAAGAACAACTTAATACAGCTTTGGCACAAACAATAATAGAAAATAACATTAAAATGGGAAAAATTAATTACAAAGCCCCACAAAATAAATTTCAACTAGCGTATGCAGAAAAATTATATATTCATAAATTTAGTAACTCAGTATGTAATAATGACATCACCCTGATACGATCTGCATGGAATCTTCTGTTACAGCAGAAGAAAAGTGCAGAAACACTTGCGCATAGCGATGTAAATCATGACGCAAATGAAGACATGCATATAACGTAACATACCACAGTATATGCTCAGAGCCTGAGGAAGTTGCCATACAGAAGGCGTACGAAACGTGTCGCTCTGTAGAACGAAGGGGATTATGAGTATGACTCCTAGATACGGAGTCAAATGGTGCCAAATATGATAGTTTTTTAAATGATGGTAGTTTTTAAAGTTTTAATGGCTGTTGTTGGAGGTTATAAGTCTGCATGTGATAGTGCTGTGACGGCCAGTGCAAAGCAGTGAGCACCATAAGTTACAGAAAACAGCATGTGCAGCAGTTTAAATGTAATCCACTATGGAAAAAGCAGAGTAAAGTAATACGATTGGAACATCATTGTAATGGACATTGACATCTCAAGTCCGAGGAATCCCCTAATAAGAACTGGTGGGGACCTGCTGTGTCACCGTTATTGAGAAGGCGGGACTAACAACAGTAAAATACAGTGGAAAACTGATGTATATGTATCCATTCTCCAATGTAACAGGACTGGTAGCATGTGTTTGAAATCAACAGCTTCGTTCAGACTAACAGATTAACATCAAATGATGCAGCTGTTCCAGCCTTTTACAAGTCTGTGGTAATATGGCCTTTTGTACTTAACAACTAGTACTCTTTAGGATAGTTTAAAGAAAGTATTCTAGTTGATAGTACTAAGTATAAGGTAGTATATAAGAATAGTATAGTGACATCTGGGATTTATGATAATACATAAATTGTCAGTACCCTAGACTTGGTGAGCGACATATTGTCATACTCAGAGTTATATATACAATAAATGTAATACTCAATGTGATGCACTGGAGAGTCATAGCAGGATAGGCCATTGGGACTTATTGTACAGTATTTATTCGTGATTTATTAAAGAGTTTGATTCTGCTGTGCCTTGTAATATTTAGAATAAAATTGATCAGAGAAGCAAAGTCAAATTATTACACCAAAAGATTATTAGACAAACATGGCAATGTAAAGCAGAACTGGAATATAATAAATGAATTATCTGGAAGGAAGCAACATATGCAAATGTCTCCAATAGAAATAAAAATAAATAATACTTTGTATTCTTCTAATGAAAATCCGATTCTATTAGCTGAAAAGTTTAATAATTATTTTACAGAAATAATAGAAACTTTGTAACGGAAATTCCAGAATGCATTAATCGGAAAAAGGATGAGATATCTGTTTCATTGAATTCGATTTTCATAGTTTTCTTAACATAATATGAAATTAATGAAGTAATTTCTTCTTTGCAAATAAGAAAGGCAACAGGAGCTGATTGCACATCTGTGGAGTTAAAGAAATAAAAAATTATATTTTAGCTATTTTATGTCATCTTTTTAATTTATCTTTGCATTCTGGATATTTTCCAACAATTCTTAAAAATTCAACTATAATAGCTGTTTACAAAGGTGGCAAACATTTAGATATTAATAGTTACAGACCAATAGATTTATTATTGGTGTTTTCAAAAATATTTGAAAAGCTAATTAAGATTAGACTTTTAAATTCTCTAAACAAAAATAATTTTTTTTCAAAAAATCAGTTTGGGTTTAGGAAAAACTTTGGAACAGAGGATGCTATATTAAAATTAACATCTTCAGTCTACAGTGCAATGAATAAAAATTTAAAAACCACAGTAATATTTTTGGATATAAAAAAAAGTTTTTGATTCAATTTCACATGACATATTATATAAATTTGAGAAAGCAGGAGTTTGAGTGACAATTTTACAATGGTTTCAGACTTGTTTTAAAAATAGAACACAAAAGGTTAAAATAGGGAATTATTACAGTAATGAAAAGAAAATTAAATGTGGTGTTCCACAAGGGTTTGTATTAGGTCCGATCTTATTTAATATTTTTATAAATGATCTTTGTAACCTAGAACTAAAAGGAGAATTAATAGCATTTGCTGATGATACTGCTCTAATATATACAGCAGCTACTGAAAATATTTTAATTGAAAAAATAAATCAAGATTTATGGACTTTAAGAAATTGGTTTATGAAAAATAAGTTGTTTCTAAATGTAGAAAAAACAAAATATATATATTTTCAATTAAGAAAAAATCAAAGAGATAATTTGAAAAAGAAATTATTTTATCATACACTTAAATGCATCGGTACTAATTGTTCATGCAAACCACTAGAAAGTGTTGAGTGCTTTAAATACTTAGGAGTACATGTTGATAGTAAACTAACTTGGAAAAAACGCATTGATTCTTTAATAAAAAAAACTTAATACAATAATACCACAATTATTTTATATCAGAAATTTTGTAAATGTTACATTTTTAAAACTCATTTATAATGCATGGGTTAAATCTCATTTAACATATGGATTACTTTCTTGGGATGGAGTATATCTCAGCAGTATTAAACCATTAATTAAAACTCAAAATAGAATAATTAGATGCATTTTAAGGAAAAGAAGATATGTTAGTGAGGCACTTTTATAGTGAATTGCATATATTACCTTTAAGAAAATTATACATATACCATATCATTATATATCTTAAAAAACACTGGATTGAAAGTGATATTAGACATATAAATTATAATACAAGAATAGCTAAACACGTAAATCTCACTTTACCTCTTCCTAAAAAAACCATTGTACAGAAACGCTATATCTATTTAACACCAAAAATATTTAATAATTTACCTGCAAATCTTAAAGATGAAACACGCTTTCACTCTTTTAAAAAGAAGTTGCAAATCTGGATTTTTGAATATAATGATACTGAAAAACTTCTTTGAAAATTGTTAATAATCATTATTTTGGTAGATATACGTTTTGTGCTTTTGAATTTCTATCTTTCATTATTTCAAAAACAGAATGGAAAATTATATCACATCTAAATTTTGTATTGAATTTGTTGCGTTTTTTAAAATGTTTTGCCAAATTGTACAAACCCACATGCGAGTTACTTGAACTCTTGAGGCTACTTTCAATATTCCTAAAATTGAATACATAATTTTAGAAAATATGTTTTGCAAAATTCTTTATCTGAAATGTATAACTTGTCTATTGAATGGGAATAAATAAATAAATATAAAAAATGTATTTTTATGAATTTAGAACAAAAGTGCTTGTAGGTGGATGGAAAGTGATAAATACAATGGAAGCAGGTTAATCCCAGATTGAGATATCCAAGGCCATAAATGTATGCAAAAATTGTTCTTTCTTCACTTTGGAGATAATTTCGAGAAATAGGAGTTATTAGTTATAGACCATGGCAAGGTTGTTCCAAGGTCACATTTGCTCAGGATGACCACTCTGTTTTTAACAACTAGACATAATTTTCTTTAAGGTTATCAGTAGCCTCCCTTGGCTGAGTGGTTAGCATGCTTGGCTGCTGATCTAAGGGTTTTTTCGAGTCTTGCTGATCTAAGGGTTCAAGCCCCAGGTAAAGCATGGATGTATGTGTTGTTTTTCTGCTGAGGTCCTGCCATCCTCACAGACCTTCTACTGTGGCATATACACTGACAGGCTCCTGTCAGACCTCTGTGGCAAGCAGCTGCTTGAAGGGGTATTTATTTTTTATTACAGGAACAACAGTTGTGACCAATACATTATGCATGATTAATGCATTATGGTTTCAGGAGGCTGCATGAATGATGTTTGTATGCAGAAACAGTGGTTTGTCTGCCCCTTGGCTCCTTCAACAGATGTCATATAATGTCATAGAGACAATATAACCAAAGATGATATTGTCTGTATGACATTTTCAGATTCTATTTTGAACACTGATTCATGAATTGTGTTCATCTGGGAAGAACTGACCACAACTGTTGTAAAATCAAATAAAAGGATTGTTTTGGTGGCAACCTCACAGAGCTTCACATCTTTCAAGTAGGTACCCTAACTGCTCATCAATACAGAGAAAGATTCTTGAACCCTACATGAGGTTTTATAGGGAAGTGCTCTTGTCCTTAATTTCATCTTTATGGACGATAATAATGCATAGAAGTCACACGACAATTGACCAAGCAGCATGCAATGGTCGATGATTCCTCAATTCCTGGATCTGAATGGAATACTAAGGTAACAAATTTCAGGACTCCAGAACCCATCATGAGCTCAGTTCTGCTGTTGTTTGAATGGGCTTTATTACCACGAAACCTCATCAGCAGCCTTTTCAACATTATGAAAATGTATTACATGAGCTGTATGGCTGTCAGGAGTGATCATTTGCCTTAATGGAGACTCCAGCATCTCCATTATGGAGACTTGTGATCGCATATGCAGTGTTCATGCATATTACATGATTTTGTCATTACACCACTTAGTCATGTTGCAGTACATTTCCGTGTGGCATTTAATTGTATTTGTTGCAAACCATTTTGAGTTATGTGCAGTTTTTCTCTCTTATTCTTTGATTTTGAGTTCTTGCAGATTTGGTATAAATAATATACCAAACTGTATACTGAATCTGTATTATTTATCAGGCAGCTGATAAACCTTTTGCATCTTACAGCTTTCAATTATTTTTTAATTTTCATTAGTTAACTATTAATTCTGTAGGATTATCAACATGGATGTCAGCAGGAATTTTTTCAGGGAGGGAAAAAGGCAAATCACTGTGAATGTAGCAATCATACATGTACCAAAATACAACTAACAATGCCGTAAAAAACGCTTATTACTGAAAATACACATAAAAATGTTTTTCATATTAATCAGCAAAAAAAAAAAATGAAATGCTTTCAGAAACAAAAGAAAATGTAAAAAAAAATTCTTATAGAAATAACATCTTTTTTTGACAAAAATATTATTAAACATAAACTAATTTTTCAATCTATTTTCCAAGAAGGAGGAAACCACCTTATATTCCCTGCTAATGCCCATGATTATCAATTGCTTATATATGTGTTTTAACTGTGTGTGCATCCTTTATCCCCCCCTCGGTGTGAGCGCCTGTACGCGGTGAGGGGGACCACCCTGTGAAGGTTCCGCTGGCTCGGCTACCTTCGCAGGGTCCTAAACGCTCGCCCACGTGTTTGCCGTGCGTGGAGACCCGTGTCCCGGGAAAGGAGGATCCTGGTAGTTGCTCGGGGGTCCCCGTCTTCTCTCCTCAGCTCAATACTGGCGTGGTCCCCATTGGCCGTCTTGCCATTGGGGAGCCTGTCTGTCGCGGGGCTGGGCAGCGGATTCCGGGGCCTCTGCTATACACTGCTTTGGCCTCTGCTTCCGGTAAACGGGAGCTCCTGGGGTGGCCCCCCCCAGGAGCAATCGGCTGGTGGGCAGGTCCTGCTAGGGTCAACCGTGCAGAGCGGTGAGTAACCTTGCCCACGGTTCGGGTACAGGTTTACAAGTTTCCTCACAACTTATTTTCCTTTTGTCGTTATCTTTTCTTTGTGAGGCCAGGTTGGCCATTCACAATTTTGTTATTTTAAGCTTTGTTTCTTTTGTGTAGAACGTTTTTGTTCTGCACATTTCTCTTTTCATTTTCCTTGTATTTATTTGTGAGGGCTTGGCTCACTGTCTGTGTGGGTATAGTGCCTGCGTAGCCCTGGCACCCGACTGGGCGTCCCCTTGTTGGGCTCCGTGGAGGGTGGGGACAGCGGGCACTGAACCACACAAAAAAAATCATGAGAGAGAGTGATGAAAATAATGCGATCGCCGCCAACAAGAGGGCTCGACATGAGCCCCCATCTTCCTCGTTGTCTCAGTTATCTCTGCCATCGTCTTCTATGTCTGTGTCTTCGTTCCCAAAGTTCCTGATCATCCACTCCACGGGTGATCAGGTACTTGGGGACATGTCCCCATTTTTCGTTAACAAAGGTTTGAAAGGTCTTGCGGGAGAACCGAAATCCGTTAAGCGCCTACGATCTGGTGACTTACAGGTTGAGACCGCTTGTTCCAAACACTCGGAACTGCTCCTGAAAGTTAAAGCAATTGGTGAGGTGGCTGTCGAAGTCACTCCCCATAAAACTTTGAATTCCTCTCGGGGTGTGATCACCGAGTGGGGCCTCCTCAAAGTCACTGAGGAGGAAATCCTCTCGGAGCTCACACCTCAAGGAGTAACAGCGGTCCACCGGGTTTCGACACGCCGTGATGGGAAATTGACACCCACCAGGGTGTTGATTGTGACATTTAACACGCCACGCCTGCCTTCTTCCATCAAGGCAGGTTACTTACATTGTGAGGTTCGGCCGTATATCCCAAACCCTCTGCGCTGTTTTCAGTGTCAGATATACGGTCATGCCCGCACAGCATGCAGGGGCAAGCCCACCTGTGCTCGCTGTGGCAGTAAGGATCATCTCGATCCTGACTGCACAGCAGAAAAGGCATGCTGCGTGAACTGTAGTGGCGAACATCCGGCGTACTCCCGTGACTGTCCGAAGTGGAAGGAGGAAAAGGAGGTACAACGCCTCAAAGTCGTGAACAACATCTCGTATGCTGAAGCGAGAAAGCTGGCTGCACCGCCCGCCCCACCTGGCAAGGTTTCCTATGCCAGTGCAGTCATTGGAAAGCCCATCGTTCCAATGACTTCGGTTGCGGTGCAGACTGACATCAGTGTACCACCTACTGAGTCTTTCTCGCCAGCTGCGAAGTACCTCCTCACGCAGGCGAGACCGAGGGTGGTGTCGACTTCGACATCAACCCCGGTTTCCATTCCTGCAGCTCAGCCTTCCACCTCTACCGGAAGGCCTCCTCCTCCCCGTCCTCAGACAGCAAGACCTTCAAAACCTAAGGGGCCCCCACAGGGGCCCAAAAAGAAAATCACAGCACCTCAAAGGGCGGTCACCGATCCATGCCCCTCGGACGATTCCGAGGACATGGATACCGACCGCCCCCTATTCACTAAACCGTCCTCTGTGGCGGTGAAGTTGAATAGGAATTCGTCGTCCGCCCACTCTTCTAAGTCCTGAGATGGCCACACTCCTACAATGGAATTGTCGTGGATTCCAGAGGAATCTTGACGACATCAAGGCCCTCCTTCAGGCACACCAGCCCATCTGTGTGTGCCTGCAGGAGACATACTTGCAGCCAGTCACAGATCCCACGATCCGGCACTTTTCACTAGTTCGCCGGGACCGGGATGGAGATGGTCCAGCTCGCGGGGGTGTTGCTATCCTCGTGAGAAACCATTCTCCATTCCAGGTCGTACCCCTCACTACCAACTTAGAGGCGGTAGCCATTCGTCTCTTCGTGGGGTTCTCACTGACTGTCTGCTCTGTATATCTTCCACCTGGGAGCATCGTCTTCCAGGAAGACCTTGATGATCTCGTCTCGCAGCTGCCGTCCCCCTTCCTCATTATGGGGGACCTCAACGGACACAGTCCACTTTGGGGCAGTGCTGACACCAACGGGAGGGGCGGGGTCCTCGAGCAGTGGCTCCTGGATCCTTCTCTCTCCCTGTTGAACACCGGTGTCAGTACTTACTTTCACTCCCCAACCCGCACTTTCACTGCCATTGACCTCACCATCTGCTCCTCCTCGATCCTTCCACTCTTTACATGGGAGGTCGAGGACAACCCGTATGGAAGTGATCACCTCCCCGTGGTGTGCACCATCTCCCGTGGGGGGCCTTGCAGCCCTTCACGCGTCTCACGGTGGAGGCTCGATCGGGCTGACTGGGGTGGTTTCGAGCTGCTCTCTGAGCTCGGCGACCACTCTGTCAGCCAGGAGCCCATCAATGTGGCAGTAGCGGAGATAACGGACTGTATCGTGGATGCAGCAGCATCAACGATTCCTCAAACTTCTACACGGTTTCCTCGCTTTCCGAAACCGTGGTGGAATCCAGAATGCACCGCAGCTCGTAAGGCTCAGAACAAGGCTTGGGGGGTGTTTCGGAGATATCCGATGTCCCCCAACCTTGAAAATTTCAAACGCGCCAGGGCGAAAGCTCGTTTCGTCCGACGCCAGAGCCAGAAGGAATCTTGGATCAAGTATACGTCTTCCATCACCCGCACGACTAGTTCTAAGGTCGTGTGGGATAAAGTCCGGAAGATGAGTGGGAACTACACCTCCCACTCGTTATCGATCCTGGAGCAAAATGGACAGGCAATTGCTGATCCCAAAGCAATTGCCGACACTCTGGGGGAGTCATTCTCTTCCATCTCTTCGTCTTCCTCTTACTCCCCCGAGTTTCTGGCCCAGAAGGGCAGGGCGGAGCGCTCTCCGCTGTCTTTCCACTCGAATGGCCTGGAGCATTACAACAGGCCATTCACAGCGGAGGAGCTTCGCCTTGCTCTGCACTCTTCTCGTGCCTCTGCTGTAGGGCCGGACAATGTCCATTATGCCATGCTCCAACATCTTTCACCATCGAGTAAGGATCGGCTGCTCCATCTCTTCAATCGCATTTTTCTCGAGGAGCAGTTTCCGGACTCCTGGCAGGAGGCCATCGTCTTGGCCTTCCCCAAGCCAGGCAAAGATCCCAAGATTCCTTCCAATTATCGTCCCATCGCATTGACGAGCTGCGTGTGCAAGGTGTTGGAAAGAATGGTAAATGCCAGACTCATCTGGTATTTAGAACATCACAACCTTCTTTCCAACACCCAGTGTGGCTTTCGCAGGCAACGGTCAACTCTTGACCATCTGATACGCCTCGAATCGGCTATCAGAAATTCATTTTTAAGAAGAGAGCACCTGGTGTCAATTTTCTTCGACATCGAAAAAGCGTACGACACGGCTTGGAGATTCGACATTCTTCGTGACCTCCACAGCTTCGGCTTGAGAGGTCACATGCCGATCTTCATCTCCAACTTCTTATCGACACGTTCTTTTCGTGTCCGTGTCAGTAACACTCTGTCGCGGCCGTACCCCCAAGAACAGGGGGTGCCACAAGGCTGCGTTCTGAGTGTTACGCTTTTCGCTGTCAAGATTAATTCTATAACTAGACAACTTCCTCCATCAGTAGGCAATGCCCTCTATGTTGATGACTTTAGCATCTTTTGCTCATCGTCCAGCATGAGGGTCATTGAAAGACAACTGCAAATTGCCCTGAACAATCTTTCGGTTTGGGCGACGGCAAACGGGTTTCGGTTCTCCCCACAGAAGACCGCTTGTGTGCACTTTTGCCACAAGCGTAATCTTCATCTGGATCCCGAGCTGCGGCTCGGGGGTAACATCATTCCAGTTGTGGCGGAGACCAAGTTTCTCGGTCTCATATTCGATCGGAAATTGACCTTTTTATCACACATACGTCATCTCAGGTCCAAGTGCACGCGGGCATTGAACATTGTCAAGGTCCTCTCCTCCCTTTCTTGGGGGGCGGACCGATGTTCTTTGCTCCGCCTGTACCGTGCACTTGTCCGATCGAAACTGGACTACGGATCCCAGGTGTACGACTCGGCCCGGGATTCGGTGGTGAAGGTGCTGGACCCCCTCCATCATCAGGCCCTCCGTGTTTGCACGGGAGCCTTCCGCACTTCACCGGTCCAGAGTCTTTATGTTGAGACCGATGAACCGTCTTTATCTCTTCGCCGTCAGCAGTTGTCCCTACAATATGCTTCTAAATTGCGATCCCTGCCTGGCCATCCCACTTGGGACTGCGTTTTCAGTCCGAAGTGGGAAATGCTTTACACAAATCGGCCGACTGCCATTCGTCCTTTTGGTTTGCGTGTCCGAGGCTACCTCAGAGACATCAACACCAGTCTCGATAGCATTGCACAGTCGACAGCTGAGCCACTTCCACCATGGCTCGCTGTTTCCCCTTCCTGTGATTTTTCCCTGTGCAGGATGGGGAAGGCCTTTACACCCGACTGTGTGTACCGGCAACTCTTTGCCAGCCATCGTGCTGAGTACCCGGACTTCTTGCCTGTCTTCACAGATGGCTCGAAGTCCGGCACATCGGTGGGATCGGCCATGGTCTGCTGTGATGTAATCATTGCAGACCAGATCCCACTGCAGTGTTCCATCTTCACTGCAGAGTTGCACGCTATCAGCCTTGCCTTGGACCACGTGGCGACTAAGCATCATCGTCGGTGTGTGCTTTACAGCGACTCGCTTAGCTCGCTACAGGCTTTGATCTCGGTGAGGCATCGGCCTCACCCTGTTCTTACTAAGATCCGCCAGCAGCTACATGGTCTGGCAGCCACCACCACCATCCATTTCTGTTGGGTGCCCGGTCACGTCGGTATCAGGGGCAATGACTTGGCAGATGCTGCTGTCAAGTCAGCCACGCCCCTGTCCGACTCTCCGTTGCCGGTTCCTTATCTGGATTTCCGGCAGCGTTTTGCCACCGAGCTCCGGGCACAGTGGCAGAGATCTTGGTCAGAACAGCTTACGAACAAGCTCTTTGAGATCAAACCTATCATCAAACCATGGCAGTCTTGTTACCGCAGGAATCGCAAGGAGGAAGTTGTACTTGCTCGGCTCCGCTTGGGTCATTCGTTTATTACACATTCGTTTCTTTTACGGGCGGACGACGAACCCAAGTGTGAGTTTTGTGACACCTTTTTAACGATCAAACACATTTTAATTTCATGTCATTGTTTTAACATCGAACGTGGTATGTTTTTTAACTTTCACGATTTTACGTCCGAGCCCCTTACACTCGGACATCTTTTATCAGATCATTGTTGTTTTAACGCTGTTTTTCAATTTTTAAAATTTACTGGATATTTTAATCGAATTTGATATACTGTTTATACTGTATGTTTTAATCGCATTATTTGCCCCAGGTCTCTTACACCTGGGATTATTTTATTTGGTATTTCTACAGTAGTTTTACTCTGTTTATATGCACCTGTTTTTTGTTGTTTTACCCATTTACACTGTTGAAAATGTATTTTAAATTCTGTTTGCGGGTTTCTATGTCTTTTTATCTTTTATTTTGTCTTTTGTTTGGCGCATTATGGCCTTGTTGCCGATGCGCCATTAAACCCCAAACAACCAACCAACATCCTTTATCCAAAATTCTATAATGGGAAATATTCAGAAATGTCCATTAGTATTAATCATTAGTATTAACCATTAGTAACTACATGTACATTAGTATTAATGCAACAGGTCAGCAGTGGTACATAATACAAAAAAAAAAAATCAGAATTTAGATTGATTTAACAATTACAACAAAAGCATTGTTGTACATTGAACAGAAAAATATTTTTTTTAAGCTGATAAAATTAAACATTTCATACTTTGAATTTATGAGAAAGTTTCTCTAATATATTCAGGAGTTTAGCATTATCCCATTTTCAGGAGATATCCTAATACACACCAAGTTCTGTCTAAATTTTGGTGCACATAATGTTTGCTTTATCTGCTGCTTAATCCATTTGGTTACCATATGTGCTTGCACAAATGTACCTCAGAATTGATATTTAATTTCAAAATGTTTACAGGAATAATAATCCTACAATTATTCTTGCTATAATTGAATGATTATGATTTCTGCAAACCTTTTGACTAATTTCAAGGTGACAGCTAATGAAATAGTGTTGTAAATTTATATTTCTTACATATTTAAAGAATGTATTCTTGTTTGACTGATCTTCCACCCAGACAGCAGTAACTCTTCAATCCATTGATTTTAGTAAAATGTGTACAGTCAGATGCACATTTGGCACCAATGTAAAGACAGAAGTATGAGAAGCATACTTAATATTTGGACTGAATGTGGTAGATTTTGAAACGTTACAAATGAGGAATAAAACATTCATCATCATCCTCCTCCTCAAGCAGCCAAAGACAACAGAGGTCCATCCACACTGTGCAATTGAGTTCTTCAAGCATATATTTCCTGAGCTACATCTGCTGCATCTGGCCACTGCACATGAATTCTAACAAGATCCTGTTTGACATTGTCTGCCAACCACATCCCAGGTCTCTCCCTCTTTCTGAGGCCTTTAGTCACACTGTTCATAACCCTATTCGCTAATCTATACTCATCCATGCAGGCAGCATGGCCAAATTAATGGAGTTTGTCACTGCACAATATGCTTCTTAAAAGAGGTTGCTGACTCCTTTGCTTAACCTCATCATTACTTATAAAGTTGAACCACCTAATGCCCAAGATACTGTGTAAGCATCTAGAATCAAAAGCATCTCATCATCATCATCATCCTCAAGCAGCCATGGGCTACGGAGGTCCAACCAGACCGTGCAATTTAGTTCTCCAAGCAAGTCTATCCTGAGCTACATCTACTGCATCTGGCCACTGCACACCAATTCTAACAAGGTCCTGTTTGACATTGTCTCCCCTTCTTTCTGAGGCCTTTAGGCACACTGTTCATAACCCTATTCGCCAATCTATAATTATTCCTACGGGCAACATGGCCAAACCAACGGAGTCTCTCTCTGCACAATATGCTGCTTAAAGGAGGTTGCAAACTCCTTTGCCTAACCTCATCATTAGTTACAAAGTTGAACCACCTAATGCCCAAGATACTGCGTAAGCATCTGGAATCAAAAGCATTTAGTTTCCTGTTATCTTGTTTCAAAGTGTCCAAGTTTCACTACCATAACTAACCCTAGAAAGAACCAAACTATTATACAGCATAATTTTAGTCTTTAGGTGTATACACCTATTTCTCCACACTCTCCATAGATTCTTAAAAGTCCCGGCAGCAATCCCTATTCGTCTGTTAATCTCATGCCGCACATCACCATTATCTGTTACATAGCTCCCAAGATAATTAAACTGTGACACCTGCTCAAGACTGCAACCATTCAGATTAACTGAATCACAGCCTGCCTGACCAATTTTCATCACTTTAGTTTTCTCTCTGTTTATAACCAAACCTACTCTACTACCAGTCTCATCAACAGCTCGAATGAAAGAGTTCATCTCATCAACATCATTTGCCAAAACGGCTAAATTATCAGCATAACCTAAATCAGAAATTTTAGTATCTCCAGGCCATTTAAGGCCAAAATCTTTCCCTTGAAGTGAATTTCACATAACATAATCAATAAACAAACTAAAGAGAAAAGGAGACAAAATGCACCCTTGTCGAACACCAGAAGTAATGATAAACCAATTTCTACAAGCCTCACTAACTCTCACACACGACTCAATGTTATAATAGAAAGCTATCATTGTGTTAACTAACTTGTCTGTTGATCTCACAATTAACCACAAATTATGAAGATCAACAGAGTCGAAAGCCTTTTTGAAATCAACAAAGCTAGCAACCAAAGGTTTCTGAAACTCTAAACATTTCTCAAGAATCTGCCTAAGTGAAAATATCTGATCCACACATCCCCTACCACTTCTGAATCCACATTGCTCATCACGCAATTGACTGTCAACCAGATTCTTAATTCTATTAAGCAGAATCATGGAAAGAACTTTACCTGGAACAGAGAGTAGGCTAATACCCCTATAGTTATCACAAGAACTGCGATCACCTTTTTTGAAAATAGGGATAACAATAGCTCTGGTAAAATCCTTAGGAACCATGCCTTTATCATAAAAGATATTCAGAATTTCAGTCATCCAAGTGGTAACCGAAACATTTCCAGCTCTAAGCATTTCTGTAGTAATTTCATCTACCCCTGGGGATTTATGAAGTTTAAGTTTAGAGATAGCCAAAATAACTTGAGCTTGTGTTATAGGGCCAACATTTAAAGCTGCCAATGCATCTATCATCATTACAAACAATGGGAGTAGAACTAACTACATTGTTAAGAACATCACTGAAATGCTCAGCCCACCTAGTCATGACAGAATCCTCCCCTTCTATAACCTTACCTTGTTTATCCTTCAATCCTTGTATGCCTGTCCGTTTTCTACCACACAAAACATTAACTATCTGGTACAGCTCTCTGCTGTTGTGCTGTCTAACTGCTTCCTCGGCTTTGTCAGCAAAACCATCAAGCCAAAGATTCTTATCAGTAGCTAACTGATCCTTTACACGTTTATTAAGCTCTCTGTAATCCTTTCTATTAGGACTAGTAGGGTACTGATTAAGGACATTCCTGCTGTTCTTTCTTTCCAAAATGAGTGCCTTATCACTCAGATAATTCTGTCTCCTCTGCTCCTTTTTCCCTACAAGAGTACTGTTAGTGTCCAAAAAAGCCTGTTTAAAATGATCCCATTCTTCCTCAACTTCAGTAGTAAGCTTACCATGACTGTCATAATGACTAAGTAACCTATCATGGTAAGCTTTGGCTATAACTGGGTCTTTCAGAGCTTCAGTATTAAAAACAAATTTTTTAACCCTAGCACAACACTTTTTAAGTTTAAGTTGCAAGACACTTTTAAGAAGGTAATGGTCAGATCCAATTTCAGCTCCCCTATATGCCCTGGTATTTCTAACAGAACTAGCCCATTTGCTGTTAATTAATATATAATCAATCATATTCCTATGCAGCCCATCAGGTGAAACCCATGTGTACTTATGTATGTCGCAGCTACCAATACCAAAAGGGCCAATCACCCCTCCCCAAAGGTCAGAGTCAGTACCAACTTTGGCATTGAAGTCACCAAGAACAAGGGTAATATCTCCTTTCTTGACAGAATTCAAAATATCATGAAGTTGTTCATAAAACCTATCCTTCTCATCCTCATCAGCATCCTCAGTGGGGGCATAACAGCAGATAACATTCAGGTCTTTAACACTTGTCTGAAATTTTGCTGTAAGAATCCTTTCATTAATGCACTCGTATCCTAGAAGAGCATCACTAGCATGTCTGCTGAGAAGCAGACCCACGCCTTGTTGATGCTTATTGTCGTCCCTCCCTGAAAAGAGAAATTTAAGATTATTTTTAAGAATCTGACCTTTATCTGGCCATCTGGTCTCTTGTAAGCCGAGAATATCTAAATTATAATGGTGGAATTCTTGTATGAGGACATCAAGAGAAAAAGCTCTGTGCAGAGTCCTCACATTCCAACTACCTATGGAGAGAAAATGGTGTTTAAAGAGACTATGTTTATTGAGAGAGGGAATGCCGACAATATCAAACAGCCCCCTAATCGCAGACATGGGGCAAAGACCCGTTCCCCCACCACTAAAGGCTGAAGCCATCTACACTGGAAGACTTCCTCCAATGTAGAATTTGACGATGCCAATAGAAGCAAAGAGTTCAGGTGCCTGCGATGACCTCTGCTCAGAATTATCCACCAGCTGATAAACATATCCTGCGAATCTATTCACTTGGGGCTGTCAACCCACAAACAAACAGAAAACACAGCGGAAGATTTTCCCTCCACAGAAGCCCACCAGTGCATCAAAATCAGGATCCATAATCAAGCTCAGAGCCATATATCTGTCCAGTCCAGTGGGTTTATATGGTCAGCACCAGGACCCTGTGTGGTTGACCACTCCTCAGCAGGGTAGAAAAAAAAAAGAAAAGTAGGCATATTGTCCACATCAGTAGGCCGCACTGATTTGGCAGCCCTCCCCTTTGTCCGCTTCCATAAGAGAGTATCTCTTTTGAAAGGTACTAACAGCCTGCACCATGAGAAGATAGGGTCGGGACATTAGGTACTAGCTCTGGCCAGTTCTATGCATCATTACAGGGAATTGGCGGATAGTTCTCCTTCCAGTGACTACCTAGCTACCATTTAGGAGATATTAATAATTGAAGTAATCAGTTGAATCATTGATAATGAAGAAGGTTTATTTTCATCCAATGTCTTTTAAATATATCAGCAGGTAATGATAACCAGCATTTCTTTAGAATGTTCATCAAAAGTGATATTCAGAATTGCTCATTATGCTGATCAGTTTCCGTAAAAAAAAATTCTAATTAAATTTTAATATGCACAAAATTGATTGTAAGTAATAAAATTTTTTTAATGTTCTCATGACTTTAAACAAATAGGGAATTTGCACCATGATAATGAATCTAACTTCTAAATTTTGTCATTAACTAAATAGCTGATGTTTAATAGTCATTAATAACATAGTTCTTCTTAGAGTATCTAATGGCTATATGTTTATGATGGGAAACAAGCTCAAGGTTAAAGTTCATTATTGAAAGTTCTTTACATAACTCTTGCAGAGATTGATGGGACATTGATCAAAGATATATATTGTTGCTGTTTCCAGAGTTTATGGTGTTATGCTGTGATAACTTATGTAGGATCCAGGTACCCACTTTTAACATGCAACTTATCTGTGCCAATTCCCTGGATGTCTTACTTGGATTTTCATTCAGCAGTGCCTTTAACCCCTACCATGCCACCAGGCCTTAAAAACTGAATTGTACCCTGTGACCAGGCTTTTTTTTTCAATTGTGTTCAGACAAAAAAAAATTATAACTTAAAATTTAATTATCATGATTAATAGCTGTACATTAACATTTAAATTAAGTTCAGAGGAGTGCTTAGAATATACTTGTAGAATCCTATCAGCTTAATGCCATCAAGGCTGCTGTTGAAATACTACAATAAGTTCCTATTTTCTGTAACCACTATTGGTGCATAACTTTTAGGTCAACCTTTATCCTGTAAAGGTGATCAAGTAAAAAAGAGGAACAATATTCACCAAGACTGTGGATGAATGTTCGTTGGCACAGGTACAGCTTGTAATTACTTGGCATATCTTGCTCTATCTTCAGCTGTTTGTTGAGCATTGACAGAGAAGTTAGTAGCATTGCTGTTGTTGCTACAGATTGTAGATACTTGTCATCTCTACACAGTCTTGTCCAGTTGTTTGATGAGCATTGGCATAGATATCAGCATCATTGTTATCATTACTATAGCTGTATACCAGTCAAGAGAACTCCAGTTGTCAACTTCCTTGACAACCTCTGGTTGTTATAATTCTCATGATTGGATACGTACTAACTCAACTAATTGGTTTTAGACTGATGGTATTTATTGCGGTATTCCGACACACATCCTCAAAACTTACACACTAATTCCTTCAAGAAAGTTACTATCATTTTATCTTTAAAACAGTTAAAAGTTTAAAAACAATTGCCCTCTCCCAGAGTTATGCATTTCACCAACCTTCCATAGTATTTGGCTTCCTCAGGCTCTTGGTTGTAAAAGTTACATCGCTTAAATACGTGTCTCATTGACATCATCTGTTTATTGCTCATTCTATTTCTGCATCTGCTTTCTCAACAGGAGATTCCACACCACAGGTGTGGATCTCCGTGTTGCAGAGCCTGTGTCTATAGCATGTATTATAATGTTTTCTGTATAAGTGAGTTGAAATTTAGTTTGTGGTGCTGCCAATGATTTATACGTTAATTTTTCTATTTCCAAATTATTATCGATAATTGTTTGGGCCAATGCTGTATTGGGTTTTCTGTTTGTAATATCTTGATGGTGTTCCTGCATTCTTTGTTCGTATTTTTGAAAGGTTTTACCTATATATTTATTTTTTCCATTTAATATATTCAACGGATCTGGGATTTCCACCTCATATACACCACCAGTTGCTACTTTTCTATCTTTGTCATTAATTATTAATTTTTTGATGGTTTTATTTATTGTACTAGGTAAATTCTTGTCATATTTTCTTAGAATATTAGATAAAGTGTTGGATATATTTTTAACATATGGGAAACTATGTGCATAATTGGTACTTTTTTTCCCATGGGTTTGGTGCCAGTTGAGTCTTTTTGCATATGATGTTTGGCTGCTTTCTCCAGATGGTGTATAATGTTGGGAGGATATCCGGCTTCATAAGCAATTTGCCTTATAAAGAGATGTGCAAACAGAATGAGCAATAAACAGCTGACGTCAATGAGACGTGTAATTAAGTGATGTAACTTTTACAATCAAGATCCTGAGGAAGCCAAATACCATGGAAGGTTGATCAATTGCATAGCTCTGGGAGAGGACAATTGTTTTTAAACTTTTAACTGTTTTAAAGAAGGTAAAATGATAGTAACTTTCTTGAAGGAGTTAGTGTGTAAGTTTTGAGGATGTGTGTCAGAATACTGCATTAAATACCATCAGTCTAAAACTAACTAGTTGAGATGGTATGTATTCAATCATGAGAATTATAACAACCAGAGGTTGTCAAGGAAGTTGTCGACTGGAGTTCTATTGACTGTGGTATACAACTATAGTAGTGATAACAACGATGCTGATATCTATGCCAATGCTCATCAAACAACTGGACAAGACTGTGTAGAGTATGACAAGTATCTATAAATCTGTAGTGACAACAGCAATGCTACTAACTTCTCTGTCAATGCTCAACAAGTTGGGTTGGGTTGTTTTACCTCTGAGCAGCACTTTTTTTGCACACCATGGGCTTAAATGGCCAGGTCACATGGACCCCGAAAGCTCAGAGAAGGTTGGGGGAGGGGACCCACAGGAACAGCTGTTGGGAGACAGATGGTAGCCCCCCCCCCCCCCCCCCCCCCCCCCCCGGTCAAGACCATCCAGCGTGTTCTTTAAAGTGCACAGAGTATGTCTCTCCTGCACGCGGGACCACGGCTTAACGTCCCATCCGACGGTCGGCGGTCTTTCCAAGCCTATTGGTGTCCCCTACTGACTGTGGGCAGGGCGGGGAATTTTGTGGAGATAAATCTCAATGCTGACCCAGCTGGGACTCAAATGCTCAACAAACAGCTGAAGATAGATCAAGATATGACAAGTAACTACAAGCTGTATCTGTGCCAATGAACATTCATCCACAGTACTGGTAAATATTCTCTTTTTTACTTGATCACCTTTACAGGATAAAGGTTGACCTAAAAGTTATGCACCAATAGTAGTTACAGAAAATAGGAACTTAATGTAGTATTTCAACAGCAGCCTTGATGGCATTAACCAGATAGGATTCTACAAGTATATTCTAAGCACTCCTCTGAACTTATAATGTTTAAATGTTAATGTACAGCTATTAATCGTGATAATTGAATTTTATTAAACTAGCTGCGAGTTTTATTTTATAATTTAGAACTTTTTGTGAAATAACTGATGAAAGAGACTATGGCATGTTGTATGCCAAATTAATCAGCATTTAATTTAATTCTAGATTTTATAATAAAATATTTAACAAAAACAATGACTAGTTTCATTTTAACCCTTCCCAGGTCACTGTCAAACATAGATGACAGAATCTGCCATGAGTGTTCAAAGATGTCAACAGACTTTTTTTGTACAACACATGAAATTTCAATTAAAAAAAATTTGCTGTTTGAAAATTTTTCATATATATATATCTTTTAAAAATATGCAATTCAAGCTTGAAAAGTAATATTTTCTTTTTTTCATTTGATGCCTATTTTTTTAAACTACAATATAAATAATTTGATAAAGCCATCTGATTGTCATAATTTGGAACTGCTATAGAGTATTGCAGATTTGTTTGTTAACATTGCCTTGTATTGAACATTATTATTATTCAATACAAGGCCTATTTTCGAAAAAGGTGATCGCAGTTCTTGTGATAACTATAGGGGTATCAGCCTACTCTGTTCCAGGTAAAGTTCTTTCCATGATTGTGCTTAATAGAATTAAGAATCTGGTTGACAGGCAATTGCGTGATGAGCAATGTGGATTCAGAAGTGGTAGGGGATGTGTAGATCAGATATTTTCACTTAGGCAGATTCTTGAGAAATGTTTAGAGTTTCAGAAACCTTTGGTTGCTAGCTTTGTTGATTTCAAAAAGGCTTTCGACTCTGTTGATCGTCATAATTTCTGGTTGATTGTGAGATCATATGGTATACCAGACAAGTTAGTTAACATAATGAAAGCTCTCTATAATAACACTGAGTCATGTGTGAGAGTTGGTAAGTCTTGTAGCAATTGGTTTAGCATTACTTCTGGTGTTCGACAAGGGTGCATTTTGTCTCGTTTTCTCTTTAGTTTGGTTGTTGATTATGTTATGCGAAATTCACTTCAAGGGAAAGCTTTTGGCCTTAATTGGGCTGGAGATACGAAAATTTCTGATTTAGATTATGCTGATGATTTAGCCCTTTTGGCAAATGATGTTGATGAGATGAACTCTTTCATTCGAGCTGTTGATGAGACTGGTAGTAGAGTAGGTTTGGTTATAAACAGAGAGAAAACTAAAGTGATGAAAATTGGTCAGGCAGGCTGTGATTCAGTTAATCTGAATGGTTGCAGTCTTGAGCAGGTGTCACATTTTAATTACCTTGGGAGCTACGTAACTGATACTGGTGATGTGTGGCATGAGATTAACAGACGAATAGATATTGCTGCCGGGACTTTTAAGAATCTATGGAGATTGTGGAGAAATAGGCGTATACACCTAAAGACTAAAATTAGACTGTATAATAGTTTGGTTCTTTCTAGGGTTAGTTATGGTAGTGAAACTTGGACGCTGTGTAAACATGATAGCAGGAAACTAGATGCTTTTGATTCTAGATGCTTACGCAGTATCTTGGGTGTTAGGTGGTTTAACTTTGTAACTAATGATGAGGTTAGGCAAAGAAGTCTGCAACCTCCTTTAAGCAGCATATTGTGCAGAGAGAGACTCCGCTGGTTTGGCCATGTTGCCCGTATGGATAATTATAGATTGGCGAATAGGGTTATGAACAGTGTGCCTAGAGGCCTCAGAAGGAGGGGGAGACCTAGGATGCAGTGGGCAGATAATGTCAAACAGGACCTTGTTAGAATTGGTGTACGGTGGCCAGATGCAGCAGATGTAGCTCAGGACAGATATGCTTGGAGAATTAAACTGTGTGGTCTGGTTGGACCTCCATAGCCCATGGCTGCTTGAGGATGACGATGATGTATTGAAGCAATCACCAGATTTTAAACGGTTATTAGGGAAAAAAAAATTTACTGTTATCAGCAAATTTTTCCTTAAAGTTTTGAAAATCTCATGAAAATTGACAAAAAAAAAAATGCTATTTTTAAAAATGGAACATTTTGGAAGTAATTACAAAGTATGTGCCTCTGTCCCCCACCCCCATTTTACACTGTTTTCTGCCTTAAGCCTATTTCAGTATTCATAGCATATTTATCTCATTTACCTCAGCATTCTATGCATTTCTCCCACTTTACAATTTGAAACTACATCTATCCCTCGATTTACACTGAAGATAGGTTCCGCACAAAACCGTGTAAATCGAAATCCATGTAATTGAAATAAAAACCGTGTAAATCGAAACTGAATTATGCACATTTTAGTGTTTTTTCATTTTACACGGTTTTACATAGCAAAATCCAAGATTTCGATTTACACGGTTTTGTGCGGAACCTATCTTCAGTGTAAATTGAGGGATAGGTGTATAAGTAAAACTAAAAGAAGTAAAAGAAGTGCATTACCCAGAAGAAGGCCAGAGCTGTTATTGTTAGAACCTTAGTTACTGTGAAACTGCTGGAAGATGGTAAGAACCAGTTGCCGTGACCTAGGTAATTGCTTGCGGGAGTGAAGTGGATTGTTTACAACAAACTTTGGATAAATTCACCATATATTTAGTTAGTATGTATTTAAACCTTCGTTTTCATTTCTGTGCATTTATTTCTGTAAGTTACTCATCTTTCCCAATCTTTCTGTCAATCTATTATCTATTTCTTTTTGCACTTTTTTTTTCATTTCTTTATGCTGTATTTTACAACTAGTTCCTGTAGATATTTTATTAAACATCACACTAGGTTATATGTTACTTTTCTTTTATTATATCTCTTTTTTTACAGTGAAAAACTTTGATTTTGTACTGTTTCCTGAAAATAAATGAGGTGTTTGTGATATGGAAGCAAAATCGACTTATTTGGCATGGCAAGTTGTTTGCGTAGAGGATTTAAGTCAAATACTTCCTTCCAACAAATTGAATTGTAAACTCCCTGCATGAACTTAATATTTTATTTCTTTTTTTTATAATTAAACCTTAGTTTTCATTTCTGTAGATTACTTTATTTTCACAAGTTATTGATTTTTCAGAGTTATGCTACATTGGATGGCAGACTTATAATTTGTTGCTGTGGATATTTTCAACAATTAAATTAGGTTAACATCACATTAGGTTATACACCGAAGAGCCAAAACATTATGACCAGTGTGTCTTTATGCAAATTGAAACAACTGCAGGTAAACTACGGCACATGTGAATGTCATGAAACAGTATAATAACACCTGATACCGAGCTCTGTTAATCAGTGTTATTCTTGTGTTTCAGATGGGAAAGGCAGCGGATTTAAGTGAGTTTGACAAAGGCCAAATTGTAATGGCCAGATGGCTGGGTCAAAGCATTTCCGAGATGGCAAGGCTTGTGGGGTGCTCATGGTCAACCGTGGCTAATACCTTCAAAAAGTGATTTAAGGAGGACAAAACCATGAACCATTGGTAAGGTGTGGGCTGACCACAGCTCATTGATGCTAGAGGTGAGTGAAGGCTATCCCGTATGGTACGAGGCAACAGAAGGGATACTGTGGGGCAACTTGCCTGTAATTTGAATGCAGGTGACAGGAGTTATATGTCACAACACACAGAACATCGAACCCTGCTGAAAATGGGACTGCGTAGCTGCTCCAAGTGTCCATGCGAACCTCAGTTCACAGTCAAAAGTGCCTACAATGGGCATGCAAACATCAAAATTGGACCTTGAATGATTGGAAGGATGTCATCTGGTCCGATGAATCTTGTTTCCTGTTGCACCATGTGGATGGCTGAGTACGTGTGCATCGTTTACCTGGGGAAATGTTTGCACCAAGATGCACCATGTGATGAAAACAAGCCAGTGGAAGAAGTGTAATGCTTTGGGCAATGTTATGCTGGGAAACCCTGGGTCCAGTCATTCAGGTGCAGGAAACTTTGATGTCTACCACCTACTTAAACATCGTTGCAGACCAGATATTATATCCTTTCATGTTAATGGTATTTCCCTCTAGTAGTGCCTTCTTTCAGCAGGATAATGCACCATGCCACACTACCCGAATTGTTTGAGAATGGTTCGTGGAACATGAGGAAGACTTCCCTATCCTCCAAATTCCCCAAGCATCAATCCAATCGAGCGAGTGTGTGTATTGGAAGAGCATATCCAGAGGCTCAACCACGTAACTTACAAAGTTAAAGGATCTGCTGGTAACATGTTGGTACCAGATACCACAAGACTTGTAATGTAGCGAAATCTTCTAGCGTTGTGACTTGCTGGGTAAGAGCTGTTTTGGTGGCACATGGAGGACCAACATCATATTAGGCTGGTGGTTATAATGTTTTGGCTCTTCAGTGTATGTTATTTTTTCTTTAATTATTTCTTCTTTTTCCATTGAAAAAACTCTGACCTTGTATTTTTTTTTGAAAATGAATGAGGTTTTGGATATGAAAGTAAAAAAAAACTTCCTTGACATGAAAATCAGTTCTGTGGGAGGGCAATTTTGGCCCCTCCCTCTGCAGAATTTTATTATTTTTTAATTATAAGTAAATATATATATATATTCAACAGTTTTAAAAGATTTAACCCTCCCCCCCCCATCTCAATATATTGGCTGTGCCAGTCTGATGATATAGATGTTTGTTTTTTACCCTTGGTACACAAACCAATCTACACTCAGCCAAGATTACTAAACTTAAGCATCTGAAGAAAAAAAAATCATAATGTTTGGCAAAAAAGAACTCCAAGAAAGGGTTTTTTTTTCGTTTCATAAAATGGCAGAAAATCTTATCAATTGCGAGCAATTTAAGTCACCTTGCATAACGACTAGTACTTGTTTTAAATATGCCACACTGCAAAGAATCATTGAAAGAAATAAATGCTATATTATTTGGGAAGAAATTTACTTTTGAGTTGGGTTGGGTTGTTTTACCTCTGAGCGGCACTTTTTTGCACACCATGGGCTAAATGGCCAGGTCACATGGACCCCGAAGGCTCAGAGAAGGTTGGGGGAGGGGACCCACTGGAACAGCTGTTGGGAGACAGATGGTAGCCTCCCGTCAAGGCCATCCAACGTGTTCTTTAACGTGCACAGGGTATGGCTCTCCCGCACACGGGGCCACGGCTTAACGTCCCATCCGACGGACGGCGGCCTTTCCAAGCCCAGCGGTGTCCCCTACTAACCGTGGGCAGGGCGGGGAAATTTTGCGGAGATAAATCTCAACGCTGACCCAGCTGGGACTCGAACCTGGGAACTACAGATTACGAGCCTGGCGCGCTACCGACTGAGCCACCCCCGCCCATTTACTTTTGATTAATATATAATTTAACTAAAAATAATTTAAAATTCTCTGTCATTGAGCAATAAAATTTTAGAGCTTATCCTTCAAACTATTTTGCATGTTAAAAGTTCTTAGGAGAAAACTCAGAAGCTTTTTGGAGCTGGGGCAGCGCTCTGTCTTCAGTGAAGTGATGCTATATAGTAACGACAGACCTTCCGAAAAGCTTCTGAGTTTTCTCCTAAGAACTTTTAGCATGCAAATAGTTTGAAGGGATAAACTCTAAAATTTTATTGCTCAACAACAGAGAATTTTGAATTATTTTTAATTAATTTCTGAGCAAGAAGGTCTTTTTAATTGCATAATTTAACTGTTTTTAGTTATTATGTTTTCCAATGTTAAGCCTTGATTTCATAATCTGATCTATTTTTTTCACTATATCAATGTGTCTTATTACAATTAATATTTGTAAATTTGTTTACTTTTTTCTATTTTCATAGGATTTTGAGTTAAATTCTGTTTAATTTGGTATTATATAACATGCCATATTTCTGTTGATTAGTTTTTTTTTAAATCTGAAGTTGCCTTGTTTATCTGACTTAGTACAATTAGCAAAAAGCTTATACTTTTCTCCAAGTATGGCACCGATAAAAAAATTACAAAACAGGAGTAATTTGCTTGCTTCAAATAAATATTTATTATTCTATATTTTTATTATTAAAAAAAGCTTTAATATTCACGTGCATTATAATGATTTCTGTCTATTAGTTTATTTTTTTAAAATAAATTTTTATTTTAATTGCCAGATGCTTTTTTTTGCTACATGCTTCTATAAAAGCCCTAATGAAATAAAACTAGTTGTCATTTTTGTTAACCTCTTCTCTACGATGGCTCCACTGTTGGAGCCATCACAATCAGTTGATTTTGGGTCATATATATAATTCGAAATGCTCACTTATGAGTTCTTTGGAGGCTTTCGTAATGCTTATCAGTGATGATGTCATATATTTTTCAACCAATCAAAATTTACCACACCATAAGGGAAGGGAGCCTAAAAATCAGTTGCCAACAGGCATTCAGGCAAATGTGATGTGAGCTAATTTACAGCTAATCACAATTTCGTTTTCATATATAATTGAATAAAGATACAATAAATATGTTGCTTGAAGAGGAATTTAGTGATAGTGAAAGTGAATATATTCGTGATGAAAGTAATATGGATTGAAGTGGTACTGATTTTTCTGACTTTACTAATAATAAACTTGAGGATGAACAGTGAAAACCCCAGAAAATGGTGTATTCCTGAAGTATTTGATGATGTCAGACCTCAACAAGGGCCTCAATTATCAGATATGCTATTTGTTAAAAGTTCTATAAAATTCATATTGTGTGGCATGGCACTAATATCAAGACTTGCATGGAAGGGGTTAAATATTTTATTTTCAGAAAACCAGAATTAAATGCTCTTTATTTTGGCATATAGCATGCCATAATTCCTTTCATTAGTTTTTTGGCAAAAAAAGTTATAAAGTTAATTTGTTTTTTTCCTGGGCAGAGTGGAATATGTTAAAAGTTGGCTGCACTTCTGGATGTAAATCAGTTTTTCAAGCTGGACCCTGGAAGGATTAATAGGGTTTTATAGAGCCATTTATTAAGAAAATGCATCTGGCAATGGAAATAAAAATTTGTTTATAAAAAAAAAACAATGAGCAAAAATAACTACAGCATGTGAATAGAAAAAGAAAAGCTACTTATTTCTGAATAGGTGAAAAACTTTTACTTAAATCAAAAAATTACTCTCTTTATAAAATCGTTTTCTTAGTACTATACTTTGAGAAGAATCCAGGCTTTTCACCAGCTGTGACCAGTCACATAAACAAGCCAACTTTAGAATTAAAATAACAATCAAGAAAGTTGGTAATGTTATATACCAGAAGAAGGAGCATTTAATTGTGGTTAAGAAAATGATGAAAATTAAAAAAAAAAAAACAGATAAGTAAAATTTTATAAAATTAAAGTTATTTAATTCTCTATGCACTGTGACATGATTTTAAGCACTTCAACACATGGACTATGCTATCAAGTATCAACAGTTATTAAGGAGAGATTTACGTACCGTGCTATAGAGGATGAGTAGTAACAGGAACTTTCGGGAAGCTTTCGGTGACAAATTTAATAATCAATGTTCTTGTTGGCAAGTGACGTCTCAGTGGAGATTAAAAGAAGGATAATGGCTGCCAATGGTCTACCCTCCATGGTGAAGGAAATAACCATTCATACCTTTAATAGCATAGAGTGCTTAAAAAAGTTTTTGATCCATGATGTGCGTTTTGCACCCTGTCAGCACATCATCAGGTGGGAAGTGAGGAGCTTATGCTAATGCAGGAGAAGCAGTTGGTTGTTGAGCATGGGGGAGGGGTGGGGTGCCATAAATTGACCTGTCGGTGGCTCAGCTCCGAAGATCAGAGTGGCCGGCAGATGTGCGGGTGGCCGTAATACTATCTGCATGTGGCCGAGGTTGGAAGATGGTGTGGATAATGGGAAATCGCCAAGATCAGCGAGTGTTGAGGGAAACTTCACTATTTATGGCTAGTAATTTATAATTATAATGAGTGGGGTACTTTTAGTGAATTAATAAATTTCATAAACTGAATTTTGGAGTTAACATAATTTTGTTATTGAGGGTCTGAATAATGGTTTTCTTATTGTTATTGCTATTGGGAGTTGAGTGTGTGTGTGTGTGTATATATATATATATATAGGGGGGGGGGGTGCATTAATCATTGATTTTAGGAGGTTGGTTGTTTTACCTCTGAGTGACACTTTTTGCACACAATGGGCTAAATGGCCAGGTCGCAAGGACCCCAAAGGCTCAGAGAAGGTTGGGGGAGGGGACCCACTGGAATGGCTGTTGGGAGACAGATGGTAGCCTCCTGTCAAGGCCATCCAGCATGTGCAGGGCAATGGCTTAACGTCCCATCTGACAGACAACGGCCTTTCCAAGCCCATCGGTGTCCCCTACTGACCGTGGGCAGGGAGTTTTGCAGAGATGATTTTAGGAGGCATTATGGAAGTGTTCTAAAGGGTTTGGTGGGTGTGCATTAGTCTAGGTGGCAGATGGGAATCAGCGATGAGAGGAAAGTGTTTAGGGGTGTGTGGAATTTCCGAGGTGTATGTTATATCCCCTAAGGATCAGACGCTAAGTTGGACGGAGAGGAACAATGTCTGTGTTGCAGAGTTCGGTCAGTTTTACATTAATGAGGATATTTTCTGTGACAGCTAGTTGAAATTTGGTAGGTGGGGATACTATAATTTTAGCTGAGTAAAAATCAGTAGGCAGGTTGTTTTCGATGATTGCTTGAGATAGTGCAGTTTTTTGTAGTTTATTTAAGATGTTGTATTTATGCTCTTTAAGTCGGGCATTAAATGGGCGTGAAGTTTTACCTATGTATTTGTCTTTGGGGAAAATTTTACTTGTGGAGTCTTTGAGTTGGATGTAGAAACTCCTCCAGAGCTGGGTATATGGTCACGATTGTTTTGAATGAGTTTGGATATAATAGTATGTGACATTTTAATTAGGATATATTTATAGGCTCTGGTAAAGTGTGAGGAGAAGGGCGATAATTTTTAGTTATTTTGGTGGACGTGGTGCTAGTTATTATGTTAGGTATGAATGTAGGTTTTCTGTATACAGATATTTATAGTTTAGTGGAGGTATGGTGTAAGTTGATGTCTAAGAATGGTAGGTGTCCATTTTGTTCCTTTTCGTGTGTAAATTTAATGGTTGGGAGGACTGTGTTAAATTCAGAAAGTAATTTCTTTCATTCTTCTTTAGAGTGTTGCGAGATGATTAATATACCATCAATATATTGGGCATAAAGAATGAGCAGATTTGGCGTACATGAAGAACTATGGTTTCTACATGACGTAGAACCACTTCTGCCAACAATCCAGAGAATGGGGAGTCCATTGGGACACCTTGGTTGGACGAAGATTTTACAGTTGGTTTGAAACCAGTTGCTTTTAGTGGCTAGGTCAAGGACCTCCTGTGTGCTGAAATATTCAGGTACCATGTGTCTGACCGCTTCAAGCCATTTGGCTTTTTAAGTATAAATGGTTATTTCCTTCGCCAAGGCGGGTAGACCATTGGCAGTAATTATCCTTCTTTTAATCTCCACTGAGATGTCACTTGCCGGCAAGAATGTTTATTATTAAATTTGTCACCGAAAGCATCTTGGAAGTTCCTGTTACTACTCATCCTCTACGGCATGGTATGTAAATCTCTTCTTCATGATTGTTGATACTGCATTATAATTGATACTGCTTAATAATTGTTGATGCTGATAGCATAGACCATGTGTTGAAGTGCTTAAAAACATTTAACAGTGTCATAGAGAATTAAATAACTTCAGTTTTAATAATTCCACTGTATACCTCTGCTCTAATTTTTGTTAAAATTTTATAAGCATTTTTTTAAAGAAAATTGCAAGGTTTTACTGTATTTTTTGCAATTTTAAATTCAGTAAAAATTAAAATTTTTTTGCCATATTTTAATGAAGTATTTCATTACATTAATATTTAATAATTTACAATATTTCTATCATTACTTAAATCTTTAATTTATATAAATTTTTCTAATTTTTTTTCCGATTGGCTAACTTTAAGTTAGTAGTACTACAGAAATTTATTTTGCTTTATAATAAGCAAGGTAATTGAAATAAAAACAATGAAAAATATGCAACTAAAAAGAGATAAAGAGCTGTGAAGCAATTAAAAATATTTCAAAATAAATAAAGTTTATTTTAATCACTGAAATTAAGATTGAACTCTTCCAGATAAATTTGCAATTAGATACTGAATTACTATGGAAAAATTAAACTTTACAACAATGGAAAAAATTTGATTCAAAAGTTAAAAATTCTGAATGCTAGTTATTAACTTATGTCAATTTAATTAAAAATAATACTAAACTAAGTTCTATCATTTAAAAAACGAATTTTTCATTATAAAGTCCTAATTGGATATCTCCCAAAATAGCTCCCATTTTAAGTCACATATGCCAAATGATTTAATTTGCAGCCATTTCAAATAATTATTCTTTTTAATTGTAGTATATGTTTGAGAAGCAATGTAAATAATTATAGAAATAGTGGAACTGATATCTCCCTCTGAATCTGAGAAAAGTCCCAATTAATGTGAATTACTATCCAAAGTCAATGAAATATTTTGCAAAACATCTTACTATTTTCTGGTTCAACTTGATAATATATATTGGAATGTGGCAAACAATTATTTATCCTTCAAAAAATATATTTCGTCAACAAAGAAAAATGCAAAAAAAATTTGACACTTTAGAACTTAGCATAAATATCTATCTGTATACCCAGGGCACACTAAATGTTCGAAAATGAAACATGTTTGCCTTTCAGTATCACACTCCTATGATGTTGCTGATCACATGATCAAAGAAATATCTATTTTCTCTGTATTCTTTCCATAAAAGATATCTGATAATAGATAAAAATAATTTAGAGACACTAAAATAGTTTTTAATCACAATATATATTAAAATGAAGGCAAAATGTATACGGCTGCATTTTTGGGCAAATCACTGAAATCCTTCAATGAAAAAATGATCCCTTGCTATCTGACTTCATTTTATTGAGGACACAGATGGTCAGATCTTTAGTAAACAACTCAGATAACTTGCTGAAGCTCTCTGTCTGCTAGCAGGGGAGTGGTATGAGGGTAAATTTAGCCAGGGCAATATGTCTCCTGCATTGTGTTAATGGCAGTTTGAGCAAGAGAAAAGTCTTTTTATTTTCTGGTGCATCAATTTGAAGAGTAGATTGAAAAAACAAAAACAAAAAAAACTGACATATTTAGGAGCTCAGAAATGTCTATATATGTGTATAAAAAAGTTAGTTCAAAATCATCAAATTTATCATCCGTGGCTTTATATGCAGTCTTCGTTAACTGGAATATCAAGGTTGTGGCAGCATAGGATTTAAATGGTCATCTTTCAACTCCACTAGCTGGCTGCTTCAAGGTTATATTTCTGAGCTGAAAGTCACCTGACTGGAACATGTCATACATACCACAGTTAACAGGTGCTTTTACGGATGACTTTCTCCTTATAAGCTTTGCACAGTTTATGCAAATTATCTTGGATACTGAGACCATTTTTGAATTCGTACAGCATGATGGAATGAATACACACATCTTGTCACCATTGTGAAATGGTTCCCACTTGTACAGACTAAATATAAATACAGAATGTCATTAGGTGCCAGAGCTATGCATGCCCTGTCTTTTACTTTGTTTGCAAGACCACTGCACATTTGCTGACAATGGCAAAGGTGTGGTTCACATTTTTTCCTACTACTTTTGCATCAACCCAATGTTTCAAAGTTTCTTTCTGCAGTTATTTAATTCATGTCTTGGTCTTTAATTTGTGAAAGTGTCAGATTTCTTGGATGTTTTTTAATGGTTTTTAAATATGCCTTTTTTTTTCAATATGTGCAAAAATTTTTGGGTACTAATATTTAATATATTGAATCATAACTTTTGTTGTGGAGATATTACTGTGTTAACTACCAAAGAGTAATTTTTTAAAGCTGTTGCCAGATTTTGAACTGTAATGTGAGCAAGAAATCAAGAAAAATTAATTTTTAGTCTTATTTTGATGATTTTTTTCATAAATTTTCTGTTAACAATAAAACAACCAAATAGCTTTCAGATGTATGTGATGAGATATGGTCATTTAAATAAAAATTAAGTGAGAAAAGTTTGAATGAATAGTTTTTGAAATATTAGGAATAATACACATACTATTTTGGATATATTATTTTTAAGTAAACATTTCCAAGTGGCTGTAACTTTCAAATAATTTTTTTAATGAAAAGCTGATGCCATTTCAATATTTTTACTAAGTGTACTCTCACATATGGTTTTACCAATAGAATCTTTGAGAATCACCTGACACACACTGCCTGATTTGAGATGGAATGGCTTGTTTATAAATTGTAATTCTTTATTTGAAGAGTGTGTGGTTAACAATACCAGTGGGTTCTACTTATCTTATTTCTTTTCTAGTTTTCCTCCTAACTGCAGTAAATAATTTAAGTTCTGTAAAATTAAACTTTTTATGTAGGTATTCTCAAATGGTTTTCATAATATTTAGAAAAATATTAGGGGTTAATTAATTTTAGTCCCCTGCATACCAGAATAAAGTTTTAACAGACTCCACCAATTTATAAACAAACAGCATTTAATGAGTTTTTTTTCTAAGAGCTCACAGATATTTAAATTTCCACACATACAGTAATAAAATTAAAAATTGTAAAGAAAACATTTAATTACTCTTAACCAAAATGTAATAAAATGTTCTAGTATAGTTTTTCTTTTAAAATATTAGCTTTTGTGTTTCTAATTTATGTATATATTTAGTCTGCTGCAGTTGTTGTTCCACCTGCACCTGACAAGCGTGTTGCACAAAAAGTGGGCCTTAGACTTCGAAATCTTCTTAAACTTCCTAAAGCTCATAAGTGGGTGTGCTATGAATGGTTCTATTCAAATATTGACCAGTAAGTACTTTTAGTATTTTCATTATTCATCTTTTTGTGTTGAAATTAACTTGGGAGTAATAATTTTACATAATTATCAACACATAAGATTTTGTAATGTAATTAGTTTGGCATTCCATTTTCTTAAAACATCCCATTGCACTCAAGTGTGTTAGCTTAAGACAGAAATCTCAAACCTCAAAGTGGTCACATAAAGTAACTTCAAGTTCTATGGCAAACCCCATGTTATTGCATGCAAAGATATATACATATTACATCTCATCCCCACATCAAAATGATTGTAGCTCAGAAAGCTGCCTTTTTTTCGTTAAGCAAGTAATCTTATATTCATAAACAGTATTCATGTTTTTTATGTCCACTTTCTATCACCATCTAACTGGTTCCACTAGTTTTCTATACCTAGCTTTTTAATATTGTTTCTCCAAATTTGTATTGTATTTATGTACATTTAATTGGTATATCTCAAAGTACATTAAAATATCATAGTTTTTAAAATCTACTAATTCTTCTAATTTCCTGATGGGTTAGTGCAGAAAAAAATTTAGCCAGTAATTTAATTTCACACTAGTTGAAATTGAAGAAAACCACAACTGTGTATAATAATGGTTACTGATGATATCATTTAAATTGATGTAATAGATTTTGGATTTGTTTTTCATATGATTTGAGGATGTGTAAGACTAATATGCTTAGGGCTTTTTGAGGATGTTATGTCACCCCCACTTTTATTTATAGTCGATTGTTGGTTTGTCTCCGAATGTTGGTTTGTGTGCTTGGCAGCAAATGATAGCCGATTCTTGCTATCATCAACTAATAATCAATAGTCAAGTAATTCAAAACAGTAACTTTTTGTTAAAAAAACAAGTTATGGGGAGGCAGCCAGTGGGCAGTTGTGCTATTATTAAAATGATTTGTCACCACTGTAGAACTTATTTGGTAGGGCAGGTTTTCTACCTACTACATAATAGTACTAATGAAGGAGGCAGAGGTATTGATTATTTAGTTGCACAGAGCATATCATCCACAGCTAAATCACAAGGCTATAACCCACAGTAAATTGACTTCTATCCATTCACCCTTTCCCAAGATTTTCTCCAGTTCCAAAGTCACATCCGATTCAAAATAATAAGTGACACTTTGGTATGCTTTGACAGTCGGCTTAGTCACTCGCACAAGTTTAACTTGCTGCTATCCACTGGCACGCTTACCACTGTCACCTCATCACTATTGAGCACGTTTGCAGTGGTATCGAGAACGAGTTCATTGGAGGGAAGAATGGCAGTCTGTGGTTTTCAGTGATGAAAGCTGATTCTGCTTAGGAGCATCTGATGGTCATTTACTCATCCGAAGGTGAGTGGCTTTTTTCATCCTCCAGGGACACACAGGGCCCACTCTGGGCATCATGGTGTGGGGAGCAATTAGCTCTCACTCTCGTAATTGTCTGGTGTTTGTACGGGTACATTGAATAGTAATGTGTATGTGAACGACATCATACCGCCAGTCGTCCTGCCATATTTGAGTGTAATCCCAAATGTGATATGCCAGCAGGATAAAGCCCACCTACACTCCACCTGGGCAACTCAACATGCTCTTCAGGCAGTGCACCAACTCCCTTGGCCAGCACACTATCCGGACTTGTCTCCAATCGAGCATGTCTGGAACTGGATCGGACAAAGACTCTTCTGTGGACTGCGGCAGGCAACAATCATCGCTGAATTATACATCCAAGTTGAAAGTGCATGGAATGGTATCCCCCAGTGTGATATCCAGCATTTATATGACCGATTGCATGCCAGATTCAAAGCTTATATTGCTGCTCGAGGAAGTTCAACACCTTATTAAAATGTGCCTTTTGTAAAATGTAATACTCATTAAAAGGTAAAATAAACATTGAATCACTTCAAACATGTGATCACTGCCCTTTCTTAACAAGTTGTTTCTACTAAATAAATCTTATAGATTACACCTCATTTGTTAATGGTGTTCTTTTCTCAATTTCTGCCAGTTTATTAGGGTTTAGCTTGTACTCTCAAAATGGATAATAAAGAATTTCTCTAAAAGGCTTTTGGAATCTACTACCTAGATGGGGAATTTCTGCAACTGATGGAAGCACTAATAAAAAAAATACTTCAAAATTTTTTCAATTTCAGAGAAAATTAATAGTTACAAGTCCATTGTATTAGTTGAAAACTAAGAAACAACAGAAGAAATAAACTGGGATAACCAGAAATTAACTGGAAAAAATCAAAGTAATCTGGAAAAAATCAAGACTTGGAATTCTCCCCCACCACCACCAAAAAAAAAAGACACGAGCAAACTTCCTTTCTAGATTAAGAATGAAAATATTGAAAAAGTATTGAAACAATATGGAACAATTAAGATGATATGATATATATTATGAGATTTACAACATTGACCAGTTATTATATGGTCATGAAAAAGGCTCAAGAATAGAAATAATGAAGCTAAGAAGCAGCATTTCAAATTTCATCAGGATTGACGTTTACACTGTTACTATTGAGTAGCTGAATTCACCAAACTTTGCAAAGATGAAGACATCCAGGTCACTTCCTGAAAAATTATCCACTAAATGAGAAAGAAATTGAATTTCATATTAGAGAAGAAAAAAAATCACACAATGAACAGAAAAAATACTTTGTACATAAATTTTCTTTTTGTCATTTGCTGCAAACTAATGAATATTATCTGATATTTGATATTTTGGTCATAATTTTTGCCTTTTCTTCATTGTTTAATTAAAAGTTAATCGAATTGTAGAATGTTACAACTCCTGATTGCTGTTTATTTTTTACTTGCATTTGTTTTAACAGTTGTAGACAGTGGTCTCTGTCAACCTGTTCTGGGCTAGGTTCTATTCTAACCAACCATGTGTGAGTGTGTTTGCAGAAAGGTACTTGTTTCTATCTTGTCAGCATGTTGCTGCTATCTAGATGGGCAACAAACAAACTCAGGTGTACTATTAAATGTACATTTTATTCACATCAAATATCTACAATTTATTATACATACAACAAATTAGTGATTGCCCATTTGGTACAATCACTTGCTATGCTAACAGCAGGCAGCAAGGAGCCTCAGCTATCCCACAGCTGGATTCAAGAACAAAATGGTTAAATCAAGCCTCAGACAATCCACCTGACTTGCAGAAGGTCTCACTGTTTGCACTCAACTCTCTCAGTTCAAAACTGTTCTCTAGTTCAAAAGAACCACCAGATGTGGTCATGTGATGTTTTCTTTGGGGATGTAAGGGTAACTCGTGCAATGGGACGTGGACACAATTCCCCATGCCACATTGACTCTGTTATCCCTGTATAAGGAGGCACTGGGGCTTTAACCGAAGATACGTGTTGCATTTCTTCACACACCCCCAAACTGGGTTAGCTACTGGCACTTTTGCTAGTGAAAGGGCCATGCTGCCAAAATGGCAATCGCAACACCTTCTCCCTTTTCCACCCTAGCTGACCGAGTTCATACAACAGTTATTAGTGCTTTAACATTATTTTTCTTACATTTTGTTTTAAAGTTCTCTTGATGCAGTGGGGTGCAAGTTGAGCATGTTGATGAGTGGGGTGCAATTATATACTTTTAAAGTTTTGGACCTTTTATCTGATCCAATATTTATTCAAACTCCGGATAGCTCAGGCGGCAGGGCAATTAATAATTTGCCAAATTAAAGTCAAAATTAGGGTTCTAATACTATACTAGCAGGCGTTACTTAGCGAGTAAGAATTCAAAAATAAATGATTGTCAATATGTATATATATAATTATATATATAATCAAAAATTATCTACTACGTTGCTCAAGAGAAAAAATAGCAAAGATTCGAAAAGTTTCTATAACAAACAAAATTTATTTCCAAATATTCAAACTCGCCAACATCAGGAAATGTCGACTACAACTTCTACATCTCTATTACTCCAACTACAACTCTGTTACAACTCAGTTCTCTTCTACTTCCAACTAACACCAACTTCCAACTACTCTGCTTCAACTCTATTCTGATTCTGTGACCACGTCACTGTTATATCAGCGTTGTACAAAGGGTCCACACATGTCATGTTGCATGCCAGGAAAGACATTTACATAAACTGATGAGCGCACAAACTATGATGCAAGAGAGGGCATGTCCTTGAACATGTGTGCTTTAGCGGATGACAATCAAAAGTTCGGAGTTCCGCATGCACAACTCCTATGCTCTCGGAAACTGTGATGCCAAAAATAAAATTAAAATCCCCAAAATGATAAATGTAACATAAATTAAGCAAAGCTGGTTAAGGTAAAGTAAAAGTGAATGAGGGGGCATCACATTGACTCGGTCAGTAGTGCACCAGGCTTGTAATCTGCAGTTCCAGGTTCAAGTCACAACTCAGCTGACATTGAGATATATCTCTGCTGACCCTCCACCCTGCCCATGATCCGAAAGGGGACATTGATGGGCTTGAAAAGGTCACTGCCCATTTGATGGGATGTATGTGTGACTCCATACATGGGACACAAAGCCCCGTGTGTGGGAGAGCTATAACCTGTGCACATTACAGAACATGCTGGATGGCCTTTGATGAGAGGCTATCAACTTCCTCCTAAGAGCTGTCCTTTGGGACCCCTCCCCCAACTTTCTCTGAACCCTTGGGGTGTTTGTAACCTGGCCATGTAGTCCGTTGTGTGCAAAAAAATTGCTCAGAGGTAAAATAACCCAACTTCTTAGGATCACCTAAATTGCGAAAAAAAAAAAGAAACGGGAAAAGTTTTGGTGTATTATCCTTACAAGTGTATATACATTCAGTAATATACACTTTTAAGGATAATACACCCAAATACTAATAATATAGCACCCCAATACTAATAATGTGTGGACCCACCTTTCAACCTCACAACAGCACCAATGTCTTGTACCTTCTTGAAGCTGTTCCCAACGACAGAGTCTGGTGACCAAGACAATCACCAGCATAGCACCTGTGGGAGGGGGACGTAAAGCTCTATGAGGGGAGGTAACTAATGCATTTTTTTTATTTCAGCTAGCTCGCAATTATTGTGTGTAGGTGAACATTTAGCAGATGAATAGACTCCCGCTTATTTGTAAAATTTGCAATTTCTTAGATTCGCGTGTTTGATGTAGTTAGGAGAATTTAATGGTGTTCCCATACCCATTTTTTTATGTATGGTAGAAGAAGATTTAGATTTCACATATTTTGATTGTGGTTAGGGAAATAAGCATAAGTTCTGTACCCCTCTTGATATGTCTGTAATTATATTCTGTGAAAGAGCAGAATTTGATGTAATTGAATTTTTTTCTTTAACCTTTTTAGAAATTAAGAAAGACAGGAGTAATATTAACCAGCTTTTTGTACAGGTTATTGTATGCAACTTTTTAAGTTTGTATCAGAATGTGATACTAGGTAGTCTGATAACACTAGCAGGCAGTTAACTGCCACAGCCATTGGTATGTATGTACAATAGGTAGCTTTACACATTTTTAGGTGGTAAGGGAGGAAGTATCTTTGGTTGTGATGAAAAATTGTGTTGAAGTCAGAGTAAATCATCTTATCAAAATTTGTGTAAGCATACTTTTGCTTTATTTTATGTTCAGCGATGTGTAAATGACGTGAGAAGTGTCCTATTATTCTAAATTTGCTTGTCAAAATCTGTTGGGTCAAATTTTTACTCCCTTTGAGAGGGGGGGGGGGGGGGGGTTGTGATGGTCCACTCATTCACTTTTGCATTTTCTTAACCTGTTTTACTTTATTAAGTTATATTTATCATTTTGGGGATTATTATTTCATTTTTTTGGACTGATCACAATTCTTGTTTTCAAGCTGTTTGGAGTTACGCATGCGCAGCTCTGACTTTTGATTGTCAGCCGTTAATGCACTCAGGTAAGACACGACCCCTCTTGCATCATAGTTAGTGCAGTTGTCAGATTATGCAAATGTTTTCCCAGCATGCAACAGACGTGCCGGATTTGTATGCAAGATGTTATAACTAAGTGACGTTAGGTCACAGAGTTAGTTTTTTGTGAGTTTGTGGAGAGAGTGCTGTTAGTGGAAGTTGAGATGTAGAATTGTGAGAAGTATTGTTGAGTAGAGAATGATGTTAGGAGGAGCTGAAATATGTTGAATCAGTATGCGTTATGTAGATAGAAGGAGTTGTTAGTAGAGATTTAGATAGATGTGAATTGTTAATACTCTAACTTTTGTATTCATCAATTGATGGTGAGTTTTTGAATTTTTTAGAAATAAACTTTGTTTGTTTTAGAAACTTTTGATTTTTTGCTATTTTTCTCTTGAGCAACATCAATTGATTTTTTGATTAGATTTAAACTTTAATTGAACTTGACAATCCTTTTTGAATTCTTACTCAATAAGTAATGCTAGACAAATACCTAACAAACTCTATTTCAATTTTATTTGACAAGTTAATATTGCCTGGTGCCCAACAAAGCTATCTGGAATTTTGAATAAATTTGGATGAGATAAAAGGTCCAACTTGAAAAGTTAATAATCTTTGGAGTGTTACAATGGCATGTACTCTACTAGGTGTTGGAAATATTCAGGTGATATTGTGGCCCAATGTTAAAGAGCCTAGAGTTGCCAGTGGTGGGTTTTAGACTCGAATGATTTCACCCCACTTCATCCCACAGATGTTCAATAGAGTTCAAATCCATAGAGTGAGAGGGCCATTTGAGGGTTGTGAACTCGCTGTAATTCTTCTCCAACTAGTCTTTCACCAAACAGGAGTGATGAGACAGGGCTTTGTCTTGTTGAAAGAAGACATACCTCTATGGAAAATGAATAACCATGAATGGGTGTAGGTGATCTGCTAGTTGCCCCAGAACATTACACTACCTCCACTAGCCTGTAACACTCTGACGTGATAGTTGGAGTCCATAGCCCTGCGTTGTCTATGTCACACACACAACCTGCCATTGACATGTTGTAATAGTTGGGACCTCAATTTGTCAGACCAAGCTACCCATTTGCAGTCTTCCACTGTCCATTGGTGATGTTCCTTCACCCACTGTAGCCTCATAACCTGGTGACATGCTGTTAACAAAGGTACTCAATGTGGGCGTCGGCTGCCATAGCCCACGTACCATCTTGCATCAAATGGTCTTTGCACAAACCCTTTGTAGCTGTTCTCATCTTTGAATGCCAACATTATCATCTGCACTGTGTGCCTCTGTTCCAATGTTACTATATGGGAGAGACAGCACTCATCTCAAACATCAAAGGCCAGTTACAGCCACATTTTTCTCAGCTGCTGCAGATTTTGTCAGTTTTGATCCTGGTACAAATGATGATCATGCAAGTTTTTTTTACTCATCATAACTGCAGGAATGCTGTACAGCAGATATATCTAACCTATTTATAGCCCCACCAGGTGTTTTTGGCTGGCCATATTATTGTGGTGGAGTAGGGCAGGTTTGTGGATGGCACACAATACATGTAATGTGTATAATAAATTGGGTTTTCAGTGTATTTTATATGTTCATGTAATATGTCATAGTAAACATTCCACATATGTCTATAACATTGCTCTGTTATTATTCTATTGCAGGCCACTTTTCCTTGGTGATAATGATTTCTGTGTGTGCTTTCGTGAAACATTTGCTCCGTTGAAGACCCGGAAATTAACTAGAGTTGAGTGGTGCAAGATTAGAAGACTCATGGGTAAACCACGGAGGTGAATTAATTGCATTTCTAATTCTTTGTTTTATAAATAAAAGACACTGATCAAGTGCTTATAAGAGAGAATTATGTTTATTTGATCATTTGGGTCACAAAATGTACAGAAAAATCCATAAAAGTTAGATATCACACAAAAATAACAATAAAAATTTTATCATTAATGTGTTATTCCATTATAAAGCAAAGAAAAAAAGTGATACTCGGAAGTGTTCATATTTACAGTGAAAAAATGGCAGCAACAGAAATACCTAAAATGGAGCATTTGGCATCATTCTTTGTGTCAAGCAGTTTGCTTGTCACAAAGCTCTGACAAGAGACTGTCAGCTTATATACCATAGTAGAAAGTCTATTAGGAAGATGGAACCTCAGCAGAAAAACAACACAAATACCCATGCCTTATCTGGGGCTCAACCCCAGGTCTGTTTTATCAGTAAGCAAGCATGTTAACCACTCAGCCATGGGAAGTAATTTTTGTAACCCTGTGAGTGCCAGTTGAGGTACATATCACTGCATGGCCTTACCCTTCCAGGGTCACCGTTGAACATAGCTGTTGACAGAATCCACAATGAGAGTTGAAAGGTATCAACAGATGTCTTTCACTTGATTGTACAACACAGGAAACTTCAATTTTTTAATAAATGGAAAGATCTTATTTAAAATTTTTTAACATATGTATACCCTGAAAATGTATATTTTAGAGGTATTAAAAAATACTTTTTTTTTATGATGAATTCCTATCCAAAATGGCAAAAAATATCCTTGAAATGTTTCCAGTTGCCATTCAGATGCTCAAATCACGGTTTTGCCACACTTACTCTTCCCATTGAAACAGCTTTCCCGCCACTAAATTTGTGGTTTAGGTTATGGTTTTAATTGTTGCCAATCACATTTTCCTTAAAAGTTTGAAAAACTTCCAAATAAACCATAATTATCTTTTTGCAAAGCAATTTGGAAGTGTTTACCAATCATGTACTTTTCCTCTTGGTTTTTATTTTCCTCTTTTTTTCTTACTTTAAATTTATTTTAATATTCCTGTACTTTATCACGTACTGAATGCATTACAATGTAGAAAAGTCAGTATTTTTTGTGTAATCATAACCAACAAAGTTTTTGTGGCAGGCAGCTCAAAGTGGTTTTAGTTATGTAATGGCCGAGTGGTTAGCACGCTTGGCTACTGATCTAAGGGACCTGGGTTCGAGCCCCAGGTAAGGCATGGCTGTTTGTGTCGTTTTTCTGCTGAGGTCCTGCCATCCTCTCAGACCTTCTACTGTGGCATATAAACTGACAGGCTCCTGTCAGACCTCTGTGGCAAGCAGCTGCTTGAGGGGGTATTTATTTTTTATTTAATTGTCAGTTACACAAAAAACTTTTTCTACATTGAAGTGCCACTGAATTAGGAATAGCAAACTAGTAACATGTTAGACCCCCTCTGGCTCCAACAGTGGCCGCCACATGACGTGGCAAGGACTCCATAAACTTGCGTAAATTTCCACAGGTATGGCGACCCATGCATCCTCCAGAGCTGTCCATAATTCTTTCAAGGTTGTCGCTGATGGGACACGGGCCCGAACACTCTACTCAACGGTGTCCTCAAGATTTTTGATGGGATTTAAATCTGGGCTTCTAGGTGGCCAATTCATTATTTCTAAATTAGCAGAATGTTCCTGCAACCATGCAGTAGCCAACCTGGACCTGTGAGGTGAATAGTTGTCTTGCTGGTAGATGCCATCTTAATTGGGATGCACGATGCCATAAATGGGTTTAAATGGTCAGCCATGAGTTCTACGTACCGGGATGCATTAAGAGTCGTCAGTACGCATACCACAGACATCCAATTGAAGACACCCCAGACCATCACTGAGCCACCACCAGCTTGTACTGTTCCCACTTGTACATGACAATTACAATGCATGTTGACATGCAGGATCCATGGCTTCATGGGATTGGCACCATACCCTCAGTCTCCCACTGGCATGATTAAGTTTAAATCAAGATTCATCACTCCAGGCTATCTGTTGGCAATTTTCAATGGTCCAGTTTCGATGTTCTTTAGCCCAGGCAAGGTGTTGAGCCCAGTATCATGCCATTAGAAGTGGGACTCTTGTAGGTTGGCAGCTCCTGAAGCCGAGACAATTAAGTGAACATTGCATGGTCTGTGCACTGATGTCTGGCCCCTATCAGTCCATACGATGCTGGTCATATGGCGAAGCCCACGATCATTCAAGTCTGGTTGTCTTTTGCAGTCTGTCTGGGTGCTTGTTTTTTTGCTGGAATTTTCTTATTCCCAGAACATTCTTGAAACTGTCATACAAGAAAATCCAAGTTTGTTGACAATTTTGGAGATTGAGTGTCCCGTCCATCGGGATGACAGCATCATTATCGAAAGTCATCAATGAAGAATTGAGAAAAGTACATCCTGATAATCGTGATTTTTTTTTTTGTAATATTTTGGGTAATCGGATTTTTGAATTTGAAAGCTTTCCCAATCCTGAATAATGTTTAGTAAAAAAGCAGCCAAGAAGTGTTCCTCCATTTCACAAACACGATAAAAATCCCAGTAATATGTGAGCAATCCAAGTCACCTTCTGTAATGCTGACCCATGTTTTAAATTATACAACACTGAAAGTAATAATTAAATGAAATAAAAATCATGTTTCAGGTAAATATTATAGTATTTGTGAGGAAATTCCCTCTCAATTAATATATAATTTAATTGCTTTTATTCATCAGGTTTTTCCAAAGTTAAGCTTTAATTGCAAAGTCAGATCTATTTTTTTCACTTTACCACTCTAATAATAATAATAATTTTCATACAGGGGGTTACAGTAAAGCCAAGGTACAGGTAATTTTGGATATTAATTTGAATGTTCAAGTGGCTTGATGCCACAGTACATTTGAGAAATTAGAAAGAAATATCGATGATAGTACAAAAATACAAACATATTTACAGGAATTGCATAATTATTTGATACATATAAACAAAATGACAAGTTGCACAGACGAAGACAAACATATAATGCTAAATATGATTAAAAAAAAAAACGTAGTAAACTTAGGGAGAAGAGAAGGAAGGTTTAATATAACAGAGAGTAATATTCAATGAATGAATCATCATCATCATCATCCTCAAGCAGCCATGGGCTACGGAGGTCCAACCAGACGGTGCAATTTAGTTCTCCAAGCACGTCTATCCTGAGCTACATCTACTGCATCTGGCCACTGCACACCAATTCTAACAAGGTCCTGTTTGACATTGTCCGCTGCAGATAATGCAGACAAAGGGCAAAGGTGGGGAGTGGGAATAGGGGTGAGGAGATATTGTTGGTGGTCAAACGTTTCAATATTCTAATAGGAGTGGATTATTATAGTTTTTGAATTTTGTTTTAGAATTTAGAGAAGTGATATTGCTCGGTAGAGAGTTCCAAGTTGAGGTTGCTTGAAATGCAAAAGAAATTTCAACGTACTTAGCTTTGAAAATCTTGGGAGTAGAAAACATTTTATTATCAGAGCTAAGGATGTAGCGGTGTTGCAATCAAATACAGGGTGTAAGTATCGAATGAAGGGGATGAGACTTCTTATAAATAGTGTCGTGAATAAGGGTAATAACTGCAGCTTTCTTCTAGATTCAAGAGTGGGAATTTGGTAGTTGGAACGAATATCGGTAAATGTTAGAGATTTTCGTTTGTTAAAATAGATTTTGCAGATGATTTTGAGAGCTATTAATATGCTTTAATTATTTATTAAAATTAATATGCTTTAAAATTTGCTTAAATTTTTCATTTTCATAAAATTCGTAATTAAATTTTGTTTAATTTGGTATATAACATTACCTATTTCATTTGGCAAAAAGCTTGAATCTTTCTCAAAATATAGTACCAAGAAAAGAAATAAGAAACAAAAGTAATTTTCTTGCTTCAAGTAAATATATATTTTTTTTGTTATTCAGAAATAAGTAGCCTTTCTATTCATGTGCAAAATAATTATTTCTGTCTATTAATTTTCTTTGAATAAATTTTTATTTGCATTGCCGGATGCATTTTTTTACTAAAATGACTTTTAAAAAGCCCTATTAAAATAAAATTAGTTGTCTTTTTGGTTAAATATTTTATTTTTCAGAAAAATCCAGAATTAAATGCTGATTAATTTGCATATAACATGTCATAATTACTTTCATGAGTTATTTGGCAAAAAGTTCTAAAGTTAAAAAGTAAAAATTTTTTTTGCTGATCATAGTGAAAAAATTGCTGGACATTTCCTGTTTCACTTTATTGTTGAATTATTTATAATGCTGTGAGCACAAGGGACAAATATTACTACCATCATATGAGGCAGCTTGGTTACCCAATTCCAGATATAGATGGTGCCAGTGGTGAATCAACAAAATGCTCTGGAATGCTTATATGTCACAATGTTGAAGAAAATGGTCACTCTCTGATGATCTAGCAGTTATATAGCCTGAGAAGCTTCTGGGAGATGCAGGTTCAGATCCCACTTGGGACAAAACCAAATTTTTTTCAACAAATTATTTCACAACAGGACATTTCCTATGATATTTGATTACAGACTATATGGTACTCTAAGGGTTAATAATTAAACAAACTGAAATGTAGCATGGCTTCTAAGCAGATCGAAAAATCTTTAGCTATACATATCAATATTGATAATCTATGCTTTTAAAACTAATGTGGCTACAATTTTTATGTACCTAGTTTTTTTAATCCTCAAAAATATTATTATTATTTTTTTTTTCATATTAAGCATCAGTATATATTTTTTTATTGACAATTGTGCTGAATTTTTACCATGAACTCTGCCTGGTCCTATTTAAATTTTAAGTTACTCATCTGAAGTAGCTAACAAACTTATATGTGTCATGCTGCATTCCAAAAAAAAAAAAAATTTCTGAGCAATAATATAATAGAAATTGGAAGATAATCAAAGGTGTAAAAATTATTTTTTTTTTCAATTTTAATTTCAGTAAATTTTTTTAATAATATTTTTCTCATGAATTTTTAAGTTATTTCATAATCTATAACTGACAATGCCCCAAGTTTCTAAAATGAACTCTGCCTAGTGGTCAGATTAATTTTTTGATGTTCTCACAAAAAATTATCCTGAACACAGACATCTCTAATCTTTCATAATATTTGTTAGTACTTGAATCTTTCATTTAATGATTTTGTTATGTAATTATTTTTTTTAGAAAATTGAGTGCATATGTATTTAATAACCATCAGGTTTCCAAGTCTTCTTAAATGAGGTCTGATAGCTAAAGAAAATATGTTTTGCTTTAAATCACGATAAATTAAAATATGATGAATATAAATAAACATAGAGAAAAAAAATTATGAATATTCTGTAGGTAATAAAAAGTTTGATTGAAGTGCTGAAATTGATAATAAAACCAGTTATGAATAGTTTGCACTGCCACAATTCAAAAGTTTTATCTCAGATTTTATATCATGGAATTTTTTTTAATGAAAATCATGTTAAATTTGCTGATTAATGAATATTGATTGAAAACATAAAAAAAGGTACCAGAATAAAAGCTTACCTGGTTTGCAGAACAAATATGAATCATAAAATATAAGTGTAAAAATGAGAAGTGAAAAAAAATTTTTTTTTGAAAGTTCTTATATATTTCTAATTTAAAATTACCAAATTAGTTTTAAATATAGTATAATAAATAAAAAAAATCAAACCATTGGAATTACCTCCAATCATAAATATCCATTTTTTCCATTGATTACCATATTTTAATGTGTATAAGGAACCCCCTGATTTTTTCATTTGAGTTTCGAGGAATTGAGTAATTTGTTAATATCTATAATACTATCCATGTATAAGAAACCCCCCTATTTTTGGGACCCAATTTTTGGCAAAAGGGGTTCCTTTTTCGCTAAAATATGGTATATTGTCCGTCATTAAAATTGCTACTTGGCAAAGTGGTAGGGGCTGAGAGGCAGTGCTCAGTGAATTTCCCATTATATCTCAAATGTGTTTAATGAGCAACAGATCTGGAGAATGTGAAGGTCAAGGAAACATACTAATATCTTGTAAACACTATTTAGGATAAGAGTACACAGCATTGTTTTACTGAAAAATAGTGTTTAGAATGAGGTGTAGAAAAGACAGTATCCCGTAATGGTTTCAACATAATGTAATGTTATCAATGTGTAATCAGTGATGACACAGACATTAACAACTATTATAATTGATGACCCCCCCATAAAATAATTCTAAGTAGCTTGTAAGCTGGATTATCTCTGTCCCTGGTATGTCTCCAGACATGCACATGGCTGTCACTAGATCCAAAACAAAAATGTAATTTGTCACTAAAGACAGTGTGATATCAGTCTTGTCCCCAAGCAGCTCTCTCCCTCCACCACTGCAGATACATACTAGATGACATCAGAGGTATTCAACAGATGGCATGAATGCAGTCCCAGTTCTTATAGTCATCTTCTATAGTTCTTATAGTCATGTTCCCCGACACAGATGCCAATAGGGTTGGCAATTATGATGTTGGAAATTCACAGCTTGTGACAGATCTGTCTCCTTGTCTCTAGTTAACAGATCTGTTTCCTTGTCTCTAAATCAATAGATCTGTCAATCCTCTAGTTTGGACATTATTCTGATGCCACCAGAGTTATGGTGATGTCCTACTATCTTCTTTTGCTCATTGTTGCCAAGTGTTCCAATCGTTCAAGAATGAATCCATGAATTCTACCCAAATGAACATCAATTTGCTGTGTTTGAACATCTAGCTTCTTACAGCCCAGTGATCTGACCTCTTTAAAATTCTTTCAGTTGTATATAGCACCACCTTATGTGTGTTAACCTTTTCATTACCATATTGGCTCAAAATGGCTCAAGCTGGAGATAGTGAAGAGGAAGGAATAGCATTGGTTGGGCGAGTCGATTTCAAATCTCGGCTGTTTTAGGCTAGCATGGTAGTGAAATGGTTAAAGGAATTTTACACGATGCAGATTATATGCTCACCATTTTGTCTGCCCACTGATTGTTACCCTGTTTTTTTAGTCCTTTCAGATACCTACATCAGCATGATAACAGACATGTTATTGAATGTTCTTTTGTGCTGATTGGCTTGACATTTAATTAATTTACTTCCATATACTCACAACTTTGTGTGCAAACTGTCAAGTCAATCCATTCCATTCTATCATTTCCATTCTTTCTAGGTGGGAAATTTCGATGATTAATAGTGTTTTTTTGTAAACTTGTAAAATGTTTAGAAATATATGGATGTCAATAGCTGAAAGAATACTCTAGGTCAAATGAAATCAGAATGAAGTGAACTAACTTGTTTAATAGAAAAAACTGTGCTTAACCTTATGAGGATCAAGTTTTTTTTTTTTTTTTTGAACTGTGTGCATAAAAACATAAGGGTGCATTTGTAGTCCAGGATAAACCATTTATCTTCCTTTAGCAAGATTAGAATTTCATTCAGGAGACTCTGTTTAGTTTACAATCTTCTCTCTCCATCTTGGTGGTGCCTCTTTGATACTAGGGGCAATTTACTTCATTACTTCAATTATTAATATTCGCTTGGTAGAATATTTCTGGAACAAATAACTTTATTTGTTTGATCTGTTTTAATTACTCTGATTTTTCTTCTTTTCCTGTTTTGATGGGGACCATACAATACCATTAACAGACAGTAATTTCAGTACCTTGTTCTTTGATCCTACTGATAGAGACCCCATCCTCCTTCAACATCTGTTTTGATTCATCAGTCAGCCTGAAATTTATATTCTGATTCTCCCAGGGTTACATATAATTTATCATAGTCATAATGTTGAAAAAAAAAAGTAACCTTTGGTTCTTTTGAAAAAAAAAAGGAACCTTTGGACTCAGGGAGGGGGGGGGGGTCCCCAGGAGCACCCCCCCCCCTCCCTGGTCCTTGTGTCTCCTGATCCTTGTAAACTTCAAATACTGCAGACCCCCAGGGGTCTGTGGTAACATCTGAGGGGGGTCCGCAAGAGATTCACTTTTGAAGCGGTTAAGTGGTTAAAATACGGCCCTCCCCAGGGGTCCGCCATTTTTTTTTTTCAAATTAAAATACAAGTTCTCCACTTTCAAAAGGTTGGGAACCACTGGTTTAGAGAATGGCTGCAATTAGGAAGGAAGGAAGAAAGTACTTCTCTACACAAAGGATGGAGATAACTTAGTAGCTGTATTAGGCTTATCCTAGTTTCTCATGCAATGTACCAAACTTATACAAGGACATGCCCTGCTGGTCTTAGTCATCAGGTACGCTAACCACTAGACCAGGTAGGGCTCCTAAGTTTTGTCATACAAATCCACCATATTATTCACTCACCAATGGTGAATGAATATTTTGGTGTGGATTGCTACTTTCAAAGCCAGGTAAAATCACAACTGTGAAATTCTGGGAAAGAATACCAAATTTCACCAATGAATCATTATTTCACTGCATGTTCTTTTTTAATGCAAATTAAAGCAGAAAAAATATTTTACCTATCTCTCCCTCATTGGTATATTGCTTTGATTTTCTGCTACTCCTCTCCCTCTATTAACTTCAGCCTATTATACTTAAGATGTACACATTATTTGTCATTGAAACACAACTCATATCTCAAGGAATATTTTAAATAGTAGCAATCCTTCAAAATTCATATTCAATTTTCAATAGTAAATTTAAAATTCAATTTTTAATAGTAACAATCTTCTTCTTGTCATGCTGCATTTTTTTATGCACCACTTTCAACTTGGGATGGAGTGGGAGTTGAGTTTGTGAAATTGATTCCAAAATAATAATAACCCCCATATTCCTGAGTTGAAGCCAAAGGAATGAATTTACTACCCTCAATGATTGATGCGCATGGTTTTATTTATATAGTTGCAGAAGCTTCTGTCACACTCATTTTAATTTTCTTTGAAAACCAAAAAAATTCATTATTTCAGCAGTAAAGTAGAGCAAGAAATGTCATGTAGACATGGGACTCATGAAATATATCGTCGTCGTCGTCATCGTCATCATCATCATCATCATCATCCTGAAGCAGCCATGGGCTACGGAGGTTCAACCAGATCATGCAATTTAGTTCTACAAGCAAGTCTATTCTGAGCTACATCTGGCCACTGCACATCAATTCTAACAAGATCCTGTGTGACAAAGTCTGCCAACCACATCCTAGGTCTCCCCCTCTTTCTGAGGCATTTAGACACACTGTTCATAACCCTATTCGCTAATCTATACTCATCCATGTAGGCAACACGGCCAAATTAATGGAGTTCGTCGCTGCACAATATGCTGCTTAAAAGAGGTTGCTGACTCCTTTGCTTAACCTCATCATTACTTATAAAGTTG